>CM053793.1:654118262-654718262 GCA_028749045.1 Cupressus sempervirens | reverse complement strand
CATCAATGCATCCTTACTTTATCTCTCTTTTTGGGGGAGGGTTTTTCCCATGAGGTTTTCCCTGTTTCCCTGCTTTATGGGACATTGCATTTTCATCATGTACATGGGTACCTAATATGGCCTAATAGCCAGGACCCATTATGCATCTTCATCCTAGTTTGTAAGCTTAAGGGCATTCCCCTAAGTTGCACTTAAGGGGGGGTGTTGGTGTAAATAAGTATTTACTTATTACACTTAGTTAAGTTTAATTAGGTTTAATGCATTATTTATTTATTTTCCATTATTTTATTATTTTTATTTGTGAGACACTTAGGAGTTTGCACACCTTTTTGAGTTTTCATGTAGACAACATAGGAGCATGCAACTCTATTTTAGCACATGGTGTCTACAACATTGTTTTGCATGTCACAACCTTGTAGGCTTATCCTTTCATCACCGCACTTACTTCCGTGCTTAATGGAGGATAACCCATATCTGGTGGACATGTGCTTGGTTGTATGACACATCATGGTGCTCATTATGAGACATTTTAGATGTATCTTAGAGGCCTTTATATACAAGGACTCCTAGTGTACTTTTACATGACATATTGACTACATTGTAATTCTGATCATACTCTCTCTCTCTCTCTCTCTCTCTCTCTCTCTCTCTCTCTCTCTCTCTCTCTCTCTCTCTCTTTTGTCTACTGTGTGCTTGTGTTTGAGTTCTTAGTTCTTGGGTGAATTTTTCCCTTAGGAAAATTCTTACACATACTATCTAACAATTTAACCATTTCTTGTAGTTTCCACTAAAATGTGTCCTAAAGCAATTTTGTAGGATGTGTCCAAATTCTCCACAATAGTGATAATTATAGCATGTGTTATAATTTGAGTCATAGAAATTTCCTTTCTTTTCTGTATGAGATTTTTTTTCTAGGTGACCATTGTGATTTCCTCTTGAATCTACACTCATATATCTTATGTCCATACTTTTGACAATTATAGCAATGACCTTGGAATCTAGATACCTTTTTAATTGAATCACTGATCTATGTTCTACATTCACGAGCTTGATGTCCAACTTTCTTGTATTTAGAAAAATTACCACTTGGCTTAGGCTTAAGATTTTACTTACCATTTTCTCTTTTTTAAATGTGTTTTCTATGTCTAATTTTCTCAAAGTAATAGCATGTAGGTTTATCTTTTGATTTTTAAATCCTTTGTTCTGCACTTTTGGATGATTCTCCTTCTTCAATAGTTAAAAATTGCTTATATCCAAGTCCAGATGTGTCTAATGTTCTTGGTGACTTCATCATGTTTTCAAAATGTTTGATTGCTTCATTTGGTTTGTTCATCCTTTCCATGAGTTCCTTTTCATTCTTTAATTCATTCTTTAATTTCTCATTTTGTAAATTCAAATTTGTGATCTTTAAATCCTTTATGTTTTCTTCTTGATTTATAATCACTATTTGATTTATCATATCAAGATGAGTATTTGTAAGCTTCTAAACTTCAAATGATGTTTCTTAAAGTTTTTAATCTATTAGTCTTTTGTCTTCTTCAGACATAAGCTTATCTTCTATTGCCTTTTTTTTTTTTGTTCAATAGCTTCATGCAGTGTGACATATTGCATTTCTTGTTCTATCTTTAGATAGTTTTCTTCCTTCACTAGGGCACTATTATTTCAAGTAATTTTTTCATTGCTTCATCTTTGTAACTAGTCTTTCCACTATCCAATAAACCTTCTATATCAACTTCTTTGTATTGAGTGGCATTAAGTTGTGTATCCATCTCTGCTATCCTTCTAATGAATTTTCTCAATTCTTCTCTTATTGTCTCTAATTTTTATAATCCAATTTGTATTTCAATTATCGTGATCTTTCCCACTTTGTATACTTCCATTTCCATGATCTTAGTCTCTTAAGCTATTAAGCTTCATGACAAGAGAACTAAGCTCTGATACCAATTGTTGGACTATATATGTGGGAAACAAGATACTAAGAGGAGATCAATAAGGATCGTACTCTTTTGATATTTAAAATAAATCTCATTATGTCATACCCAATTAATCATTAAAACTATAATGCTAAAATATAAAATAAGTTCATCACATCCATAATAGTCCAACACAAAACACAATGATTTGGTTACCTAGAAACACTTCAGGATGAATGTAAAATTGGTGTGGAGATGAAACCCACAAAGCTTAACTATTGTAACAACAAAGCTAACCTGTTAAGGTTACAATATTTTATTATAAAATATGATCTAACTTGTGAGAGGTTTATCCTATTAAAGACTAAAACACTATTAGGTCTTTCCTTGTTAAAGGGCTTGATACTTACAATAAAGTAAGGACTTTGTTAGGATATTTACATAGGCCTGTTAGGATCACTCTGTTAAGAGATTTTTTCTATCTCGATTACAAAATAAATTATTTAGTAATTGACTCTTGGAATTATCTATAAAGTGATCTTGGGTTTCATATTTCCTTTTTCTTTGATTTGATTCTCTTAATCTGATAAATTTGGTCAGTCCTTGACTACTTTGATTGGTCTCTCTGCTGGATCTAACTTGTCACCCATCCACATGCATGTTCCCTTCTTCATTTCATTCTCTATGTAATTCTATGGTTAGAATACTCTTCAAATAGACTTTATATGAAGCTTCCAAATGTTGATCAATAATTTTAACTTCATCATCTTTTATTGTTTATGTCCATTATTTTGATTACCTAAATTGTTTGTCTAGGGATCATCACCTTTTACTAGTGACATGTAAATACAATTAGATTTGGCTCTACAAATTCTAAATCTCATAGAAATATCAATAAAAATTGTTTATAGATGAGTGTGTTCCATTAAAAACTCACATAAAAAAACTATATTGCTTGACACTTAAGTGCTTTTGACACTCAATCATGTATGATGTTTCTAAACTTGCATAAGATTGTGTGCTTGACACTTGATAAATTTTCAATATGATTAGTCTTCATTGAATTACTTAAATCATACTATATTCCTTGGCTCACATACCTACTTAGTATCTATTGAATGCTCGACAATTGATTTTTTGCTCAACTTTTACTAGATAACTCGATCATAGTGATGACCTTGTAATATTGCATAGTAAATAACTTGTAAATGACAAAGTGTTTGGTCACTAATTGAAAACATAGGTTAAGAGATAAAGAAAAAAGAATCATAAATAGCATTTTTTATAAAGAAGATATCAATGTCTAACATTTTAAGAAGTCATAAATAGATGCTATATTTTTATCTATAGATATTTAATTCTAGAAAAGAATGCAAAGATATCAATGAAATAAAAAAATCTATATACTTGTACAATCTCATTTTATATAATACATCATAATCCATAGAGAGTTCAAAGACATTCTAATTTTACTTCTGAGTTGTTGGGCATTCTTCTTGTAAATCAAAGGATTATAGTGATAATGGAGAACATAAATAAAAAAAGTTTGTCAAATCTAGTTGTGATTACTTAAAATAAAAATTCTTCTAGTAAGACATATACTAGGAATTATGACTCATGCATCTGCAAAAATTTAGTTCAATCTATAATGACCGAGATTGTGATACCATAGTGGACTCTAATACAAAGAGAATTCATGGATAATTTTATTGGAGATCACTGATAAAGATATGATCCCAAGTCAACTTTCCCCACACACTCAGCTTACACATTGAATTGGTTGGAAATTTTAGAACACTACCAAGAGAAGCATTGAATATTAATTTTATGATTTCTTACTGCATGGAGAATTTTTAAAGACCAAATTTAGAATGTGGTACATCTAGTCTTTATTGTGACCAAGCATAAAATATTTTTTAGAGCTTAATAACATCATAAGCATCATGTTGGGGTTCATTGCAATTCCTCAAAATCTTGGAAGTAAACCATACTCCTAAGTATTAACTCTGGCTGCCTACATTTGACAAAAGATTGACTAGTTTTATAAGGTTGTGGATTTTTCTTATTTCAAAAAGATAGGAGAAATAGGTGATAAGAATCTTAGTCAAAGACAAATGTAAGGTGCCTAATCCAAGGTGAGTGAATATAAATGATGTTTGATAATTAAAGACAATATGTATGATCACAATAGGAATTGTTGAAATATCTTAATGGAAAGAATGCTTCTGAGAGGGTGTGATGTCCCCTTCTAGCTAGAGACATCACTTTAGCTAGTGATTAGCCTATCAGAGACCCTTGTAGGCTAATAAGATTGGATAGAGGGTCACCTTGGTGTGGATATCTTCTAAGGACCAGAGCAGAGTATGCTTCTGGGTTGCCAAAGTTTGTTTATGATGAGTTTTTCTTTGAGTTTGGCTTGGTCAGGCTATTTTCAGAAGTTTTGGAGTTATAAAGATGGACCCCTACTATTTTTAGAAAAGGGGTATTGTCATATGTAGTTCTATCATGTTAGCTCCCAGTCCAAATGACATTCAAAAATGTTGAGTAATAATGGAGATATTAATGTTTATTTAGTTAAAATAAACATTATTGGGTTTGAGCCTATATTGTTAAGTTATAATATATAAGTTAAGTGAGGGTCATGATATCATAAAAGGGGCCATTGTTTCAATTAATTGTGGGTCCAAGCTTATGGAAAAATTAAAAGGGATTTTCTAAGTTTTAATGTAATAACATTTTTTTATGTTATTATCATATCTTTTATCCCACATTGAGCATGGAGACTCATTCTGGAGTTGAGAAGTCCTTATAAACAAACCTTGTCTTCCTTCAAGAGCAGGTTATGAGAATTGCTTTAAAAACTTTGCCTTGTAAAATTTATTGAAGTTGTGGCAAAAAGGGTTTCTACAAGTTTGAGAAGAATTCAGATTGTGGAGGATGTAGTATCTTTAGAGTTGATGCAATTTGAGGGTGTGAAATATCACTTGAATTTTGCCTGTGACTTGGCTTCATTTTGGAGTCAATATTGTGTTTTAGTAGGAAAGAATTGGATGAATCTGTTTACAGGTTGGAAGGGGTTATAACAATAGCTATAGTGCTATGAATAGTACAGTGCTACAGTGAATTAAAAATTAGAGATTTAATATTGCAGTTTTTGATAGGCGTTGCCCATGGAGGAAGCAACCAGCACTGTGGTTGCGTATTGGAGACAAAAATAAGGTTTTTTCAACTATTAATGATGATGTTTTTAATGTATTCTTCCAACAATAAGTATTGTACAAACATTAGGAGCCATCTGAATAAATGAATTCGATTAGCATTATAATCAAATTTGAGTTATAATTTTAGGTAGATTAGTTTTCAATACTTGTATTTTCTTTTCATCAACTCGAAAACCCAAAAACAGCTTAAAGTAATTCAAAAACAAACCAAAAACAATCATTACACGTAGGGAAACAAATAGTGATCAGTGTAGAGCCTATTTGGGGTTCTTACATTGGTATCAGAGCCTCATTCTTTCCATCCTGAGGGTTTGGGGAGTCATATTCAGCCACTGGAAATTGTACCACATAGGTACCATACTCGTAGGAGAGCTCTGATTGAAAGAGAAAAGTGATAGGAAACAAGAAATATGGAAGAGAGGCATGATGGTAGTCAACCTAGAAATAGGAGGAATAATGATGATCAGGATACCAAAGAATTCTTTTGTGCTATGTTTATAGGGCAACAGCAGATGGCATAGGCATTACAGGCTCTCACTACTATGGTAGAAAGGATGAACCCGCCTGTTAGACAAAATGGGGGGCCAGGAGAACAGGGAGATAACAGCAGTGCTACAAGTAATTAGAGACCACAATAGACCCAATCCAAAATAGCTGATAGGCCTACATGCCCTACATTTGTTCCGGAGGAGCCATAAGAAGCTTCGGTAGAGGAGGCGATAGGAGACCCCATATTCCTAGATGCACTCATGGCTGTAAATGATGAATGGGAATTATTAGCTCCACAGATTTGGTAGAGGATGACCTTTGAACACTTTTTCAATCAGAGGAGAGAGCATAACATGTCACTTAGACAGGATAGGAGGCCTAGAGGTCAAAATAGTGAGTTGAAGAGGGCTACAGGCAAGCTTACTATGCCTACATTTAATGGGAGTGGTAAGATGACAGCTCAAGCTTCGATTCATAATCTTGACACATTTTTTGCACTGAGGCCAATGACAGAGATTGAAGCTATCAAATATGCCACCTTGCATTTGGAGGGAGTAGCACATGATTGGTGGTACCATGTTATGGTAACACTTCAGCATAATCAAGTGACAGAATACCAGGACTTCGTGGATAGGTTGGTTGAAAGATTTGACAAGAAATATCCAGAGATTTACTTTTGGGACTTAGCATAGCTCAAACATATAGGCAACTTGGAGTATTTTTTGGTGAATTTCAATGGTTGGTAGTCATGGTGCCAAACATTTTAGAGCATAGATTGATAGTTCTTTTCATTGAGGGCCTATCTGAACCACTGAGAGGTTGGATAAAAGCATTTGATCCTATTTCTTTACAAGAAGTGATGAAAAAGGTAAGAAATATGGAACATGCAGTCCCAACAAACAAATTTCAGTCCAAAGGAGCATCTTCTAGCAAGGATAACAAACCATTTTATAAAAAACCAGAGAGGACTGATTTTAAAAATGATTCTAAAGATAAAACTCTTTAAGGGACCCTATGATGCAAACCATGATTGTCCTCTTAGGCCAAAGGGAAAAGCTAACAGAGTTATGTAGGCATACTATAAGGAATCAGAATCAGATAATTCAGATTAGCAGTCTAATATAGAGGAAATAGATGGTGAAAAAGAGGAAGACAAGGCTGAAAACTTGTCTAAAATGGAGTCCAAGGATGGGGAAGGATATGGGCAACTTAGGGAAGCTTGTCTCACTAGTATTAAGCAAGAAGGGTCATTCCGGATGAGAGGAGTACTTGCTGGACAGTGAGTCATAACCTTGGTTGATATAGGTGCCACTCATAATTTCATTGATGCTAGGATGGTGGAGAAGTGTGGCATAAAATAGAGCAGTTTGGGGGAATTAGAGTGAGGGTAGCAGATGGCTATGTCCTCAAATGTGATCGTAGGATCACTGGACTCCCATTGAAAGTTAATAATTATGACTTTAAGGAAGATTTTTATGTTTTACATATGGGAGATACATATATAGTTCTTGGGATGAGTTGGTTGCATGATATTGGTGAGTTCACTCTTAACCTCAAGGAGATGGAGATGAGGCTTTGAGTTTGGCTCAGATACCAAATGTAAGAACCCCAAATAGGCTCTACACTGATCACTGTTTGTTTCCTTGGGTGTAATGATTGTTTTTGGTTTTTTTAAAAATGTTTTAAGCTATTTTTGGGTTTTTGAGTTGATGAAAAGAAAATACAAATATCGAAAATTAATCTACCTAAAATTATAACTCAAATTTGATTATAATGCTAATCAAATTCATTTATTCAGATGGCTCCTAATGTTTGTACAATACTTATTACTTATTGTTGGAAGAATACATTAAAAACATCATCATTAATAGTTGAAAAAACCTAATTTTTGTCTCCAAGATGCAACCACGCTGCTGGTTGCTTCCTCCTTGGGTAGCGCCTATCAAAAACCACAATATTAAATCTTTGATTTTTAATTCACTGTAGCGCTATACTATTCACAGCACTGTAGCTGCTGTTATAACCCCTTCCAACCTATAAACAGATTCATCCAATTCTTCCTACTAAAACACAATATTGAGTCTAGAATGAAGCCAACTCACAGGAAAAATTCAAGTGATATTTCACACCCTCAAATTGCATCAACTCTGAAGATACTACATCCTCCATAGTCTGAATTCTTCTCAAACTTGTAGAAACCCTTGTTGCCACAATTTCAAGAAATTTTATAGGGCAAAATTTTTTAAGAAATTCTCATAACCTGCTCTTGAAGGAAGACAAGGTTTGTTTATAAGGACTCCTCAACTCTAGAATGAGTCTCCTAAATGGACAATAGTATCGTGGCTTGAGTTTCTCGGCACCACTCTTCTTTAGAGTGGGTTGATGGTAAGGTTCCAACATAAGATACACCATGTCTCCAACCTCAAAAGTTCGCTCAGTCCTCTTCTGATCTGCATACTGCTTTTGCTGATTCTGTGCCTTAGTTAGATTATCCTTGAGAGTCTTAACAAGGTCTTGAATCTCCTATAAAAAATCATGTGCACTGGGAACTCTACTGTCACTCAAAATAAAATCCATAAAATTGGGTGCCTCATACCCATACAGGGCCATAAAGGGTGACATCTAAATAGACATGTGATATGTGGTATTGTAGCAATACTCACAAAGATAAATCCACTTTACCCATGCCCTCTATTGCCCTGCTATATAATTTATGAGATATCCCTCAACCCATTTGTTTACTATCTCTGTTTGACCATCTGTCTGAGGGTGGTAGCTAGTACTCGGTGTGAGCTCTGTCGCACACAACTTGAATAGCTCCTGCCAAAAGTGACTCATAAACCTATTGTCTCTTTCACTTACAATGCTCTGATGTAAGCCGTGTAATCTGAATATCTCTTTGAAGAACAACTCTACCACTTGCGTAGCAGTGATCAAAAAGAAGTGTGCAAACTTCATAAGGTGATCCACAACCACATATATGCAGTCCCTGACTTGGGCTCTAGGTAGTCCTGTGATGAAGTCCATAGACAAACACTCCCACTTCCTATCAAGAATCGAAAGCGGCTGAAGTAAACCAGTTGGATATGAGTGTTCTTGCTTATTCTATTGGCAAGTGGGACACTCCCTAACATACTGAAGTACCTCTACTTTGAGCCCTTTCCATGTGAATCGCTCTCTAATCTATTGGTATGTCTTGTAGAAACCAAGATGTCCTGCCATAGGTGAATCATGAAAAGATTTCAAAACCACCCTCCTCACTACTGATCTTGTGACCAAAAATATTCATCCTTTGTAAATGATGACCTCATTCACAAGGGTGTATCTTCTGTCTTGAATAGTCCCATCTATGAATCCAGCTACCCAAGTGTCCTTTGCATACTCTGCAAGAAGAATCAAGTGTCTCCAATCCTCTGATATGTTTGTCAATAAGCTCAAATGGGGCCTACGTGCTAAGGCATCAACAACTACATTCTATGTCCCCTTAAAATATGTAATGTCAAAGTCATAGGACTGTAACTTGCTTACCCACTTTTGCTGCCTATCATTGAGATCTCGCTGCCCCAAAAAGTGTCTTAGGCTATTATGGTCGGTTTTGATACAAAATTTTCTACCTACCAAATATTGCCTAAATTAGGCCAAAGCATGCATTGTGGCTAACATCTCCTTATCATATATGCTGAAGCTCCGCTCTGGCCCTCTCAATTTCCTACTCTCATAAGCAATAGGGTGCTTCTCCTGCATAAGCACCGCTCTAATGCCCTCTCTAGAAGCATCACAATGTAGCTCAAAAGGTTTGCTAAAATCTGGTAATGCTAACACTAGACAAGAAGTCATCAACCCCTTAAATTTCTCAAAACACTCCTGTGCCTCAAGAGTCCACAAGAAAGCTCCCTTTCTCATCAAATCTATCAAGGGTACTGCATGCCTGGAATATCCATCCACAAACCTCTTGTAGAAACCACATAGTCCTAGAAAGCCCCTCAACCGTGTAAGGTTCACCGGTGAAGGCCACTCCACAATGGCACGAATCTTTTCAGGATCCATGCTCACACCCTCTACACTAATGATGTCACCCAAGTACAACAACTTTGTCATGCCCAAATCACACTTCGACTCCTTTGCATACAAGGATTCTCTGAACAATATACCCAGCACCGTGTCTAGGTAAACCAAGTGCTCCACCCAAGATCTACTATATACAAGGATATCATCAAAGAAGATAAGTACAAATCTCCTCAACTGATGATGGAAAACCTTATTCATTGTTGCCTGAAAAGTAGCAGGTGTGTTAGTTAGCCCAAATGGCATAACTAAAAACTCAAAATGGCCACAATGACATCTCAAGGCTATCTTCTCGATGTCCTACTCTCTAACTCTAATCTGGTGATAACTTGATCTCAAATCTATCTTTGAGAAGAAGCAAGCTCCATGAAGCTCATCTATCAACTCATCAATCCTGGGAATGGGGTTCCTATTTTTAATCATCTTCCTATTAAGCACTCTGTAATCAATGCACATCCTCAATGTCCCATCCTTCTTCTTTACTAACACCACTGAAGAAGCAAAAGGAGACTTACTTGGTCTAATGTGGCCCATAGCAAGTAACTCCTTTATGATTTTCTCAATTTCATCCTTCAACCTCTTTGGATGCTTGTAAGGTGTAATCATGATAGGCTTAGCCCCCTCCTCTAACTCAATGATGTGCTCAATACCTCTGTCTGGTGGTCCACCTAGTGGAATGTCACTGAACACCTTAGAGTGTTTAACTCTAAGCTCCTGAATATCAAGAGGATATTCATTCTTATGCTATGCCTCTTGTGATGGCATCAACATGCACTCTATTGCCCACTCTGCCTGATCATGTTGGATCAATCTAGCCATTCTCTGAAAAGAGACCATCCTAAGATCACTATCCCTGATTGCCTTAAGAATATGTGACTTCCCATTCACTTTAAACCTCATCTCCATCTCCTTGAGGTTAAGAGTGAACTCACCAATATCATGCAACCAACTCATCCCAAGAACTATATCTGTATCTCCCATAGGTACAACATAAAAATCTGCCTTGAAGTCATAATTATTAACTTTCAATGGGAGTCCAGTGATCCTACGATCACATTTGAGGACATAGCCATCCGCTACCCTCACTCTAATTCCCCCAAACTCCTCTGTTTGTATGCCACGCTTCTCCACCATCCTAGCATCAATGAAATTATGAGTGGCACCTGTATCAACCAAGGTTATGACTCCCTATACAACAAGTACTCCTCTCATTCGAAATGACCCTTCTTGCTTAATACTAGTGAGACGAGCTTCCCTAAGTTGCCCATCTCCTTCCCCATCCTTGGACTCCATTTTAGACAAGTTTACATCCATTTCTTCCTCTTTTTCACCATCTATTTCCTCTATATCAAACTGTTGATCTAAATTATCTGATTCTAATTCCTCATAGTATGCCCACATAACTTTGTTAGCTTTTCCCTTTGGCCTAAGAGGACAATCATGGTTTGCATCATAGGGTCCCTTATAGTAGAAACATAATTTTTTCTTCCTCAAATCATTTAATGTTTCCCTGTCAATGGTTGCTGGAGTTTTATCTTTAGAATCATTTTTAAAATCAGTCCTCTCTGATTTTTTATAAAATGGTTTGTTATCCTTACTAGAAGATGCTCCTTTGGACTGAAATTTGTTTGTTGGGACTGCATGTTCCATATTTCTTTCCTTTTCCATCACTTCCTATAAAGTAATAGGATCAAATGCCTTTATCCAACCTCTCAGTGGTTCAGATAGGCCCTCAATAAAAAGAACTATCAATCTATGCTCTGAAATGTTTGGCACCATGACTACCAACCATTGAAATTCACCAATGAAATACTCCAAGTTGCCTATTTGTTTCAGCTGTGCTAAGTCCCAGAAGTAAATCTCTGTATCTTTCTTGTCAAATCTTTCAACCAAAATATCCACGAAGTCCTGGTATTCTGTCACCTGGATATGCTAAAGTGTTACCATAACATGGTACCACCAATCATGTGCTACTCCCTCCAAATGCAAGGTGGCATATTTGATAGCTTCAATCTCTGTCATTGGCCTCAATGCCAAAAATGTGTCAATCTTATAAATCTAAGCTTGAGCTATCATCTTACCACTCCCATCAAATGCAAGCATAGTAAGCTTGCCTGTAGCCCTCTTCAGCTGACTATTTTGACCTATGCCTCCTATCCTGTCTGAGTGACCTGTAATGCTCTCTCCTTTGATTTACAAAGTGTTCAAAGGTCATCCTCTCCAGAATCTATGGAGCTAATAATTCCCATTCATCATTTGCAGCCATGAGTGCATCTGCGAATATGGGGTCTCTTGTCGCCTCCTCTACCAGAGCTTCTTTTGGCTCCTCCAGAACAAATGTAGGGTGTGTAGGCCTATCAGCTATTCTAGAATGGGTTCGTTGTGGTTTTTGATTACCTTTAGCACTCCTATTATTTCCCTATTCTCCCAGCTCCCTATTTTGTCTAACAGGTGGGTTCATCATTTCTATCTTAGTAGTGAGTTCCTATAATGCCTGTGCCATCTGCTACTGCCATGTAACCATAGCACGAAAGAATTCTCTAGTATCCTGATCATCATTATTCCTCCTGTTTCTAGGTGGACTACCATCATGCCTCTCTTCCATATTTCCTATTTCCTGTAACTATTCTCTTTCAATCAGAGCTCTCCTACGAGTATGGTACCTGTGTGGTCCAATTTCTAGTGGCTGCATATGACTCCCCAAACCCTCAAGATGAAAGGAATTAGGCTCTGATACCAATGTAAGAACCCCAAATAGGCTCTACGCTGATCACTATTTGTTTCCCTAGGTGTAATGATTGTTTTTGGTTTTATTTTGAATGTTTTAAGCTATTTTTGGGTTTTTGAGTTGATGAAAAGATAATACAAATATTGAAAACTAATCTACCTAAATTTATAACTCAAATCTAATTATAATGCTAATCAAATTCATTTATTCAAATGGCTCCTAATGTTTATACAATACTTATTTCTGGAAGAATACATTAAAAACATTATCATTAATAGTTGAAAAAACCTAATTTTTTTCTCCAATATCCAACTACGCTGCTGGTTGCTTCCTTCTTGGGCAGTGCCTATCAAAAATCACAATATTAAATCTCTAATTTTTAATTCACTGTAGCATTGGACTATTCACAACACCGTAGCTGTTGTTATAACCCCTTCCAACCTGTAAATAGATTCATCCAATTCTTTCCTACTAAAACACAATATTGACTCCAGAATGAAGCCAACTCATAGGCAAAATTCAAGTGATATTTCACACCCTCAAATTGCATCAACTCTGAAGATACTATGTCCTCCATAGTCTGAATTCTTCTCAAACTTGTAGAAACCCTTGTTGCCACAACTTCAAGAACTTTTACAAGGCAAATTTTTTTAAGAAATTCTCATAACCTACTCTTGAAGGAAGACAAGGTTTGTTTATAAGGACTCCTCAACCCCAGAATGAGTCTCCACACTCAATGTGGGATAAAAGATATAATAATAACATAAAAAATGTTATTACATTAAAACTTAGAAAATCCCTTTTAACTTTTCCATAAGCTTGGACCCACAACTAATTGAAATAATGGCCCCTTTTATGATATCATGACCCTTACTTAACTTATATATTATAACTTAACAATATAGGCTCAAACCCAATAATGTTTATTTTAACTAAATAAACATTAATATCTTCATTATTACTCAATATTTTTGAATGTCATTTGGACTGGGAGCTAACATGATAGAACTGCATATGACCACACCCCTTTCCTAAAAATGGCAAGGGTCTATCTTTATAACTCCAAAACTGCTAAAAATAGTTTGACCAAGCCAAACTCAAAGCAAAACTCATCATCAAAAAACTTTGGAAATCCAAAAGAGTAATCTGCTCTGGTCCTTGGAAGATCTCCACACCAAGGTGAGCCTCTATCCAATCTTATTAGCCTACGAGGGTCTCTAATAGGCTAATCACCAGGTAAAGTGATGTCTCTAGCTAGAAGGGGACATCATAGAGGGGGGTGGGGTGGGGGGGTGAATCAGAAGTACTAGCTCTTAACCTATTTTCACAAATCCTTAATAACATAATATTGAAATGTACATGCATGCATGTCAACATTAAGTAATTATATAAAACACATGTACATCACCACATAACACTTGAAATTTTGGTAACCCAAAAACCCTCCAGGAATAAGAAGGTAAAACTGGGGTGGTGATGATACCCACAAAATTACTACAACAATAATTTTTAACCACTTCTGATGATTTTCCTTGTTAAAGGCTTTACACTGTATCAATAGTGACCTAGTTAAAGGATTTACAAACACTTTACATGAAGTGTTACCCTATTAAAGGATTTAATCACTTATTTAAAGGATCTAAAAAATAGCCGTTAAGCTAACCTATCACCATAGGGTTTCCTTTCTAATACAATTGCTAGAGAGTATTAGGTATAATAAACCTGATAGTGTATAATCCTTTGATTGCTGAATACAGGCACTTGATCTGCTTTCTCTGATCTTGATCTTCTGAGATTTGATACTCTTCACTCTAAAATAGTTTTCCTTACACACCCTCTTTCATTCACATATACAATGAGATTTAGTCTTCCTTATAAAGACATTTGAAGAATTAGGGTTAGATGTGGATCTACAATCCATATTGAATCTTTGTTTCCCACTCATTCCTTGCACTTTTATTATTGGTTGTGTGCCTTCTCCATTTTTCTTATTGGCTACATGTAGATTGCATAGGAAATACAAAATATTTGATCTTATCATTTCAATCCTTCGAGATTCATCATATGTCGGCCATGAAAATGGTTTACATCTGAATTTGTAAAGTTACAAACTCATATGTGCATTCTATGTTGCTCAACACTTATTGATTCTTGATGCTCGACACATGTAGTAATCTAGCTTACTTGGCTCTTGTTACATTTCTGTATTGCTCAACATCATCTATGACTTGGTACTCAAATATCACTCGACACTTGTATAATGCTCGGCACCTAAAGTCATTTGACACTTGATCTTCACTCAATACCTGAAGGCTACTCGGCACCTGAAGATCACTTGACACCTATTGGATTTCTTGACTTGTCTCATATTGTGGCTTGGCATACGTAGTGTACTCGGCTCCAATGTAGAAAATAGTTAAGTGTATTGGTACTCAAATTTCAAAACCATTCTAAGACTAGCAATCTCCCCCTTTGACATGAGTGACAAAAACACTTAACTGACCTTATGAGTACATTCAAGTTTTAAAACCTTGATCAAAATTTTGTGACTTGCAATATATACCTCAAAATTATGGTAACTCCCCTTGAGTTGATTGTGCCATTATCTGCACTATCTAAGTAACCAAAATTTGATGTTGTATATCATGCTCCCTTTCTTTTGTCTCCCCCTTTTAACTTGTCTCTTGGCCTCCCTCATTTATTTTGTCTTCCCCATTCACCTTGTCTCCCCCTTTGTGACACTTATGTCAAAGGGTTTTAAGGGTTAAGACCATATTTTGCCAAAAATGTGTTGTTTACCTCCATAATTATCCTGAGAGATGCATCCCAATTATGCAAAGAAATTTCTAATGACTTGTGCTAGATGGTAATCTCTGCAGGAAGGTGAATAAGTCCTTCTGAAGTAGAAAGATTAGGATCTTTCTTGAGAATAGTTTTAGCATAGACCTGTTCTTTATGGAGTACTTCTAAATGTGGGGTAATGGAGGATTGGAGCTATACTAGTTTTTCCTTGATGATGGCCTCTTCTGCTATTAATACAACTATTTCTTTTTGAGTGTGAAGCATTTGAGAAAAATTCTTCTCACTTTGGGCTGGATCCTTGGGTAGTTGCATGCTTGAAACATTCAAATTCCTCTCCAGGCTCATTATCTTTTGGCTTGTCTCCTA
Source organism: Cupressus sempervirens (assembly GCA_028749045.1). Lineage (NCBI taxonomy): Eukaryota > Viridiplantae > Streptophyta > Pinopsida > Cupressales > Cupressaceae > Cupressus > Cupressus sempervirens. The sequence goes on along the minus strand of CM053793.1, from coordinate 654,702,678 downwards.
TGTGAAGTATGAAAAGTCACACAACTTTGTGTACAATGAGAATATATTCTCAAGTAACTTTTTCACTTTGTTTATGACCTTTGCCAGTTCAATATATGAAAGTGCTATTTCACTAGATATTCTCTCATTAACTTTCTCTTAAAATTTTCTTTCAGACCATTCCATAATTTTTGCATTTGTCTCCTTGTTTGCATTTGTCACCTAGTCAACAATATTTGATAATTGCTCCATGATATGCTTTGACTCATCTGGTGACTGAATACTGAAGGCATCCATAAATATGTCTTTGATTTCATGTAAAGTTTTCTTGTGTTTATACTCCTTCGTGAGTATCTCTTGCCTCTTTCTTCTATTTAAGGCTTCCTGCACCTCATTGATTTGATCAATGATTATTGTTTTTGAGTCATAACTCGGTATGCCAATCTTCTCATCTAGTTCAGGGTCTCCATAGTGAAGTACCCTTGTAACTTTTGTAGAACTTGATCATGGTGCAGATATTTGCAGTGGCTGTTGTGAAGGAGTCCCTGAGGTAGGCAAATTCATCAATGTTTGTATTGCCTCCTGCTCTTTAGGGGTTTCCTCTATTTTCTCCTCTTGTTGTCTACCTTGATAAATTATTGTAATTTTAGGAATTGCACCTTGTGTTTGTGCTATAGGATCAGATGTAATAGTCTATCCTATTTGTTTTGTTCCTTTGTCTCCTGCTGCACTTAGCTTCTGTATAGTGGTGTCAACTATGTTTGATGAAACAACTGTTGGCATTTGAAGTTGACCACTAGTAGCTGTAGAGATGAAGGAAGGTGGTTCTTGTGGATTCACCTTATCTCTAACTATGTTTTCTACTAGTTTTTGTAATTCATCCACATTGACCAACACTAGATCTATACATAATCTTGCTTGTTGTGTGGATTGGTCAAGGATTCTTTTGAGATCCTCTGCAGTTAATGGATTGATGTTCTAAGTAGAAGTATCAGGAACATCTTGTACTATTATAGTTTCTATAGGTGTGATGGGTACATGAGGAGGGCTAGAAGGTGGCAATTGTGTGTCTTGCACACTCTAGTCTTGTTGCTACTCTTGCTCAGTTGTTGTTGTTTTATCTTGCTTTTGTGTCTCCTCCTCTGTTTCTTTCCTTCCTTCTTCCTTCTTCTCTTCTTCTTGTTTCTTTTCTTCTTCCTTCTTCTCTTCTTTTTATTGCTCTACTTCTGTCTTCTCTTCTCTCCTTTTTCTTCTTTCTTTGAGTGGAGCAGTAGCTTCTTCCTTGTATTCTTCTTCAAGAAAATCTTCAATCTTTTTGTACAAGTTCTTCCATGATTTTGTTGTTCTCTATAGAATTTCTTCCATTTTGTTTTGGAGAATGAAGAATGCCCTGTACTTAGGTGTAAACCTAGTATTATGCCTTTTGACTACTTTTTCTATTTTCTCCTTGGTCAAATCAGGTAGTATGCTTGCTAGGGTTGATTCTCTCATCTCCTTCTCCATTTTCAAACAAAAATGCCACCTGTCTTCTACAATTTTAGATAGTTCATTTGGCAATTGTCCATCTAGTTCAAGAGGAGTATACTTGAACTATGCCATCATTCCATAAACTGATTCTTCTATTTTATTTTGTTCCTCTTTAGTGAACTTATTGAAATCAACTTTATTTATGTTGCTTAAGTCTCCATTTCCAATCTTTTTACATAATGTATCAACTGAAAAATGGCTTGCCTTTTTAGATTGATCTTCTTCATCAGTATCAGGTTGAGCCACATATTTTCTTCTTTTCCTTGGCTCTTCCAATGTCTTCTTGATTTTTTTCTTCTTTGTGGCTTCCTCTTTAGCTTTTCGTGTGGAGGCCCTTGTTGCAACTCTGGTTGTTGGCTTTTGGGGTGATGGCATGAAAATTTTCTTTGATGTGGGCTGAGCTGGAGGCTGTTCTGTTGCCTTTCTCTTATTTGGCTTGGCTTGGGTTGGTGCTTCCTTGCCTTCTTCTTCCTCAGCACCTTCCTCCTTGTCTTCACCTAGGCCTTGATTTAATCCCATTAGGCCTTGCTCTTGTTCATCCTCATCATCATTATTGTCATCATCATCTTCTTCTTTTCCTTCAGCCTCTATTCCTTCACCAAATTTCTTCTTAATTTTCTTCATCAATTTATCTTTCTTCTTCAATGTGGAGGTAGTTTTTAATTCCATATTTATCTTTGACCTTACCACATCATAAGTGCCAAAGTGTGGGGCACTCTTATCTGTCTCTTCTGCCAATAATGTAGTTATGGCTATAGATGCTTCATCTATATTAATCTCATAACCAAATGGCCTTAGCCATTTCACCCTTGGAGCTACTTCTTGGATATAGGTGAAGTCAATATCAACTAAGAAGTATATATCATTAATATGTTTTTCCACTAAGGAAACTGGTATTCTCACCCTTTGCTTCATGAATTTCTTGAAATCCTCAAAATAGCTTGTCATCAGGGTATCAAAATTGTCTCTCATTTGTTCTATATATTCATTAATTTGGGATATGATAGTTCTATCACTTCTCCATGTAACTTTGAAAAAAGAGAGAAATTCATTCTGAACATAAAAGAATACACAAACCAAAATTGCTCCAAATTTGCATTGTGCACCCTTTGTCCTTCTTATTGCAGTTAGGTTTTCATTAATCTATTGTAGTTGCAGTTCTACAAGATCATAAGTATGATCATTTTTCACCAGTTTGTAGCCTACATCTACTGCAATACATGGCACACTATTGAGTCTACTGGATCGATAGAATTTATGTGCAATAACTCTAACAACAAACTCAATCCTGAATGGTGTGAATTGTCATTCCTCTTTTGTTCCACTGAGCACCTGTGTTCTTTTCAATGACCTCCTTGGATTCACTTCTTAGGGTCTTGAACCGATATAGGGTAGGATATCTAGTTACCCTATGAATGATTCTCTTTGTGATTTTGACAGGGACATCTTCTAACCATAGACTACCATCATGAATCCTACTCAACACAAGTATGATCCATTCTATTTTAAATATGGTGGAGAAATTCAAAACTCATGTTAAACCCTTCTTTTCAGCAATTTTGTATTCATCTTTCAAGACTCCATCGACATACAGCTTTGCATAGGCTTCTCTTATTTCCATGTCTCCCATGGCTCTTATCTTGCAATTATAACATCTCCTTACATCCTGAACCATAACAACATTTGAGGGTATGCAAGAAAGGGCTCCGACAGGATCGTTCTTGTATGCAACTTTAGGGATAGGGAAAAAATCAAGTTGCCTAACCTCATTAGATACTAGTTGGACTTCAAACGATTCTTTGTCCTGGGTTTTCTTAGAACTCGAAGCCATTTATGTAAACTAGAGTTTCCTTTACACAGAAATATGAAACTGCGTAGCTTGGCACAAATGAAAATGCCTCAAGATCAATGAAAATGTGTTGTAAGAGGTTGCAATCTACTTGGAATGCTGGATTCTCTACTATGAAGTCACTCTGCTCTCTTTATCTTCTTTCCTTCTTGATCGAGATGAGGAAAAATGATTGAAATCATGATAATATACTCTATTTCTGTCGCATTAATTACTCAACTACAAAATCAACTTCTGAAGGATTTTTTAACCTTACTCAGCTTGCACTACATTTCTACTTTACTCAGCTTCCATAGGAGTTTCTCAACTTGGCATCAACTATCAACTCGGTCACTATTAGGAACTCGGCATGCATTGGAGTTTTACTTGGCATCCAAAGGCAACTCAACATCGTCATTTATAATTTTGTCTTGTCATCTTGTTTCATGCTGATTTATACTTTACATTGCTTCTTCATGGTTTAGGGTTGATGTATGATACTTCCTTATATGTATCAGCCCTGTAGGCCCTTTCTTGTGTTTAATTGAATGAGAAATGATCACTTGACCTTGTGGATGAGGTGACCCTTTCATTGGATGAACTTGATTCATTATTTTTCTACCATGTTTTCTTCACATCTATTTTTATGTGTTCCACATCAATCTTTTCTTTGCCCTTGTTTACTTCAATCTTTAGTGCCTTTGATCTTGTAGGATAGTTTCTATTGATATGACTAGTTTTCAGGAAACTGAAACATGTGGTTTGGTTTAACCATCTTTTATAGTTCCCTTTGAAATGTGCTCTTATGTAGTTCTGGGGTATATGTCCATATTCCTGACAATAATGACAGCTATACTTAGTGTTGCAATCCCAATGGTACTGACTTTCATTTCCTTTTGTTTTTGCTAGTTGATTTGATGTCCACATAGGCTTTGATCTGCATTCAAATGCTCTATGTCCATACTTCTTAAAATTATGACAATGTCCATCAAATCTTTGTGTCCTTGTGACTTTGGATCTGCAATCTTGTGTCATATGTCCTTGCATGTTGCACTTATGATAGTAACTCTTGTTTTTGGGTGTGTTTAGCTGATTGAATCTTCTACTCCTACAAATATTAGTAGTATGCCCATTTTTATTGCAGTAATGACAAGTGGGTTTAGAATCCTTACCTTTGTCACTTCTTTTCTCAACACTCTTTAATTATTCTCCTACTTCAGTGTTGTTGTATCCAAGTCCTAATGTATCATGGGCAGATCTTAGAAATTTTATCAACTGTTCAAAGTACTTGATAGCTTCACTTGATTTGTTGAGATTCTCTACTACCTCTTTTTCTCTATTCAATTCATTCTAAACTTGTTCATTTTGCATCTTCAAAGTAGAGATCTCAATATCTTTCATATTGAGTTCATGATGAAGGTTCATCATTTGGGCAAGTGTATCCATTTCCATGTTTGAGATCTTTGTTACTTCAGTACATTTTTCTTCAAGTTTATTTGCAAGATTTCTTTTGTCATCTTCCATCATGACTCTATCCTCAACTTCTTTTTATTTTGTTCAGTGATTTCACATAACATTATGGCCTGTGATTCATGTTCCATCTTGAGGGATCTTATCTCATCTATTTGAACTTTGTTTTTCTCCATCAGTTTTGCTATTGCTGCATCAAATTCTTTAGTGTCACCATTGGCAAACAGTCTTGTGGTATCAATCTCCTTGTATTTTCAGCTATGGCTATATCCTTCCTTCTTTTCAAGGATTTTCTCAGTTCCTCCCTTGCTTCCTCTACTTTGTGTAGAGCCAGTTGCACATCAATCACTTGATTGTCAATAATCTTTCCAAGTTTGAAGACTTCCATATTCAGACCTTTTCCTCCAAGCTATTGAACTTCTTCTTGTGATAACCTATCCACTCTGATACCAATTGTTGAAATATCTTAATGGAAAGAATGCTTCTGAGACCGGGGGGGTGGGGGGTGAATCAGAAGTACTAGCTCTTAACCTATTTTTCACAAATCCTTAATAACATAATATTGAAATGTACATGCATGCATATCAACATTAAGTAATTATGAAAAATGCATGTGCATCACCACATAACACTTGACATTTTGGTAACCTAGAAACCCTCTAGGAATAAGAAGGTAAAACTAGGGTGGGGATGATACCCACAAAATTACTGCAGCAATAATGTTTAACCACTTTTGATGATCTGCCCTGTTAAAGGCTTTACACTGTATCAATAGTAACCTGGTTAAAGTATTTACAAACACTTTACATGAAGTGTTACCCTGTTAAAGGATTTAATCACTATTTAAAGGATCTACAAAATAGCTATTAAGCTAACCTATCACCATAGGGTTTCCTTTCTAATACAATTGCTAGAGAGTATTAGGTATAATAAACCTGATAGTTTACAATCCTTTGATTGCTGAATACAGGCACTTGATCTGCTTTCTCTGATCTTGATCCTTTGAGATCTGATACTCTTCACTTTGAAATAGTTTTCCTTACACACCCTCATTCATTCATATATACAATGAGATTTAGTCTTCCTTATAAAGACATTCGAAGACTTAGGGTTAGATGTGGATCTATGATCCATATTGAATCTCTATTTCCCACTCATTCCTTGCACTTTTATTATTGATTGCATGTCTTCTCCATTTTTCTTATTGGCTGCATATAGATTGCATAGGAAATACAAAAGATTTAATCTTATCATTTCAATCCTTTGAGATTTTTCATATGTCAGCCATGAAAATGGTTTACATCTGAATTTGTAAACTTACAAACTCATATATGCATTCTGTGTTACTCGACACTTACTTATTCTTGATGCTTAACACATGTAGTAATCTAGCTTACTCAGCTCCTATTGCATTTTTGTATTGCTTGGCATCGTCTGTGACTCGGCACTCAAATATCACTTAGCACTTGTATAATGCTCAACACATAAAGTCATTCAGCACTTGATTCTCATTCAGCACCTAATCTTCACTTGGCACCTGAAGGCTACTCGGCACTTGAAGATCACTTGGAACCTATTGGATTTCCTGACTCGACTCATATTTTGGCTCGACATACGTAGTGTGCTCGGCTCCAATGTAGAAAATGGTTAAGTGTATTGGCACTCAAATGTCAAAATCATTATGAGACTAACAGGAATGACCTATGAAAATAATCCCTTCCAATTCAGAAAATAACTCTCCCTAAGATATGAAAGCTATGTTTTTGTACTTTTCTAGGCTAAAATGATGACTATGAAAATAAAATAGAGGTTCTAAAGGAAACATACTAATTTCCTTTTTATGCCAACCACTAGAAAAGTACAAGTTATATAAAGAGAATGGTTGGGATATAGTTTAGAAATAGAGAAATTTACAAAAATAGAAATTCATGACAAAGAGAGGTACAAGTATATAACATCCTTCATTAAATACCAAACATGTAGCAAAACAACATTATGTAGGAACCTTAATATTTTTTTTCTCATTGATACTTTCCTACTAGATTCAAACCATAAATAGATTTAGTCCTTCACTTAGAATTACCCTCAATTGATGGAGATGCTTTCTTTACCCTACAACCTCAATTTCTCATTTAGTTCTACTACTCAGTACCTTACAACCAAATACATTGAAATTATGATCAATTAGCATGAAAAAAGACATTGAAAAGTTTCAAGAAGTGTTCTATTTTTGTTGCATTGGTGAGTGCGCTATATGCATTTTAGGATCTATAGTGTTATAACAACAACTTTAAGAAGATTAAGATCAATATGTAAACAATATGGTTGCAATTAGCAAAGATCAATTTTAGTTAATGAAGGCATGACAAATGTCAACAACGGAAATAAAACATTAATTTTAATAACATCAAAATGAAGAATGTAGCAATAGTCAAAATAAATATTTCAACAATAGAACTACAATGTAAATATTGAAGAGTCATCGTCTTTAGCCATAAAAGCACCCATATGTCTTTGTCTTCTCTCCCTCCCATCTAAAATAAGACCCATTCACTCTTAATTGAGAATGCATGTGGAGATGCTTTCCATATGCATGGAGAACAAGTACATTTACATTATTTTAATAGGTCTATAATTTTTAAAAATTTATAGACCATCACAAACATTAGAACACTAGCTTCTATGGCTGAGAGAGCATCCTCAGTAAGGAAGCAAATAAAAAGTCTTCATTTTTTTGCATGATGAGGATATTACCCTCAACTATAAGAGTCAAAATTAAAATTTTCATGATGGTCTATAATTTAAAATACCTAATTATTGACCTATAAAAAAAATGCAATCTGTTGCATTTTTCAACTCCACCTAATGTCCTATGCATATCAATTGAGATTGCATATTGAACTAGGGGATACTTTTGCATTGCCTGTGTTGAGATTATGGGTTTTGCACACATTGCATAATATTGTTATATTATATTATTTTATTTTATTATGTAATGTTGCATATAGATGGATGTAAAACATGTAAATATTCCCATGGGATATAGTTGATGAGTTGTATTGTAACATTGTGATAATATTTCATGTAATTATTTAATATAAAAGAATTAAATTTCCAATATTAAATGTGGAGTCAGTGGGTTAGGTAGCACATGGTTTTAGCACATTGTTTATGTAATACCACTTGGTGGTTTTGTGGTTCTTGCTACTATATAAGCAGCCACAAGAGTAGTTGTTGGTAGATAAGTGAGAAGATAGAAGGAAAAAGAAGAGAAAGAGTCAAGTGGGACAAGGCTTGATAGGTTAGCTAAGGGAGCATTTGTGAAGGTTGGAAGCATGGCATGGGATGTGTGGATTCATACTTGTTCACATAGATTGCTCAATTATGGCTATGGCATTGAAGGCTTCCATGGTTGTATTACAATGGTGTTTTTATTGAGAAATACATGGAGATGGATGCTTTTGGAGGCTGAGTTTTTCCCTTAATGAAGGTTTTCCAGGGTATATCTTATGGCACAATTTTTGTGGATATGTTGTCTATTCTCTTGCATGTGGATTTTAATTCCATATTTATTTTAGATCTATTATAAGTTATGTGGAAATGGTTATATTCTTTCTTTCAAGTTTCCTTACAATTGATATTAGAGCTATGGTTTTATTATTACAACTCTAGATTGAATCCATAGGAATGCATAAGAGGATTAAAGAAGGGCAAGATATATGAGTTATTTGTTGCAAATATGAGGGCTTTGGATTTGCTATTATGATGGGATATTTGTAGATTTTGAGCATGTGAAATCGTTGGACAAAAGGGTTTTTTTGGATGTTTCATTTAAATGAGGGTTTTAGGGGGGAGCTTGTAGAAATGACCTCCTGGGTAAAAGAAAACCTTACCATTGGATCCAAATTGACATTTCCATAAATTTTAATATATAATATGGCCTAGTTTGGCCATGTTTAGAGGAAATGAAAGAGTTTTTTAGTTTCAGCCTATTATGGCCATCAAAATTAATCCTATCAGAATTTTCGTCACAAAAAAAATCATAGTGAAAATGGTAAAAGTAATGTCTTAGTAAAATGGCCATAACTTTCTCTCAAGATGTCAGATTTCACACGTCTTACAAGTGTTGGAAATCTAACTCAGAGCACTACAACTTGCTGTAGGTTTGATTCTGTGATTTTGATATTTTGTCAAGTTTTAAGAGCCTGAAAGTCAGATATTATTTATTTTGAACATAGATTAGGGCATAATTTGGGCATACAAAGTCAGATTTTGGACTTCAAGTAGTCAACAAAAAGCTCTTAGAGAGCTCTACACATTGGTTTAGATTTGGTGTAGGTTTGGCATGATTTATTTGGTGATATATTAATCTGAACAATTTATGGTATATATTGACTATTGTAGCATTGTGAGTTCATGACATTGTATGTTTGGAGATTTAAGATTTGATGTCATTGTATACTCAGTTCATATTTTAGATCGATCTCATGATGATATAATTATTAGTGTTTTGTTTGGATATGTATGATGACTTGTTGGGTCTACAAGTTGTGTAGTGTTGTAAGTGGTCTATACTTATAGGTTGTATTTATGACTTGGTTATGGGTTGTCTTTTTCCATTGATCTTTCATTATTGATGCATATTCATATTGGTGGCTTGAATTTGGGTTGTCTATGCCCTAAGTCACATGATTTGATAATTTTTTCTTCATGTAGAAAGATTGAGATGTTGTTACTACGTATAGTCTTGGTGGATAATTTTGGTTGAGTATTTTATGTTGACAGGTTGGACATATTAAGAGTCAGATTCTCGGTACATGGATGTGATCAAGGTACCATATATTTTGGCATGGCATGATTGGATATAAAAGTACATCCTTGATGTTCATTGGTTTTGATACCTAATTTGGTTATGGTGGTATATCTTCTTGGTTGAGGATCATGGTTATTTGGTTTCATTTGAGTAGCTCATGATGTGCACTTTGACTTATTTGATAGTTTGATACCTTGTTTGATTCTCATGGTTAAAAGATGGTTTTTCATCATGATGTCATGGATAACTTGGATATACAGTTTAGTGAGAGCTTGTGACAATGATAGGGTGATAATATAGGATTAGTTCCTAGTTCAATTTGTATCTTCTTGGTTTGGAGATCTTGGTTTCACTTGGTATAGATACTTTAGTTGTGTGACTGTAGACAAGGAGGATCTCCATGTAGGAGATGGATTTTATGATGCCTTGGTACCACAGTTGAGTGGGATTTTTTGGTATTGATATATTTATTGAGTGTTTGCAAATGTTGGAGATTTGTCTTAGATCTTATTGTTGTCGAAGTGTTTTTGACATTTGTATGGTGCACTTGTTATCTTCATTGTGTGTGAATATGGTTAGATCTTGAGGACTCATGGGGTTCTTGGTTATCTTCATGGTGTGTGGAGGTGGTTGCATCTAGAGGACTAATAGGGTTCTTGGTAAAGGTGTGGTTTATGTTTTCAATTGGCATCTTATCCTTGGTGTATGGTTTCATTTTTATGTCATATAATGCTCTTGACATGTGTTTAGAGTTGTGACATGTTATAGTATGTTCATATGGAGCATGTTGTCTCTTTGGTTGAGATTGTTAGATCATGTTGTCATGTTTATATTGAGACCATGGTTGGAACCTTGACATTGATCTTGGTTTAGTTTCTTGGTATTGAGTACATTGACCATAAGATAGATAATTCATGATATTGCTATGCTCCATTTGGAGTTGGCATGGATTGATTGGTTATAGGTACTAATGGATACCTAGAGACAGTGGTGATGCTAATTTCTCTTCTCTTGAATTAGAGAAGTATTTGTTGTGATGATTGATGGTATTAGTAGGAAGTCCAAGGAGCATTCACCTAATATGGACTTGAGAGGAGATTTTTCTTAGATGAGTCTTGATTGGAGACTTGGATATATTGATGAGCATTCTCATTCCCCACTTTTGGTCTACTTGGTAGTTTGCTACTTGAGTGGTATAGCCCATTGTTTCTCTTAGGTGCAATTTGTTTATGCTTGTCTTTCATGGATATGGATCTTGAGCCATGGTATATTAGTTAGATCTAGAGGGTTCATTTGAGAGATTGTTTAGCATTGGTTATCTCCATGTGCATATGTTGTTATGTGTTGAAAATTATTGAAAAGTTCATGAGGGAAATTGTATATGGAACTGGTAAAAAGAATGTTCTCAATCATTGTTTTGTCATTGATATCAAACTTGCTACTTGCAGGAATGAGAATTTCTTTAGTGATCCAAATACTATCAATTAGTTGATTGACAAGGAGGAGGAAATCAATAAGATGTAACTAGAACACCTAGAGAAAGGTTGAAGTTATGATGTTGTAATGAAGTACAAGGATTAGCTAAGCCATTGATAAAAAAGTGTATTGATGACATACTATAAGACATAGAGAATGGGCACACTGAAACATATCAAAGATGTAAGGTTTTAGCTAAGTCTTTTGTAAAGCCCAACTAAGTTCATTAGAGAGAGGGAGCCGAGCAAGCTAGTAGGTGCCAAACAGATTCCTAGTTGAAGCTGAGTAAGTTCAACTTCAGATGCCGAGCAAATACAAGTGTCGAGTAGAACCAAGTGCCGAGTACAACCAAGTGCCAAGTAACACAGAGATGTGGAGCATCAGTAAACCAATAGTGTCAAGTTGCTACTGTAGACACCTAAAAACCTTTAGAAAATAAAGTATTTTTATTTTCTGAAAAAGTCCTAATGACATCATCATTTATTAATTAATTAATTAATTAATTAATTAATTAATTAATTAATTAATTAATTAATTTTTATGCCATTAAATCCCTTTATCTTAATTAAAAATATTTAATTAAGGAATCCCTCCCAAAAATGTTTAAATCTTATTTAAACATTATTTCTTTATTTATTAATTATTTAATTAATAAATTGACCAAAAATCTTAAAATAAATAAAAAATTTATTTTTTCACAAAACTTGGCCAATTTCCTTATGACCAATAACCTCTTCCAAAATCTTCTAATCCTTCTTTAATTTTGATTAAAGGCTAATCCCATCATTTCCTACCCCTAATCCCAACTCAAAATATTTAATTAAGATTAAATATTAATCCTCATGTTTATTAAAAAAGTTTTAGTAAATATCTCCTCAAACCAAACCCTTGAAATAAATAAAACTTTATTTATTTCTTAAAAATCTAATTTATCCTCATCCTAAGAAGTTCTAGACTCTTCTAGAAAGTCTTCATCCTCATCCTAGGAAATTCTAGACTATTCTAGAAAGTCTTTATCCTCATCCAAAGTCTAGACTCTTCTAGAAGATGTCTTTAAACCTAATCCTAATCCCCTCCTAACCATGTCACATTCCCTAAACATGGGTTAGGACTTACTAACCCAAGCCAAAGTTAACAAATATCTCCTCCTTCACCCACCCTCATTAAATGCCATCCACTTGCCTATCCCTAAGCTAATCCTAAACCATCCTAATCCATCCTCTAATCATTTGCACAAGCCTAAGCAAGCTTAAAACCTTCCTAATCAAGTCCAAGTCGAAATTTCTCTCATCACCCTCAAAATATCTCAACCATAAAACTTTATGAAGTCCACTAGGTCATAAATGACTCTTACAAGCCCTTTTATTGCTCTTACAAGTCATTATGAGGGTCTTTATGAAGATTTTATCCCTTGAGCCTCTTTTGTTGACTCATCCTTCCCCTTTCCTCCATCCTCTCACCATGTGAAATGTGTCACTCCTTGATTGGCTATAAGGAAGCACAATCCATGTGCTCTCTTCTCATGCAATCTGAGCCCTCCATGAGCTTTTTTCCATCCTTTCATCTTAGCCCTCAATCCCTCAAGCCTCTTGCCTATAAATTGGATCCTTCCCCTTTGCAAAATAACACAATCCATGAAGTAAAGTCATAATGCCATTTTGAGAAGCCATTTTACATCAAAACCATACACTCACACTCAAATTCCAACTCTATTTGAAGCCCTTTTTGAAGCATAAGCTTGAGCATACATCCTATCTATTTAGACAAAGCCACTCAACAAGAGAGCTTCTCATTGAGAGAGTCCATTAATGGCTCATATTCTCAATTGAGAGTTCATCTTAGTCTATCTTGAAGTTTATGAATTTTGTTTAGTTTGTAGAAGCTTTATTTAAATTTGGTTTCTATTAGCATACTAACATTGCTCATATACATTTTGGCACGCCCGGTGGGACCCCGCATGGGTCATCTTCATTAGCTTTTTTAGTCAAGTTTTGTATGTCATTTGCTGATTTTGGCTAATTTTTCTTATTTTTGTGATTGGTAGGATTGTATAAATTGGTTTTGTAGGTCCACATAAGCATGAAGAAGACAAAAGAACTCATAGTCTATCTCATAGTATTTTCAGATTTTTCAAGCTTATAGGTGGACAAAGCACTTGGAATTCTTCTTCCTCTTCTTGTCTATATTCTTCTTATTCCATCTACTTCTTCTTCTTCTTCTTGTGGGAGATCTTGACCATTTTTTTTAAAGAAGCAAAATCATACACACTTCTTTTTAGTGCTTAAAATGAACCCCCAAATCATACTTAAATCCATTAAAAAATTTAAAATTTGCAAAAAATAAAAAATCTTTTAACAAGTGAAACTAAACCAATCTAATCATTTGCATCCTTGCAACATCAAGGTTTTAGATGCATTCATGCAAAGTTAGGAACACTTCATTTTTGGGAATTTAAAAAGAACTTCAAGTTTCCATTTAAAAAGGTTCAAAATCAACACTAAGTGCACACTAAAATCTAAATCAAACTCAAAGCATCAATCAAGGATAAAATGAACCTCATTTGCAAATATGTTAAAGTTCTTTTAAAAATCTCTTAAAAACTAAGAGTCCTAAATGGTTGCCAAAAATTGTCCTAAAAACTTTTTTATTTGTTCCAAACAAATGTCTTGTTGCAAAATCTTGAATGTTTCTTAGGTTTTTTATGCATCAAAACAATCTAGGAATATCATTTTTGGGCTTAAAACATGCAAACTAGAACACAAAATCTTGAATGAAAAGCAAAGTCCAAAGAGTCATTTTCACTTTTGAGTCCAAAAACAATCTTGAATGATCTAAGGTTAAAACAAAGCACTTCAAAGTTCTTAAAACAACACACAAAATCTCAATCTTGAATGCTCAAAGGAAAAAACTTGAATGTTTAATCACTTGTCTTTGAATGCATGTTGCTAAAATCACTCTTGAGTGCCATGGATTAAAATCAAGTTTTTTTTTTTTATGAATGCATGATTAAAACAACAAATCCAATCTTGAATGCCATAGATCAAATAATCATCCTTTGGGGCATAAAAAGAATCCACATTTTTGAAATCTTCTAAGTTATAAAAACTAATAAAGATGCTTTGAGTAAGTTTGTAGTTGGACTCACCCTCTTTAATCACCCATCAATTTAACCATTGGTTGCAATCTCAGCACCATCTATGGGGATGGGTCTACCTAAGAGGGTGTTAAGTGCTCCACAAAGATCAAACTCCACTCACTTGGGTCTTTAGTGGTTTTTCTAAGTTAGAAAATTCCTCGCATGCGCATTAATCTCCCTCACACTTCATTTGGGCACTAAAATTGAACAACTATTGACATGGAGGGCCTCCGGGTGTGCGCTTGACAAAATCGAGTCTCACACATCTTTGCTTTGGGCTTAAAACAAAATCACACCAACTCTTGAATGCTTTAAAGGAAATTAATTGATACTTGACGTGGATTAATTGATACTTGACGTGGAGGGCCTCCGGGCATGCGAGTTTGCTTTTGTTGACCCTAACTCTTCTTATTGTTTGCATTCTTCGATCGATTTACTTTTTTTTAGCGCTTCAAGTTGGAATTGAACATTGTCTCTTAAACATGAGTGCTTGCAAAGTCTAGATTAGCACACATAAGCGTCAGTTGGTAAAAGAACAAGCGTGTTTTTTAGCCCAAGATCATCCAAGTCTTCTCTCCCCTTGTCGTCTTTCGAGGCCATCTTGGGTGCATAAGATTAGGATCCAAAATCTTGTCTTAGCTTTTTAGGAGGCCTGCTTGGGGATTTCATCACCCCTTGGGACGACCTCAACTCCAGCGTTCCGATGGAGTATAAAAATTGGGAGGTGAATCCAAAGACACCTCTCTTGGAATCAAGATTTTGTCACTCGGGCTAAGCCTCAAGGAACTTTATACCCTTGAGAAGTGAAAGAGGAGAAGTGGGTTACCGCTCCTCTCGGCTGTGTGACATCTTTTTGGTTTCATCTATGGATTTGGGCCTCATGTACCTTGCGTATATCGAGGACTCCCTAGCTAAACCAAATTTAATCCTTGTAGAAAGCTTCCTAGGATGTTGGTGTGTTTGACATGCTTGCTCAAAACTTTTGTTTGCTTGTTTGTTCATAGCTTTTGAATGAATGTTTGCCAATTTTGGTCAAAATCCCAGAAAAGCAAAAATCTCCCAGCTCAAGGCATACTTAGCGTAGTCACTACCTTATCAGAAAATCATCCAAGCTCCCCCGCTGCAACTGAATCTATCTAGTTCCTTGCTTTAGAACAATCCCAAATCCAAAGTCCATCCAAATCATCCCCCCAGCCAGCTAGCAACCCAATCCAAAATCGCACCCAAGCCTTTAAAGAGTTGTTGTCATTCTGCCAAAATTTGCTATCCAATCAATCCTACCAATCCACCAGCCTCACCAAGGTTATCCCTTTGACAGAGCTTTGTCTAGGGTAATCCAGCTTTGTCACTTGTATCCCTCATCACCTTGAGCTAAAGGTTGGGATCCAAAAGTGGTCAATCTCGTGTCATGCCCATAGGATCATTAGTCTATCCTCAAGTTGACACAGCCACCACCAAATCCAGCACATAGGAAAGAAAAACTCTCACCTTTTGACAGCATGCCCTTGAAGTCTTCCATCCACAGGAAAGCCAAAAATCTCCAGCCAATCCTCCTTAGGTCTGTCATGCAGCTTTGACTCTCCCTAGGAAATCTTTCATTAGCTAATCCAAAATTTGTGCTTAATCCAAATCCAACCATGAGCTTCCGTGTTCATCCATATGCAAGACCCCATCCCCATCAAACTCACCATCAAAGCATGAAGTACAAATCCTATCATGATGTGTTTGGTCGCATTGTCCTTGCTCTCGCCACCTCCTATTCCAATGATGATGAAAATCTTGTTGACTATGACGGGTATATTGAAAGCCTTAGAAACATTCCCCCAAGCATCCCCCAAAATCCAAGAGTTATTCCAAACTATCTAGTCATGCCATCTGATATTCCAGCTTCCCCTCCATCACCCCATCAACCAAGCTTCCAATCTTCCACCCCCATCACACTAGCTATTCCTGTCAATCCACCTCCACCTTCGACACACGAGTCTCCAAGGAATCTCCTAAAGAAAATACAAGAAAATTTGCCTCCAACAGTCGATAAGCCATGTCATCTAATCCAACCATGTGAAGTAGTCAGTGATGAAGCTTCCCCATCTATAATATCACCTCCATCTCCCATAGCTATCATCCCCATACCATCCATCAAATTGCTTAAAATCCTTCCACTTCCTGGAACCAACAAAATCCCACCACCTATCAAATCCCTCCAAATCCTATCCACATCGCCTCCAAGCATTTGCCAAATCTCTCGTAATGACCCTTATGCATCCATCTTCTACTCACCCATCTCCACTACTGAATCTCCCATCTATCCATCCGCTGCGTTTGAAGAATCCATCCCTTCACCTCCTATTGCACCATCCACTCCAAACCAATCCTATCAAGATCCTGCCCAAAAGCATGTTGACATCCCCCAAAGCATAAATGAAGATATCATCGTTCCATGTCTTCCAGCCATAGTGCAGTCACCATCTCCTCCATCTCCAAAACCTCAAGCCATATCTCCTCCACTACAAGATATCTTTTCATCCCACTAGCTACATCAAGATCCTATCCTTCCATTTCCCCTCCTCCATGCTTCCATCTTACCACCTATCCAAGCTATTCCACCATCTATAATCTACCCTCTTGGTTCACTTACATTCATCCACGATGGCTCTCTCTTAGCAGAAGAATTAAGAACAGTATCTCCCCATTGCAATACACCTAATAAATCACTTCTACCATTTTCTGCAAGCAAAAAGTTTCCTCAACTTGTTCAAATGCTCAATCGATGGCATTATCAAGGTCAAGGTTTAGGACCACAAGAGCAAGGAATCAGAGAGCCTATTATTGCACAAAAAAATATAGAATTTCATGGTCTTGGATATGTATCCAAAGGCTCACCATCTAAAGGTGTTGGTACACCACACCCCCAAACCAAGCCTATCTACAAGCCCACCATGCTAGCCTCCCATCACTCCTACAAGAAATCTTATGTCATCCCCCCTCCACCATCTTTGCAACCCAAAATAACCTACCATATCCCCCCTTCATCTGCTAAATCCATTTTGGGTCCCTATGTCCCAAAATCTACCATCCTCCATCCTCCTATTAGCCATCATAAAAATCCTATTCCATCCATTCCTATGCAAGATCAACAAAGGCACATATCAGGGCACATCATCCATCATCATCCCCCTACATGCTCTTCCATATCCTTTCCATCTCACAAAGCTTCTCCTAACCATCTTCCCAAAGATTACCACAGCAATGGGAATGCCAACTTCAAAATGCATAAAGCTAAAAATCCACATCCTAGGCAATCATATGTCTATTCTAAAAGACATACTCCAAAAAGGCAAAATCCAATCAAAGAATGCAAAACAATGCAAAAGCCTATGAAAAGAAAATCCAAAACCATGTGTATCCCCAAGAAAAAAGTTGAAACCCAATGCATAATGGCATCCACCATTGCTAATCCCCCATCTAGTGACTCATGTCCCCCATCTTCTAACTCCATCTTGGGTGCCTATATCCCCAAGCACGCTTCCACAAATCCTCCATCACGCCCGCATCTACCTTCTATCCCCCATATGCTCTTTTCACACCCATTCCAACATGTGCCAATGTTGCTCTTGCAAGCATCCCCATCTCATGCTCCTTTCCAGCATTTTCATCCCTCCATCTCCTACCATCAATCCCATCTAATCCGATCTATTGCATAAATCACACATCCGGAGTACCAATAGCTAGCAACAAAATTGAACATTCCAACAGCCAGTGAAAAATCCCAAAAAAGCCAAAATAGCTGAAGAAAGCCAAAATTATTCCAGCTAAGTCCAAAGTCAAAAAGTCAAAAAGTCAAAAAAAAAAGTAAAGAAAAATAAAGTGTCCACTGGTGAAAACTTGGCAATTCAAGTGCCTTGGACAAGTACCATGATGAAAACTTGGCAAACAAGCGTCATGCGTAATCCCGCCATCCCTAGCTTAGCTTATCACCCTCATGCTTTTGGTCATCTCTTGACATCCAACTCCATCTTCCAATCTATCCACCTATCCTCCATCCTCTAGCTTCCATCTCACACCATCCACTAATCTTATGCAGCTTCAACCAACCATCCTAGCTATCATCCATCTCCCTAGCCCCTTTAGCTTTTTCCATCCTCACTTCAATCCTATCACATCCATCATAAGACCTCCTTCCGCATGTTATCTTCTGACTGGGGGCACTGTATTCCTTGGAGATCTTGTCTTGTCCATCCTCCCTTGTCATTGGTACCTCGCTCTAGGCTATCCTCATGCAAATCCAATGTCATCCTCTCATTAGCCATTCACTCTAGCACTATCTATTAGCTCAGCTACCACCAACCTTAGCATTGTCCCCATCCTTGGTCGCACATCTATCATCATCATTAGATGCATCCTGCCAAATCCATATCTTTCGCTATCACCCCACCCTTAGCTTTCGCATCTTGCACAACATCAAACCATCCCACTATCCTATCATCCTGAGCTTTTGCCTGCTTGTAACTATCTTGGTCCGTTAGCTTGTACCATATCTTGATTAGCTCACTTGTAACTATCTTGGTCCATCAGCTTGTACATCCTCTTTAGCTTAGTACCATTGTATCTATCCAGCGTTCGTGTCAGTTCATCCTTGATCAGCATCTTGCACCCATCACACATCTTGGTTAGCTATTCCAATGCATCCTTTAGCTAGATTTCCTGTCACCAAAGTGTTATCTTTCTTAGTTCAGCTTGCCAGACGCATCACTCATCCAAATCCACCAGCTTAGGTGCTCTCCGATAGGTCCTTGTAGGATATAGCTTTCCTCATGTCTGATCTTGGTCCGTTAGTACCTCGTCCTACCCATCTCGTTGGCAAACGGTTCTCTTTTAGATTTTCACTTTCTTTTGATTTGGGATCTTCCCTTTTGGGTTTTGAAGTATCTTTTCCAAGCAATCTCCTTGTTCCCTTCTCAAGGTTGCCACGATCTTCCATATCATGGTATGTTGCGAATGGGGCAATTAGAGCATAAGGTCTTGATCAGGTCTTTCATTTGTTTTTCTTTTCTGCTTGTGGGTTCTCCAATGTCGTTTCCACGCTACTTCCTCTAGGATTCATGTGTGATGTTGGGGCAATCCTTGCGTGTTTGTTTTGAGTTAGTTTGTCAGTCCTCTAGACAGTTGGTGAAAAGGCCTTGATGTTCTTGGTAACCTTGGCAATTAACCAACAGTCCTATAGAAAATCTAGTGCTCAACTACATGGTGGTACTTCTCTTTGAAGTATCCCCCCGCTCAAAAAGCTTCAATGGATTTCCTTCATCTCCATTATCCCCCATCCATATCCAGCATCTGTATCTCCTACCCCACCTTATGCATCAGTATCTCTTTGAATCACTCCTCACCTTTAGCTTTAGGGATCCACAATCCTAGTCTTAGGGATCCACCAATCCAAATCAATCCACCAAGCGTCATCTTTCGAGATCCACAATCCTAGTCCTAGGGATCTCCGAAACCCATCTTCTGCCAATTTGACTCTTTGAAATCCTATTGCATCAGCTTTTTTAATCCCCTCATCCATCTCCCCATCCTGGATTCCTTTTATAGCGCTCCACTCCTTCATCCTTTGCAATCCCTGAGATCTTAAGCTTGCTTCCTCTTGTGCCTCTGATTCTCCCTTTATCATTCTCCCGTAGTGAGAGTTTGAGCTAACCAAACCTCTTCTCTTAAGCAAATCTGAGTCTTTTTTGCTCATCTTGAATTCTTGTACTTTTCAAGAAGTCGTCGAGCCTCGCTTTCTCTCCCCACCGCCTTCTTGAGGGGGCATCTCACAGTCCATTCTCTCCTCTTCTGCTCTAGCCTTGGGCATCTTATTTTCTTATCTTTGATGCCATGCCACTTGCGGCATCACATCAAAGAGGGGCAAAATGTAGACACCTAAAAACCTTTAGAAAATAAAGTATTTTTATTTTCTGAAAAAGTCCTAATGACATCATCATTTATTAATTAATTAATTATTTAATTAATTAATTAATTTTTATGCCATTAAATCCCTTTATCTTAATTAAAAATATTTAATTAAGGAATCCCTCCCAAAAATGTTTAAATCTTATTTAAACATTATTTCTTTATTTATTAATTATTTAATTAATAAATTGACCAAAAATCCTAAAATAAATAAAAAATTTATTTTTTCCCAAAACTTGGCCAATTTCCTTATGACCAATAACCTCTTCCAAAATCTTCTAATCCTTCTTTAATTTCGATTAAAGGCTAATCCCATCATTTCCTACCCCTAATCCCAACTCAAAATATTTAATTAAGATTAAATATTAATCCTCGTGTTTATTAAAAAAGTTTTAATAAATATCTCCTCAACCCAAACCCTTGAAATAAATAAAACTTTATTTATTTCCTAAAAATCTAATTTATCCTCATCCTAAGAAGTTCTAGACTCTTCTAGAAAGTCTTCATCCTCATCCTAGGAAATTCTAGACTATTCTAGAAAGTCTTTATCCTCATCCAAAGTCTAGACTCTTCTAGAAGATGTCTTTAAACCTAATCCTAATCCCCTCCTAACCATGTCACATTCCCTAAACATGGGTTAAGACTTACTAACCCAAGCCAAAGTTAACAAATATCTCCTCCTTCACCCACTCTCATTAAATGCCATCCACTTGCCTATCCCTAAGCTAATCCTAAACCATCCTAATCCATCCTCTAATCATTTGCACAAGCCTAAGCAAGCTTAAAACCTTCCTAATCAAGTCTAAGTTGAAATTGCTCTCATCACCCTCAAAATATCTCAACCATAAAACTTTATGAAGTCCACTAGGTCATAAATGACTCTTACAAGTCCTTTTATTGCTCTTATAAGTCATTATGAGGGTCTTTATGAAGATTTTATCCCTTGAGCCTCTTTTGTTGACTCATCCTTCCCCTTTCCTCCATCCTCTCACCATGTGACATGTGTCACTCCTTGATTGGCTATAAGAAAGCACAATCCATGTGCTCTCTTCTCATGCAATCTGAGCCCTCCATGAGCTTTTTCCCATCCTTGCATCTTAGCCCTCAATCCCTCAAGCCTCTTGCCTATAAATTGGATCCTTCCCCTTTGCAAAATAACACAATCCATGAAGTTAAGTCATAATGCCATTTTGAGAAGCCATTTTACATCAAAACCATACACACACCCAAATTCCAACTCCATTTGAAGCCCTTTTTGAAGCATAAGCTTGAGCATACATCCTATCTATTTAGACAAAGCCACTCAACAAGAGAGCTTCTCATTGAGAGAGTCCATTAATGGCTCATATTCTCAATTGAGAGTTCATCTTAGTCTATCTTGAAGTTTATGAATTTTGTTTAGTTTGTAGAAGCTTTATTTAAATTTGGTTTCTATTAGCATACTAACATTGCTCATATACAGCTACATTATTTCAAAAATCAAAGATTCACCAGATCTAAGCTGACAAGGTTGTTATCTAAAAGTCTGTGAATTAAATGGAAGATAAGAATGATGAGTTGGTGGCACAGAACACCATGTAGAACATTTTTGGAGAATATAACTGGACTCTAGATGAAGTTTCTAGATAAGAGCAAGATATAGGGTAGATACATTGTATCCTACCTAATCCATTTGAAACCCTAAAATTGGAGAGGGAGAATTGAGCGAAAAAGGAAAACTAAATTTTTATTTAAGGATTCATAAGGTGATGAAGAAAAAAGAGAGAGACGGTCAAGCATAAAAGCATAAAGTGCTAAAGGAGGTACTAAGGAGAAAAAGCACACAATTACTCTATTTCAATCAGAAGACCTTAGACATGGATGCATTGGTATGATGAGTAAGAAGACTCAAGGAGATGAAACTTGAGAGGAAGACAAGCAGTCACAGCTGAAATAATTAAAGCCAAGCAAAAGGATTGAACTAAAAGTGTGATCTAAAATATGTAAAGTATGTTGTAAGTTATATCAGATCAAAAAATCATTATTGTTACTCTCTAGCAATTGTAACAGTTAGTTTAAATCTTATGGACTTAGGTTGGTTTAATAGCCATGAGGTAAATCCTTTAACTGGGTGACATTCCAAGTGAATATTCTAAAGTCCTTTAACCAGGCTCATTCCTAATAGTTTGGTGAAATCCTCTAACAAGGTCACATTTAACAGTATGTTGTAAGCCTTTAACAGGGAAGGTTTTAACAGGGCATCACTTTAGAAGAGTGAGAATCAAGTAGCATGTTACTAGTAGTTTTCCAAAATTGAGTTTCCACATAAATCATTGTGTCATGTGTTGATCTTGCATGTTTTATCTCTGCATGTTGATTTACTGTAATTTGCTAAGGATGATTATTTTAAGCTTGGATGGATGAAAAGTTTATGGGCTCACTATAATTAGATAAAAAGTTTTATTAGGGAATTTTTACCTTGAATAACTAATTCACACCACCCCCCCTCCCTCAGTTATTCTAAAAAATTCTAATAATTGGTATTAGAGCCAAACTGTTGATTCAGTTTAAAGGGGCTATAAGCAGAAAATATCAAAATGCCTAAGAGAGAAGTTCCACAGCTCAACAAAGACAACTTTATTGCATGGAAAATTTTGATGAAGCTACATCTTGAATCCATAGGAGATTATGCCCAAAATTCAATTATTACTGAACATGTTGATCCAACTAGTACTCTTACTGTAGAAGATATGAAAAACAAATAGGAACACAATCAGACAATGCTGGAGATTGCTTCTGCACTCAACTATACTGAATTTGATGATATCAAAAGATGTAACACTGCATTCAAAGTGTGGAAAGCCCTACCAGACATATATGGACGAGATCAAAATGTAAAAAGAGAAAAAAGATAAAGTCTTAGAAGAAAGTTTGATGATATGAAAATGGAGAAAAATGAGAATGTTGCTTAGTATGGCACAAGAAAAAAGGAAGTGGTAAGTGCAATAAGATGTTTGAGTGGTCAATTGGATGAAGATACTATTAATAGTAAGTTCTTAAGAACCTTTCTCCCTATCTATGCTATTAGAGTATCAACAATATAAGAGCTAAGATGTGTACCAGGAAACAATCTAAGTTTTGAAGGTATAGTGGGTAGACTCACTACATTTGAGTTATCTAACTTTGACAACAAAAAACTTGAGAATGTTGAATCTTCTTTCAAGGCCAAGCTATCACTAAAAGATGTTGAACAAGTGAAATCAAAAAGAAAAAGAAAAATGAAATATGTATCCAGTGACAGTAGCACTAATGAGGAAGATGTGGAACAATTGAAAGCATTGCTTCCTAGAAGATTTCACAGAGGTAACGAAAAATTCAAAGGTAAAATGCCTATCATTTGTTTCAATTGCAATAAAGTAGGTCATATTGCTGCTAGGTGTACACAGAAAAAGGATTACAAGGAAGGAAACAAAAACAAATTTAGAAGAGATGATGACAAGAGAGATTACAAAGACAAAGGCAAGAAGTGTTATATTGTTGAAGAAAATTCTGATGATAATGATGATGAAGTTGTTTATGTAGCCATAAAGGACCAATTTGATGAAGAAGAGCCTACAACACTGGTAACATGTATGAACAAGAATGACAGGTGGATCATAAATAGTGGATGCTCACATCACATGACAGGAGACAAAAGTAAGTTTGTTAACTTTACTCAGTATGATGAAAATAGTGTTAGATTTGGTAATGATGCTCTATGTCAAATCAAAAGAAAAGGTTCCATTAAGCTCACAGAATTTTTTTTATGTGATAATGCATACTATGTTGAAGGATTAAACTACAATTTGCTGAGTGTCTCACAATTAGGCAATGTAGGATGCAAAATAGAATTTGGAAACAAAATTGCAAAAATCTATGATACTAATGGTTAATTAATAGGAAAAGGAGATCAAACAAGAAGTAATCTGTTTTACCTTGATATAGATGATGTTTCTTGTTTTATTGCAAAATTTGATGATGAATAGTTATGGCATAGAAGGCTATGTCATGTCAACTTTGAAAATCTAGTCAATATCAATAAAATGAAGAAAGTCAAAGGTTTACCAAAATTGAAGAAGCCTGATAATATCATGTGCAAACAATGTTAGCTAGGAAAGATGACAAAGTCAAGTTTCAAAAGCAAAAACTATACATCTAAAGAAATACTTGAGTTAGTTTATACTGACTTATGTGGTCCAATGGAAGTACAAAGCTATAGAGGAGATAAATACATAATTTTGTTTGTTGATGACTATTCCAAGATGATGGCTATTATGTTCTTAAAAAAAAAAATTGATGCTTTTCAAATGTTTAAGTGGTATGTGGCTAGAGTTGAAAAGAAAATAGGAAAAAGCTTGAAATGCCTAAGATCAGATAGAGGTGGTGAATTCACATCAAATGAATTCAAGATATTTTGTAATGATAGAGGAATCAAAAGACAAAGATCAGCTCCTAGAACTCCTCCACATAATGGAATTACTAAAAGAAGAAATAGATCTGTGATTGACTGTGTCAGAACATTAATGATGGAAAAGACTGTTGCTCAAAAATACAGGAGAGAAGCTATAAGTGTAGTTGTTCATACACTTAACCGAGTACAAGTCAAGAAAGGTAAAAATACAACACCTTTTGAATTATGGTATGGTTACTCACCCAATGTAAAACATTTCAAAGTATTTGGTTGCAAATGCTTTATTCTTAAAGATGCTAGAAATGGAAAATTTGATGCAAAAAGTGATGAAAGCATATTCCTTGGTTACTCCACTAGAAGTAAGGCATACAAGTGTTTGAATACTAACACTAACAAAATTGTGGAAAGTGTAAATGTAAACTTTGATGAGCATACAAAAGTCCAAGCTAAAAAACCAAAAAAAATGGATGAGTATAGAACCTTTGTGTATTCTTATAAAGGAATGCCTATTAATGGGGATGATGTTAATCAAATTGAAACTCAACAACAAATTTTAGTTTCAGCCGAGTTGCAGAATGAAGAAAATGCACAATTTGATCCTGAAGTCAATACAAATGAAAGAGATGAAAAACAACCTAACAATGAAGTACATAGTGATACTAAATTTGAAAGTTCAAACATGGAAACAAGGACAGAGCCAAGATTATCCAAATATGTAAGAAAACATCACCCTGTTGAACAGATAACTGGTGACAAAGATGCAAGACCAATGACAAGGAACAGACTGAGACACGAATCGTGTCTGATAAGAAAACTTGAACCTAAGATAGTATATGGTGCAGATGACTGGTAAAAAGCTATGGAAGAAGAGATTGATCAAATAAAGAAGAACAAAACCTGGAGTTTGGTTCCCAGACTAGTTGACAAGAATGTGATTAGCACCAAGTGGGTATTTAAAAACAAGCTAGATGAGAATGGTGAGATTACCAAAAACAAAGCTAGACTAGTATACAATGGTTATGCTCAAGGAGAAGGACTAGACTATGGGGAAACATTTATCCCTGTTGTTAGAATGGAAGGAGTAAGAGCTTTACTTGCATATGCTACATATAAAGATTTTAAAGTCTATCAGATGGATGTAAAGTCTACTTTTTAAAATGGTATACTAGAAGAAGAAGTCTACATTGAACAACCAGAAGGATTTGTTGATGAGAACAACATAGATTTGGTTTGTAAGCTACATAAAGAACTCTATGATTTGAAATAAGCACCTAGAGCATGGTATGAGAGACTTCACAAGTATCTAGTGCAAATAGGATTTGAAAGAACTAATGATAACAGCAACATGTACATCAAAGTAGAAGAAGATAAAGATATTATTGTATCTGAAATCTTTGTGGATGACATAGTGTTTGGAGGAAAGGAAGTGCTTTGCAAAGGCTTTGCTGACAAAATGAAACATGAATTTGAGATGTCTATGTTTGGTGACATCAATTTTTTTTTGGATTGCAAGTACATCAACTCAAACATGGTATATTTGTGACACAATCAAAGTACATCAAAGAGATTCTTAAAACATTTGGATTGGAGGAGTCCAAACCAGTCAGCACACCAATGGCAACAGGAAATAAGCTATCTAAAAATGATGAATCAGCTAAAGTCAATCAAACAATGTACAGATCCATGATTGAAAAACTACAATATGTTGTACATAGTAGACCAGACATAGTATTAGCAGTTGGAATAGTGGCTAGATTCTCTGCTAATCCTAAAGAAAATCATCTCATAGCAGTAAAAAGAATAATGAGGTATCTTAAAGGAACTGATAACTTTGGTCTATACTACAAAAAGAATAAAAAGTTTGAGCTCAATGCATGTATAGATGTAGATTGGGGAGGCAACATTGATGATAGAAAAAGCACAAGTGGAGGTGCATTATTTTTAGGAAAAAGGCTAGTTACTTGGACTAGCAAGAAACAAACATGAACATCCCAGTCCACTGCAGAATCAGAATATGTGGCAACAACAGTCAATTGCACAAACATTGTGTGGCTCACACATCTATTGAAAGGAATGAAAGAAGAGGTAACAAAACCTGTGATATTGTATTGTGATAATACAAGTGCTATAAACATATCCAAAAATTTAGTAATGCATGCAAAAACCAAGCACATTGCAATCAAGTATCACTATGTTAGAGAATTGGTAGAAGACAAACAAGTGAAGTTGGAATACATTCACACAAAGGAACAAACTGTAGATATCTTCACCAAACCATTGCCCAAGGATGCTTATGAATATCTTAGAGGCAAGTTGGGGGTAATACCCCTAACTCAAGTAGTATAAAATAACAAGGAAGCTGCCCTGCATCCACAATAATAAATCATTGAAATATCAGAAGAATGATGCAGAGGATGACAGCGGGAGTAGAAACTCCAAATCAATCACAAGCATGGTGACAAAGGGAGAAGACATCAAGAAGCCAAAGCTTGTATTTCTCATGATAAAGATGCTACATCTTTGGCATTTATGTTAAAGAGGGAAAAATATGCAGAAACCTGATCAATACAAAGCAAGAGGGAGATATATATGAAAGAGAGAGATATATGAGATCAATAGTAAGGATGCAGTAGCCAAGAAAAGTAGTAAACAATGTATATAATCTTGGTGGTAACTAAGTTGATCAATTGATCAGTTTGGTTTGCTATCAATGCCAAAGAGGGAGATTGTTGGAAATGATTGAAAAGATCATGAAGGAAATTGTATATGGAATTGGTAAAAAGAATGTTCTCAATCATTATTTTATCATTGATGTCAAACTTGCTACTTGTAGGAATAACAATTGCTTTAGTGATCCAAATACTATCAATTAGTTGATTGACAAGGAGGAGGCAATCAATAAGATGTAACTAGAACACCTAGAGAAAGGTTGAAGTTATGATGTTGTAATGAAGTACAAGGATTAGCTAAGCCATTGATGAAAAAGTATATTGATGACATACTATAAGACACAAAGAATGGGCACACTAAAACATATCAAAGATGTAAGATTTTAGCTAAGACTTTTGTAAAGCCCAACTAAGTTCATTAGAGAGAGGGAGACGAGCAAGCTAGTAGGTGCCGAATAGATTCCTAGTTGAACCCGAGCAAGTTCAACTTCAGATGCCGAGAAAATACAAGTGCCAAGAAAATACAAGTGTCAAGCAGAACCAAATGTTGAGAAGAAAAAAGTGCCGAGTAGAACCAAGTTTCGAATAACATAGAGATGTCGAGCATCAATAAACCAATAGTGCCAAGTTGCTGCATTATTTCAAAAATTGAAGATTCACCAGATCTAAGCCGAAAAGGTTGTTATCTAGAAGTCTGTGAATTAAATGGAAGATAAGAATGATGAGCTGGTGGCACAGAACACCATGTAGAAATTTTTTGGAGAATATAACTAGACTCTAGATGAAGTTTTTAGATAAGAGCAAGATATGGGGTAGACACATTGTATTTTACCTAATCCATTTGAAACCCTAAAATTGGAGAGGGAGAATTGAGTAGAAAAGGAAAATCAAATTTCTATTTAAGGAGTCATAAGGTCATGAAGAAAAGAGAGAGAGGCGGTCAAGCATGAAAGCATAAAGTGTTGTAAGGAGAAAGAGAGCACAATTACTCTATTTCAATAAGAAGACCCCAGATATGGATGCATTGGTATGATGAATAAGAAGACTGAAGGAGACAAAGCTTGAGAGGAAGACAAGTAGTCAGAGCTAAAGTGATTAAAGCCAAGCAAAAAGATTGAACTGAAAGTGTGATCTAAAATTTGCAAAGTATGTTGTAAGTTATATCAGGTCAAAAAATCATTATCATTACTCTCTAGCAATTGTAACAGTTATCTTAAATCCTATGGACTTAGGTTGGTTTAATATCCATGAGGTAAATCCTTTAACAGGGTGACATTCCAAGTGAATGTTCTAAAGTCCTTTAACCAGGCCCATTCCTAATAGTTTGGTGAAATCCTCTAACAAGGTTACATTTAACAGTGTGTTGTAAGCCTTTAACAGGGCATCACTTTAGAAGAGTGAGAATCAAGTAGCATGTTACTGTGGTTTTTCCAAATTGGTTTTCCATGTAAATCATTGTGTCATGTTTTGATCTTGCATGTTTTATTTCTACATGTTGATTTACTGTAATTTGCTAAGGATGATTGTTTTAAGCTTGGATGGATGAAAAGTTTATGGGCTCACTATAATTAGAGAAAAAGTTTTATTAGGGAATTTGTACCTTAAATAATTGATTACCCCCCCAACCCCTCAATTATTCTAAAGAATTCTAATAGTTATGTTGGTTGAGTTTCGGAGATGGTTTTATATTGGGAATATTCCTTAGATTAGGAATGGTTTATGAGTTTGATCTTCTTGTGAGAGGCATACATCCATGATTAGTTATATGGTATGGTTTGGATGTTGTTATGATTTCTTGGTTGGAGTTTTATGGAGGAGATCATATTTTCACAATTTACATCTAGAGGTGTGTGTAAAAGGACATGATATAGGTTATGACTTGCATGGTTTCTATTTGGTCTTAGTTATCCTCCTAGATGTTCAGTTTTCACTTACATTTGATTTGAGATTGGTTAGAGATTGTGATCACTAGTTTGTGCTCATGTATGTTATGTGAGAGATGACATGGTTATTCCTTTATCTTTTTCCTCTATTGATCATGGAGAGCTTGGGAGACTTTTGGAGACTTGTTATGAGATTTGTTCTTGCAAGTTACTGATTTATGTGTTATGCATGTCCTTGAGACGACATGGATTCACTTTTTTGAGATATTGTGAGTGAATTGGTTATAGATTTGACATTATCTTTTGTAGTGGGAGCTTCTTGGTATATATGTGGTGGGTATTTCTCTTGAGGCTTTTGATTGCAAGTTACAAATTGGATATGTTGATGATGTGAGATTCACTTGGTATACCTTTGGAGGTATGGATAGTTGGATAGGTTTGGCACTTGTTGTGGGTGCTATTTTAGCTATGGATATTTTGAAAACAATAGACAAATGTGATTATCTTTGGATCAAGTTTTTGTACTTAGCATTTTAGTTGGTACAAGATTTTATGATCTTCTAATGGGATAAGCTAGTTGGCTTTCTCTTTGAATGGTTTCTATGTATGTTCAGTGGCAATGACATAATAGGAGGTGAGATCATTCATGTTTGAGATGATGGATACTTTTATTTTTTTGTGGGTACCAAGATAAAGTACTTTGTGTACTTTGATATGATGGTGGATGTGTTGGGAGGGATTGTTCCCTTTTTCATTTATGTGCTACAGATTGACCCTATGCAATGTATAAAAGTGGAAGATTTTTGAGATTATAGGTGTTCCACACATTGCATAATATTGTTATATTATTTTATTTTATTTTATTATGTAATGTTGCGTCTAGATGGATGTGCAACATGTAAATATTCCCATGGGATACACTCGATGAGTTATATTGTGACATTGTGATAATATTTCATGTAACTATTTAATATTGGGGAAAAGAATTAAGTTTCCAATATTAAATGTAGGGTCAGTGGGTTAGGTAGCACATGGTTTATGTAATACCACTTGGTGGTTTTGTGGGACTTGCTACTATATAAGTAGCCACAAGGGTAGTCATTGGTAGAGAAGTGAGAAGATAAAAGAAAAAAGAAGGGAAAGAGTTGGGAGGGACAAGGCTTGATAGGTTAGCCAAAGGAGCATTTGTGAAGGTTAGAAGCATGGCATGGGATGTTTGGATTCATGCTTGTTCACATAGATTGTTCAGTTGTGGCTATGGCTTTGAAGGCTTCCATGGTTGTATTATAATGGTGCTTTTGTTGAATAATACATAGAGATGGATTCTTTTGGAGGCTAGATTTTTTCCTAAATGAGGGTTTCCCAAGGTATATCTTATGTCACACTTTTTGTGGATATGTTGTCAATTCTCTTGCATGTGAATTTTAATTCCATATTTATTTCAAATCTATAATGGGTTATGTGGAAATGGTTATATTCTTTCTTGCAAGTTTCCTTATAGCCTAAAACCAAGAGATTGACATAGTTAACATCTAATACTATCTTCATTAATTTGTTCCACTCAAACATGATATTTTAATTTTTCTTTGAAATGTAAATAGGAAGGGATATCAAACATATTAATTTCCAATTTCTCTTGAATATGTCTGCTAACAAAATTGACTCATAGATAGAAAACAAAGTGTCTGATGCAAATGCAATGAAGAGTTTAAGTGTTACTTCAATTACTTTAGATACCTACAAAATAAAAATAGAAGACAAATAAATTATTAGTATAGAAATAAGATTTTGAGAGTATTACCAAGTGTGTAACGTGTTTATATGTTCTTGTTTCATTCTTAAAATATATAGTAGGGAGTTTTCCCTCCTAAATGCAAAGGAATATCAAACTATGAAGTGGTTTATCCTATAGTTTTATTTACTTTTTCACACTTCCACTGGGCATATTGTCAAGAGTTTCAAAGTGACAAGTCTATTTAGTAAGAGATAATATTTATCACAGAAGAGATAACTATGAAACATTATGGAAATATAGAAATAATAACTAATATTGTAAATATTTGATGAAATTGTAGTGGTAATTGATATGGATTCGATAGCAATGAACATCATAAACACACCTACATTAGCATGAAAGAAATGATAGTTGTTAGTGACTGTGGTGAAGTTCTTTAGCCACTCAATGATGGGAGCATCTATTGGTATTTATTTTTGATAGGTTTATTTTGAGCTTCACTTGGTTTTGAGAATCCTATAATATTCTTTACTTAACAAGGCCAACCATATGAAGGTGGAAACTCATTTGGCCTCCCCCCCCTATAATCTCTCTAAATTCCCCATTAACATATAAGTAAATATTTCACTCATTCATTCATTCATTTAAGAACTATAATATTGAATCACTATAATCACATAACATTCATTAATATGACATACAATTCATTAATATGTATAAAAGTTCATCAATAATTTGTGACACATCAATCATTATAATCACATCACATTCATTAACACAATATACAATTCATTAATATGTATAAAAATTGATCAATAATTCATGAGCATGTCAATCATTATAATCACATAACAATATTCAATAACATGACATAAAATTCATTAATAAGAAACATTTATAAACACATTCATCATCAAAAAAGGTTTTTAACATTCATTTCTTCTTTCATTTTTCCTTTGATATTTGTTGAAGATAAAGGCTAATAGGAACATTGTGACTATCTTCAACATTTCCCTCTAGCTCTTATGGTTCTAATCTTATGACATGATGCTTCCTCTTCATTTTTTGAGCATAAGGATGATGCGCCCTACAATAACAAATAAATGGGTTTAATCCTTAACATTTTCTTTCATGTTATAAGTATTTCATTAATCCAATGAATATAACAAGGTTCTTTTTACCTGATAGTGTTGTCGACATTGTAGTCAAGTATGTTTATTAGTGACACACACACACACACAGAGTTATCTTTTTGTTTAGAGTGTTAACCAAGTAATTCAGGCTCTATCGAGTTCTACAGTTGCTACTGAGTTCCAGGAATAATATTCATTTGACACCAAGTAGTGTCTACCAAGTTGATGATTATTAGTGTAAACAAAGCGTCATAATGTTTACCAAGTTTCTCAATGTAAATTGAGCTCTCTAGTGTTTACTAAGTTTAAAGTTTCAGTAATGTGAATCTAGTGTTGATCAAACTATGTAGTGTCAACCAAGTGATTTAGTTTATATTGAGCTTGAAATGATAGTGTTAACTAAGCTATGTAGTATCAACCAAGTGATTTAGTTTATATGTCAAGTTTTACAATGTTTACTGAGTCATCAGTGTAGACAAAGTTCATGCTACTTGGAAGTGATTAGTATAAGCTGAAATTCTATGTCTAACAAGTGCATGATGATGCCAAGTGTTGAAAATGGTTGCTAAGTGTCAGAACCTCACTTAGTTTATCTTCAGAACCTGAGTACCTATAGTTGGGTTGACTTTGTGTATTTTGGTGAAACTTGTATTGTAGCTGACTTTAATGAATTATAAATTAGATTGGTATATATGTAACGTATTGTATCACATCCAATATATGTGAAGAATGGAATAATATAGAAAGATATATACAAGAGAAGAAGTGAAAAGAAAGAAGGTTACAAGTAGTATAATGAGCATCAAAGATTTATCCATCATAGCAAGGTGATCATTACTCTCTAAATGAATCTTATTCATCAAATCAAAGTTGTAGATTAGTGATCAACCACTGGTTCATCCTAATAGGTGGAATAGTTAAATCATTTCACAAGGTAGACTTAATAGTTTTTTGAAAATTTCTTTACCAAGTACATAATTCAATGTATGTTTTTAAATCCTTTTGCAAGGTGGACCTGGTAGTCCTTATTACTCATAATAGGGAAAATCATTAGAAGTGATCATTATAAGCCTTAACAAGCCAACTTTATGCTAAAGTACTAAAGCTTGTGGGTATCATCCCTGTTGGAGTTGATGAAATCCAACTCCAAAGATGCCCAAAATCACCTGTATGTGAAAACCTATCAAAGGGAAGCCAAAGAGAGAAGAGTGTGGAGAAAGGGAAAAACCCTAAATGGACATGAGAAAAAACAAATATGCAAAAATAATGAAATTGTATTTATAATGAGAATTTGCTGTTGTGAGATATAAAAATACAATGAGGGAGCTTGAATATAAAAAGCTCCAAGAATCTCGTAGAACAAGCTAGAAGATGCTACAAGATAAGTGTGACAACTAAGCATACATCCACTTGAGGTGGAAAGTCCTTGAACAATGTGAGAGGATAAGTATGACTTAGGAGAGAACAAACTCTCATATTGTCAACAACTTATAGCAAACTCCTAGACTACAACTAATTAATGAATTTATTAACCTAAGTAAGCTTAAGTAAATAGAATAAATAATTAGTAAATTAATTATTTACTCTAACACCCCCCCTTAAGTAAACTTAGGGAAATGCCTTAAGCTCACAAAACTAAGAAATGCAAAAATGGGTCCTAGCAACAAGGCCATTTTAGGTACCCATGTAAAAATGCAAAGAAATGCAACCTCTAAAAATGGGAAAAGAGAGAAAACGATGTGAAAAAACCCTCCCCCAAAAAGACGTAACCTAGTGAAGAATAGAAGAAGCCTCCAACTAGGAAAATGTCCCCTAAAAAAGGAACAAGGAGTGATCATGAAGAGCATCACTGAAGCAAGAAGAAGCCACAAATCTACCATCAGAAAGAAAATTGCTGATCTGAAGAGCCTCCATGGAAGAAGAAGGCATGAACCGAGCATATCTATATGGTATATGATCCATCTCACCGAAATGCATAGGTAGCCAACCACTGCAATTGCCTTGTATATAGGATCAACCAGTAAATACATAATTCACACTATCGAACCATAAAATCATAGATGCATTAGAAAAATAGCATAACCCCCTCTTAATGTAGATGGGGTGAGATGATAGGCAACTGAAAAGGTGGGCCAAAGTCTCCTATAGATGAACCAAGAATGATGAGAGAGGAAGAGGTACAAACACCTATAAAGACATGGTCACAGCGACACTACATGGGGCTAATGTCATGGAAGGGACACTCACTTGATAAAGGGAGAATGCCTAAAATAGCAAATAACTATCCCCCCATGGTACTTTCTAAAAATAGTGCATGTACAACTGACTCAAAAATAATGTTCATGACCTCGAAATGCAAGAGTGGCACTTTATCTTAGTGTGATACATAAAAGTTCTTCAAAATGATAGCTACAATGATCAAAATTGAAAACAAGCTAATAGAAAACATAGTACAACCCAAAACAAAGGAAACCATGCCAGAAAAATGATCCTCAGGCCTAAAACACTCAAGATATCCACCATATAGAAAAAATGCCAAAAATATGATAGAAAGAGTATAGGCCAAAATCTAAAGAAAATGACTACATTTTTGAAAAGATGATAGAACCAGCTTTCCAAAAATATAAAGTTTTCAAAAAACTGACATGGGACGCAAAAGATATGCATGCCGGAGTCAAAAATAAAATTGTGGACTTCAACTAAAAAAAGGGCAACAAAAATGTATCAAAACCTAAAAATACGTACACCAATGTCTCCATCTCAGAACCATCTTTCTAGTGCTTCTTTCAGATTGAAAAAATACCTTCGTTTTCTCAAGTTATGGCCAAAAAATCAAAGATAGGTCCAAAATGACCCTAAAGGAGATTTGCAAGTTAGGTATGCTGATGTAGTGTTGACATCACGCTAATGTCAAAATTTCATGGCAAAAAAATTGACAACCTACAACTCATCAACATAAAAAAAGATGCCACATTGCAAGTCCACATGGCAGCCATGTTGCAATGATGATGTGGTAGGGGTGACATGGTGGGTTGACATGGTGAGGTGCCACGTGGCACCCAGGCCACATGTCACTCCCACAACTACTGACATGGCACCAACTATACTGAAAAAAGTGCCACATAGGCTGCAGACTGTGTACAAGTAGAGAAGAGTGGCATTGGAGGTGGGTCAGCTGGGGGAGGTTGCAGGAGCTAGAGGAGGTAGTGGCCAGGTGGCTCACTAGCGGAGGTCAGGCTGTGGTGCTACTATAGCAGTGCAACTGGCTATGGGTACTATGAGAGGTGTGGTGGTGGCTCTATGGTGGCATGGTGGTGGCCACCTAGTGGTGCTGTCGATATATATATATATATATATATATATATATATATATATATATATATATATATCTCAAAAACCGTTCGTACAACCGTACGGAAGCCCTGCAACCAAATTTTTTTTTCCTCCCGAAGCTTTGTCTTCAAAATTGACAAATTTTATATGGATCCTAGCTAAAAAATGCCTTCTAAATCTAATGTCAGTATCTATTTGGGATAAAAGTGCTCTAAAAATTTGCTCTACCCCTGATTTGAAGAAAAAAACACAAACAAACTAGGGTTTATGACTCCAAATCACAGCTTCAAAAATTCTTCAATGAAGCAGTAGCAAGGAGGCTCTGATACCATGTTGGAGTTGATGAAATCCAACTCTGAAGATGCCCAAGATCACCTGCATGTGAAAACCTGTCAAAGGGAAGCCAAGGAGAGAAGAGCATGGAGCAAGGGAAAAACCCTAAATGGACATGACAAACAAAAAAATGCAAAAACAATGAAATATATTTACAATGAGAATGTCTTGTTGTGAGATATAAAAATAAAATGAGAGAACCTAAATATAAAGAGCTCTAAGAATCTCCTAAAACAAGCTAGAAGATGCTAGGAGATAAGTGTGACACCAAAACATACATCCACTTGAGGTGGAAAGTCCTTGAACAATGTGAGAGGATAAGTATGACTTAGGAGAGAACAAACTCTTGTATTGTCAACAACTTATAACAAACTCCTAGACTACAACTAATTAATGAATGTATTAACTTAAGTAAGCTTAAGTAAATAGAATAAATAATTAGTAAATTAATTATTTACTCTAAAAATCCCCACCCCAATTTTACTTTCTACTTGGAGAGTTTCTGGGTTACTATGTTGTGTATCAAAGTGTTATGAATGTTTTAATGCTTTCAATTTTTTATGCATGCAAAGAGGTCAAAATACATATGAAAGATCAATTGGTGAATTAAGATTATATTTTATTGGATACTGATTCACCCCTCCCCTCTTAGTAACCTAACCTATCTTATATTTCAAACAATTTTTAGATCTTTGTGGTTCTCAAAGAATAAGTTTAACAACTTGAGTAAAGATTAGAGGCAATGGAAGTATTCAGACTTGATAAAGCTATTGATAATGAAAAGCTATATTTGAAATTGGCTATTGGAAAACTTAAGAAAGAAAAGGAGAAACTCTATCAATCCATAAAAATAAGAAAATATCTTGTAGTATAGATGAATGACAAACTCTACACTTAAGAAAGAATTGAAGATATCTATTTAGAAAGTAATTTAGATGAAGCTACTGAAGCAATCAGAGAACTATTAGAAAATAATGGTAAACTTCAAGAAGTAGGGATGATGAAAAGAGAACAAGAAATTTAGTTAGTAAGATTCTATGAAGTCGTGGAAGAGGAAAAAAGATAAAAGAAGAGATAGAAAGAAAGAACAATCAAATTCAGCATCTATCCCTTCAATAGGCAAACTTCATTGATCAACTTATTAATGCAAATGAAGAAATCATGAATCTAAAATCAGAAAATAAAAGATTGCAAAATGATCTAAATACTAAAAAGAAAACTAATGAGAGGATGATAAAATCTCAACTAAACATGAATCAATTAAATGAGCAAATACAATATAGATAGAAATGAAAAGTAGGAATTAGATATATAGAAGAAGATGAATCATCCAAGCAAGGAGCTCAAAAGAATTAAAGACCTACTTGCAATCATTGTGGTAAGTTAGGTCATACATCAAACAAATGTTAGAGTAATGGTAAAGCTAAATTTAATGAAAACTACTATAATTTCAATAAACATGGTCATAGAGGTAATGAATGCAAAGAGAAAACTAAATTTGAAGGCAAATGTCACAAATCTTCTTGGTTGGGACTACAACACATGGTGCAGATGTCACTATTGTAGAGAATTTGGACACATTAGAGTAAACTATGTGAAACATCACATGAGGACAAGACAAACCACTAGAAGATGTTTCATTTGTACAAAACTTGGACACCTTACCAAGAACTATATGAACACTAGAAGATTTGAAGATAAAAAGAAAGTTGTGGCTAACAACATCAGATAGTAGATGAGACAACAATGGATTCTAAAATCTTCTGAGAATGCAAATCTAAGAAATGAAGCACATGTCACTCAAGAATTGGGTGACTCAAACAATTCTACTTGATTTTCCAAAAGGATAACTAGAACTAAGATTCTGAAGAAAACACCTTATGTTAGTTGCAGTCAACTAGAAGGAAAGATCCATATCAGAATTCAAGATACAAAAGGATCACCGAGTGTCTATGGAAATTATAGACCTTAGTAAGCTAGGTTGGGTTGCAAGACCATGCCAAGTAAGGTTGGAAGTAACTAAGTCATTGTGTGTACACTGAGTCATGGATGACTCTATCGAGTAGTTAGATCAAGCTGAGTGGAAGAAAGTCTATCTTTAAGCAAGCGAACATACCAAGAATTTTTAGCGATTGGAAAGTAAAATTTTTTAAGAGGGATGAAATCAAATTTATTTGTCATCGTGAATTTTCAAAGAGCTACATGAAGAGAGTGATTTCTAAGCATTCAAGTGATTTGTGCAATTTTTTGATGAAGTTTTTCATACTTTACATAAACCCTACTAAGCATGGCATCCTCTAGAAGTAAAGCCAAGAAGGGGTTTGAGATGTTGGTTCAAGGAGTTGAGTGAAAAGCACCAGATTTCAAGTTAAGTCCATAAATTGCAGAAACATTTGATCCAACTAGAGCTCAGTCATAGATTACACCAAAGGTACTACTAGTTAATGATATTCATGTTTAGATTAAGCCTCAGAGAAAAATATCAATTACACGCAAATATAAACAATATCAAAAAATAATAGATCACTTAGAAAAGAACAAAAGACACCAAAATTTAACATGGTTCACCCAAACCCTGGGCTACATCCACCAAACAAAAAGTTTAATATTATTACAATCTAGTGATTAAAATTTGTAATCCCTTCTAGCTCAATACTACCACAAGAACCAATTTTCACATCACCTTATGAAAAAATCCCTAACCCTAAGCCCTTTTATACAAGTATTTATGAAGTATGTACAATACTTCCCTAATCAATCACCATAAACTAATAATATCCCACTTGGGGACTGATCAAACTCCACACTAGACAAAAATTGCCCACTTGGAGATTGATCCTATAGCAATACCACTACCACATGGGGCTCCCACTAGATCAAACCACCTAGGACTATGTTTTTCATTTAGTCCTTTTCACTCTAGAAGACCAACCAAAGTTAAAGGGGAATTCAATTTCTCCTTTGTCATTACCTTTGTAAACATATCCATTAGATTGTCATCTATATGTATCTTGTCTAAATTTAACTATCCATCATCCAAAATGAATTGAATGAAATGGTACTACAACTGTATGTGTTTTGTCTTTGAATGTAGAATGAAATTCTTTGCAAGATGAATGCCACTCTGATTATCTAAAAATAAATAATTATCCTTTTGAGGATGTCCCAATTCTTCCAAGAAGAACTGAAGCCATATCATTTCCTTAACTACCTCTATAGTAGAAACATACTCTATCTCTGTAGTGGATAAAGTGTTTACCTTTTGTAACTTAGAAACTAGGCTCATGGCTGCCACACCAATAGTAAATAAATAATATGTAGTACTCCACTTGGTATCAATATCCCCTATCAAATTTGAGTCAACGTAGCCCTATAAATTGGTAGTAGAGCCCCCAAAGTGTAAAATATTTCTAGATGTTCCTCTCAAATATCTAGGAATCCATTTGAATGCATTCCATTGCTCAATTCTTGGATGACTCATATACCTGCTAATGACTCCCACTACATCTGTAATATCTAGCCTAGTACATACCATAGCACACATCAAGCTCCTACAATTGAAGCATAGGGTATCTTGGACATTTTATCCTCCTCTTCTAGTGTCTTGGGGCACATCTCCTTAATTAGCTTCAAATGACTAGGTAAAGATGTGTTGATAGCTTTAGCATTCTCCATAGAGAAATGTTGTAACACCTTCTCAACATAATCAACCTGAGATAGTGTCAATTTCTTGTTCTTCATATCTTTACAAATCTTAATACCAAGGATTTCTTTTCTGCCCCCAAATCTTTCATAGAAAATTCATGTGCTAATTGACATTTTAGCCCTTTAATATGATCCATGTTAGACTTAGCTACAAGCATATCATCAACATATAAACATAAAATAATGTAGCTATCATCTTCCAACCTCTTAAAGTAAACACGATGATCTCAAAAATAACTGCTACATCTAAGCTCATGCATAAATTTGTTAAACTTTAGATACCATTTTTGAGGTGCTTGTTTGAAGACGTATAAACTTTTCTTCAATTTGCACAATAAGTTCTCCTTACCCTTTACTTCAAAATCCCTTTGATTGTGCCATATATATCTCTTCATCCAAATCACCATAAAGGAAGGTCATTTTAGCATCAAGCTACTCTAAATGAAAATATTCAGTAGCCACCATACTTAAAATAGTAAGAATATGAGTCATTTTAACAACAAGAGAAAATATCTCATCAAAATCAATGCCTTTTTTCTATGCAAATCTTTTTACAACTAACCTAGCTTTAAATATTTTCTTACCTCCATCCTCATCTTTTAACCTATAAACCTATTTATTTTGCAAATTTTTTTCACCTACAAGCAACTTGCATAAATCTCATG
This sequence comes from Cupressus sempervirens, assembly GCA_028749045.1. Classification (NCBI taxonomy): domain Eukaryota; kingdom Viridiplantae; phylum Streptophyta; class Pinopsida; order Cupressales; family Cupressaceae; genus Cupressus; species Cupressus sempervirens. The sequence continues at coordinate 654,662,615 of CM053793.1, read as the reverse complement.
TTTTATTTTTTAGCAAAGAGTCTATTTCTTCTTTCTTTGCAGACTCCCACTGGATCTTAGTATCCACCTACACAAATTCATCATAACATTTAGGTTCACCAACATTAGTAAGTAAAATAGAATACAAAGAGGGACAAAATATTTCTAGAGGTCTACTCATCCCTGTTGACCATCTAAAATTCATTGGGATGTGTGGTATTTATTGTTGCAGTTGTTGCACATCATGAGGTATGGCTAGAACATCATCTTTTGGAGTATCATTTAACACTACATAATTATCTTCTTTCATCTCATGATGCTACAATAGATCTTTGTACAACACTTTCTCATTGAATATTTCATCCCTACTTTTTACAATTTTTCAGTTTTAAAAATCCTAGAGCCTATAAAAAAATTTATTAATGCCATATCCAACAAATACACATTTCTTTGACTTAACTCCCAACTTGGTTCTATTTTTAAAATCTATATGAGAAAATGCTTCACAACTAAAGGTTTTCAGAAAAGAATAACTCACCTTCTTACCAATCTATGCTTCCTCTGGAATACCATATCCCAAAGGAGTAGAGGGACCTCTATTAATCAAATATATAGTAGTATTGATAGCCTCTACCCACATGTGCAAGGGAAACCCAACATGCAACCTCATGCTCCTTGCATGCTCCATTATAGTCTTGTTCATGCATTCAAGCACTCTATTTTTTTTTGGAGTCCTTGGACTAGTTTTCTATCTATGAATACCATTAATAGAGAAATAAATTTCAAATTCATGACTACAATACTCACCACCATTATTGAGACATTTTAATTTCTTACCAGTCTTATTTTCAACCAAGCATTTCCATTTCTTAAAAGTTTGAAATACATCAAATTTTTGTTTAAGGAAATAAACACATAATTTTCTACTTGCATCATTAATAAATGTAACATAATAATGAGAGCCACCAAGGGAAGATACCTAAGCCAGTTCCCATACATCGATATGCACAAGATCTAATTTCTCCTTTCTATTTTCCTTCCCAGTCTTCACAAAACTCACTCTCTTTAGTTTTGCATACACACAACTTTCATAGAAATCCATATTAACATATTTTGGACCTAGTAAAACTTTCTTTGAATGATGTACTTTCATACCTTTCTCACTGATGTGCCCAGATCTATTGTGCCATAGTATTGTATTAGAATTTATAGCAACTTTTTGTTCTCCCTACTCAATTGCAACAACTATTTCTGAACATTTTTTTTTCTCTAAACCAATTAAATTAGAAGGATCAATATGATCTGTACAAAGATATAAGGTTCCTACTTTCACACCTTTTTCTACTACAAAGGAACCTTTTGAAACCTTCCCATTTTTATCATTAAAAGTAACTACACAACCCTCATCACTGAGTTACCCCTCTAAAATTAAATTCTTACTCAGCCTTGGAACATGTCTTACCTTATATAGTAGCCAATGATTATCATTCTACAACTTAATCTTAACTTTTCCCTTTCCAACAATTTGATAAGGTTCATTGTCCTCCAAATAAACAAGTCCAAAATCCCCTTGGACATAATCAATGAAATAACATCCATGAGGTGTAGCATGAAATGAAGCACTAGAATCTAAAGTCCATGAATCATCAACACTTTCTAAAGAAAGAATCAAAGCATCCTTTTTGAATTTTTTACTTACCACATTTTTCTCATTCTCTACATGTTTATTTCTTTCATTTTTATTTTGAGTCCAACAATCTTTCTTTTCATGCCATTTTTTACCACAGTACCAATAGTATTTTGGTCCTCTTGATTGAGACCTCTTGCCCTTTGACTTTCCTCTTGATTTATAACAATTTATGGAATTACTTCTTCTCTCAGTTGTTCTATCTTGATTTTGTATGTTCAAAGCACTTCCTAATGTAGATCCACCTAAGGTTTTCCTATGAGTTTTCTCACTCAAAATAACACTGATCATATCATCATATTTTAGGGGATTATATCCAAAAATAGAATTACTCACTTGTTAGGATGAAACCTTAGATATAAATAACAATTACATGCAAATATAAACAATATAAGAAAATAATAGATCTCATAGAAAAGAACACAAGACACCAAGATTTAACATGGTTCACCCAAACCCTAGGCTACATCCACCAAATAGTAAGTCTAATATTATTACTATCTAGTGATTACAACTTGATTACAATCTATAATCCCTTATAGCTCAATACCACTACAAGAACCAATTTTTGCATCAGCACAAACTAACAATCTCCCACTTAGGGACTGATCAGACTCCACACTAGTCAACAATTCACTCACATTTTTATTGTTCACTTCAAGACATTGGAACCCGAGAAATGGATGAAACTCTAGAAAATTTGTGTGAATTGTGCATTGAAACCTAAGAATAAACACTTGGAAACCAAGGGTTTAACCCACATTTCACACATCCCTCAAGAATTTTAGATAAAATGGAAAAGGTTTATCCTTAGCTATGTACATAATGGAAAACTATGGTTAGAGCAGCCTATTCTCATAGCAAAGAAAATGATTCATCAAATAATAGGGCTCCCAATGTTGACCAAGGAAAAGACTACCAAAACCCTAAGTCAGGTAGAACTGGAAAAGAAAACTCTTGCCGAATGGGATGGAAGAGGTATGAAGATCAGTTGTTTAGTCAACATGGAGCTAACGTTTTAAATTCATATAATAGCACATAAAATATATAGCTCCATTCATCTCAACAACATATCATGTGAGGAATTTGATCTCACTCTCAAGATGGTGAAGAACAACATGTCCCTCGACCTTACCGAGCTAATGTTGAACCAATTCAACAAAAACATGGAAAGCGTTAGAACCTCAAAGAATAACCTGTGTAATTTTGGTTCACTTTTAACCTATTTGTTCTCATTTGTAAAAAAGTGTTTCCCTTCAAAAGGTACATTTTTATGGAGAAAAGATGTGCCTGTACTATATTAGATCAATGAACATGTTGCAGGGATGGGTGAAAACTATGTTAGTATCATGAATAATTATTTTGATTCATTCAAAGATAAGATGAATAAAATATTTAAAATTCCAAAGAAACTTATAGAAGATTACAAGGATGATGTTTGTTTTATGATAGACTATACAAGGTATACATAGAAGTAGTCAAACCTAGAGTGGTCTATGTTAAGCCTTTAGGCTATGTGGTTAACATTGATGACACTAGGGACATCAGTGAGGCATTGTTGAATGAACTTGTTGATCCCAAGGCCACATATTTTGTGTTGGATACAATTGTTAATTCTGTATTATCTTTGATGTTACACAAATGTCATATCAGTCATTAGAGATAGTCTACCGAGCTTAGATGATCAGCAAAGAAATTTATAGTGTCTACCGAGCATTACCGAAAATTACTCAAAAAAGTTAATGTTTATCGAGCTCACTCGGGCATCAAAGGATTTTGTAGCAAAAAGTTAGTGTTAACCGAGCTCCCAAGGTTAATGAAGAAAAGTTAATGTTTACCAAGCTCACTCAGGCATCAAAGGATTTTGTAGTAGAAAGTTAGTGTTAACCGAGCTCCCAAGGTTAACGTAGAAAAGCTAATGTTTACTAAGCTCACTCGGTTATCAAAGGAAATGTGGTAGAGAGTTAGCTTCTACTGAGCTCACAAAGTCAGCAAAGGAAGGTCAGTACTAACCAAGTCTACTCAGTCTACAAAGGATTTTTGCAAGGTTTGCAGTGTTTACCGAGCCTCACTTGGTTAACACTAGAAAACCATTCTAGAGAAGTGGTTACCGAGCTAGGTCGGCCAGCGAAGGATTTTATTTTTTTGATATTAAGTTCAATTGTTTCATGCAACTGTCTAATGTAATAATTTTTTCAATTGTTGTAACTTATATTTGAGTTGACTTGATAATCTGAAAGGTATATATTTAGATGTTCAAGTTGTGAATTAAAGTGTGTGTGTGAGTAGATGGATAAGGATGGAATAAGTGAATATTGAGCAAATTCTGATGAAGGATTAGATATCCTGGAGGAGGTGCAAAGTTGTATCTGATCAGTAAGGATCTAGTAAAGTAGAACAGAGATCTATAATCAGCAAAAGATAAGTTGCATATTATTCAGGTCACCTCATTGTTTCTTTCTAATCATTGTAATAATGAATCTAGAATCTCTTAACATAGTTGGTTTGATAGCCATTTTGTAAATCCTCTAATAAGGTGACAATTTAGTTGATTTTTTCTAAAGACTTCTAACTAGGCCACTCCTAATAGGGTGATTAAATCCTCTAATAAGGTCACACCTAACAGTGTGCATTGTAACTTTTAACAAGGTTGGCTCCTAATAGGGCTCACTTCAGAAAAGTAAAAATTGGTGATTAGTTACTTGGTGGGTTTTTCCATATTGGGTTTCCACATTAAACTTGATGTCTCTTGTGTTCACTTATTTTAACCTTTGCAAGAATAATAATAATGAATGTTAGATGGTCAATAATTAGTTAATCTACTAAGTTACAATATTCCTACACTATTTACCAAGTATCAGTAGTAAGTAAGTATTATAGACATCTAAGAGATTTTTGAAATTGTTTTTGTGGTAACTGATTCACCCCTCCCCTCTCAGTTACTTCATCTATATTTCCAACAATTGGTATTAGAGCTTTTGGTACTTACATGACAAGATTTTAAAGATCTAAGCCAAAGATTAGGATGTCTTATAAGAGGGAAATTCCAAGACTTAATAGGGACAACTTCTCGGCATGGCAAGAGTTGATGAGACCTCATCTAGCTTCTATTGGAGATATAGGACTAAAATACTTTGATGAAAAATATGTAGAACCATCTGGTACACTATCTATCAATGATATTGCTGAAAAAAAGACCCACAATATTATGATGATAGATATAGCATCTTCTCTAAGTTATAAAAAAATTGATGATATCAAGGACTGCAAATCTGCCTTTGAAATGTGAAAAAAGCTAAAATAAATCTATGGAGGAGATGATAATGTAAGAAGAGCCAAAGAAAAAAGTCTGAGAGGACAATTTGATCAAATAAGGATGAGAGAGGATGAAAACATTACAAAATATGTTGAAAGAGTCAAAGCATGTGTCAGTGTAATCAAAGCATCTGGAGGATCAAGCAGGAGATAGTAATAAGTAAAGTTCTTAGAACTTACTTCCCATTTATGCAATCAGAGTTTCTGCAATTCAAGAAAGAAGATGTGAAGCAAATCACAAGATAAATCTAGAGGCCATAGTTGGAAGATTAAGTGCATTTGAACTAGACAACTTTGACAACTATGTTCCAGCTTCCAAGAACATTGAATCAGCATTTGAAGCCAAGCTTTCACTCAAGGAGAAAAGTAAAAAGAAAAAGGAAACTTAGTTAGAAAGTGAAGATGAATCAGACCAAAGTTCAAAAAGTGATCTTGAAGTGATTGAAGCTCTACTAGCAAGGAAATATTCTAGAGGCAGAGGAAAATATAAAGGTAAAGTTTCTCTAATCTACTTTTCATGTGAAGAAGTTGGTCATATTTTTGCTAGGTGCCCAAACAAGCAGAACAAAGATGAGAAGAAAGGTTACAAGTACAATGGCAAGAAAGACTTCAAATCATTCAAGGATAAAGGTAATAAAACATGTTTTATGGCTAAAGATTCTAATGATTCTAATGATGAAGAAGAAGATGACATTGTCTACATTGCTATGAAAGATGAATCTGATAATGATGAGGAAATGACACTGATTTCTCATATGAGAAAAAATGATACATGGATCATAGATAGTGGTTGTTCTCATCACATGACTGCCAATAAAACTAAGTTTGAATACTTTGAAGACTATGATGGTGGCAGTGTAAGATTTGGTAAAAGTGAACCTTGTTGTATAAAAGGAAGAGAAAGAATCTCTCTAACCAAAGAACTTATATGTGGTAATTCCTATTGGGTAGAAGGACTAAAGAATAATATGTTGAGTGTGGCACAACTACTCAATAGTGGATTCAAAGTAGAATTCATGCATGGAAAAATAAGACTGCTAGATGGCAAAGGAAAATTGATTGGATCAAGCACTCAAACAAAAGGTAACTTGTTCTATCTTGAACTAGGTGAATGTTCATTTTTTTTTTCTCAAGTTGAAGAAATTTGGTTATGGCATAAAAGGTTGTGTCATGTCAATTTTGATAATTTGGTGAAGATAAGAAAATTCAAGAAAGTAAAGTCTATGCAAGAATTGTCAGATTGGTAAAATGGGAAAGACTAGTTTTAAAAGTAAAAACTACTAGTCTGAAGATGTATTAGAAATTGTGCATACTAATTTATGTGGACTCATTGGAATTGAAAGCTATACTGGAGAAAATTTCTTCATTCTTTTTGTTGATGATTACTCAAGAATGATGACTGTCATGTATCTAAGGAACAAATCAGAAGCATTTGAGAAATTCAAATGGTATTTGGCTAGAGTAGAAAATGAAACAGGGAAAAGATTGAAATGCTTGAGGTTAGACAGAGGTGGAGAATTCATTTCACATGAGTTCAATAACTTTTGCATTGATAGAGGAATCAAAATACAGGTATCAACCCCTAGAACTCCTGAACAAAATAGAATAGCTGAAAGGATAAATAGATCTATCATGGATTGTGCAAGAACCTTAATGATCAAAAAGAGCATTGCTATCAAATATTGGAAGGAAGCTATCAGCACTATAGTTCATACCTTGAATCGAGTACAACTGAAAAATGAATCATTCAAAACTCCCTTTGAGCTATGGTATGGCTATAAACCTAATGTAAGTTATCTAAAAGCATTTGGAAGTAAATGTTACATTTTGAAAGAATCTAGAAAAGGAAAATTTGATGTAAAAGGTGATGAAAGAATATTTTTGGGATACTCTTGCAAAAGTAAAGCATATAGATGTTTGAACTTGTCTACATACAAAGTCATGGAAAGTGCACATGTGAAAGTTGATGAGTTTGCAGAAAGGACTAAAGAAGAAAGCAAAAGGGAACCAGAAGATTATAGAAGGTTTGTTTTCACTAAACTTGATACGGTACCAATCAATCAAAAATCTTCTACTCCTGAGTCATTACTAACCAAGTTACAAGAAGTTCAAAGCGAGCTACAACAACCCAATTTACATTTTGATGCTACCAAACAAGTGTCTATCAAGTCTGAAGGACCCAAGCCAATATCTACTAAGCCAAAATAGCCAGAACAGCCAGAACCTGAAGTTGAAGTGCAAGAGGATAACAATGAAATTCATTCAAAAGGCAAGGAACCTATATTAGCAAAATATGTCAAGAGACATCATTTAGCAAATCAGATCATTGGAGATGAATCTGAAGGAACCATGACAAGAAGTAAGGTGAAAGGTACTTGTTTACTTGCTGATTTTGAACCTAGAAATATCAAAGATACATTGGAAAATGATAGTTGGATTGAGGCTATGAATGAAGAAATAGAAAAGATAGAGAAAAACAAGACATGGAATTTTGTACCCAGGCCTAAAGATAAAAATGTAATTGGAACTAAGTGCATATTCAAAAACAAGTTGACTGAAGATGGTAAGGTATCAAGAAATAAAGCTAAACTAGTATGCAAAAGATATGCTCAAGAAGAAGGAATATACTATGGAGAAATTTTTGCTCTTGTTGCAAGATTGGAAGGAGTCAGAACCTTACCTGCATATGCTGCTCACAAAGGATTCAAAGTTTATTAGATGGATGTCAAGTCAACATTCCTTAATGGTATACTGGATGAAGAGGTTTACATTGAGCAACATGAAGGTTTTGTTGATCCAGATAAGAAGAACATGGTCTACAAATTACACAAGGCATTGTATGGTCTAAAACAAGCCCCTAGAGCATGGTATGAAAGATTGCATAACTATTTTATTCATATTGGTTTTCTAAGAACTAATGATAACAATAGCTTGTATATAAAGGAATGACCAGATAATAAGATTGTCTTGTTAGAAATATTTGTAGATGATACTATTTTCATAGGGAATGATGATATTTGCAAAGAATTTTTAGAGCAAATGAACAAGGAATTTGAAATGTCTATGTTTGGTGAAATCAAATTCTTTGTTGGTCTTCAAATTCAACAAAATAAAAATAGTATCTACATCACTCAATCAAAATACATCAAGGAGATATTGAAAAAGTTTTGTATGGAAGATTGTAAACTAGTTGGGACTCCTATGTGTACTCGATTAAAAATTACCAAGGAAGATGAATCACAAGTAGATCAAACATTGTATAGATCTATGGTTGAAAAGTTGCAATATGTAGTTCATACTAGGCCAGATATTGCCCTTGCAGTTGGTATTGTAGCAACATTTTCAGAAAAACCAAGAGAAAATCACATGATGGCAATCAAAAGAATAATGAGATATTTGAAAGGAACTAAAGATTATGGTTTATGGTACAAATTTGGAGGTAATCTAGATTTGAAAGTGTTTACTGATGTTGATTGGGTAAGAAACCTTGATGACAGAAAAAGTACAAGGGGAGGAGTATTCTTTTTTGGAAAGAGGTTGGTTTCTTGGACAAGAAAAAAGCAGAATTGTACATCCCAATCTACAACAGAAGCAGAGTATGTTGCTGCAGCAGTAAAGTATTCTAATATTGTTTGGTTTAAACAGATGTTGGGAGGCATGAATGTGGAAATGAAAAAACTAGTTGTTATGTTCTGTGATAATACAAGTGCAATCAACATATCTAAGAATCTAGTGATGCATTCTAAAACCAAGCACATTGCAATAAAATATCACTTTGTCAGAGAATTGGTGCAAGATAAGGAAATCATATTGGAATATGTCCATACAAAGGAACAAATTGCTGACATATTCACAAAACTATTACCTAAGGATGCATTCTTGTATCTAAGAGGTAAGTTAGGGGTCACTCCCCTATCTGAAGTTCACTAAAAATGAAGTTTTAGTGATGCATCAACGCATACCAAGTTGAAGATCTATTAGCTGATGCAGCATAATCAAGAAATATTGCATATGAATCTGTACTCAAGGTACACTAAAATTCATTTGAATTGTGTTCTCTTTGGCATGTGTTGTCAAAGAGGGAGAGTTTTACAGTCATATCTTTTTGAAATTTGTTTGAGAGGAAAATTTTGCTATGGAATTCTTTCACTGAGGGAGATTACTGAAAGAGGGTGCTATCTAATAGAGAAAGTTGTTTTGACAGAAAAAGACTTGTTAGACTTGTTTTCAAATTTCATTCTGCTATGACATGTTGTGTTGCCATCAATGCCAAAGAGGGAGATTGTTGGATACAATTGCTAATTGTGTATTGTCTTTGATGTTACACAAATGTCATATTAGTCATCAGATAGAGTCTACTGAGCTCAGATGATCAGCAAAGCAATTTATAGTGTCTACCGAGCATTCCCAAACATTACTCAGAAAAGTTAATGTTTATCGAGCTCACTCGAGCATCAAAAGATTTTGTAAAATAAAGTTAGTGTTAACTGAGCTCCCAAGGTTAACGAATAAAAGTTAATGTTTACTGAGCTCACTCAAGCATCAAAATATTTTGTAGCAAAAAGTTAGTGTTAATTGAGCTCCCAAGGTTAACGAAGAAAAACTAATGTTTATCGATCTCACTTAGTTATCAAAGGAAATGTGGCAGAGAGTTAGCTTCTACCGAGCTCACAAGGTTAGCAAAGGAAGGTCAGTGCTAACCAAGTTTACTCAGTCTAAAAAGGATTTTTGTAGGGTTTACAGTGTTTACCGAGCCTCACTTGGTTGAGACTAGAAAACCATTCTGGAGTAGTGGTTATCAAGCTGGGTTGGCCAACGAAGGATTTTATTATTTTGATATTAAGTTCAATTATTTCATGCAGCCGACTAATGTAATGATTTTTTCAGTTGTTGTAACTTATATTTGAGCCGACTTGATAATTTGAAAGGTATATATTTAGATGTTCAAATTGTGAATTAAAGTGTGTGTGTGAGTAGATGGATGAGGATGGAATAAGCGAATATTGAGCGAATTCTGATGAAGGATTAGATATCTTGGAGGAGCTATAAATTTGTATTTGATTAGTAAGGATTTAGTACAGTAAAATAGAGATCTGTAATCAGCAAAAGATAAGTTGCATATCATTCAGGTAACCTCATTGTTGCTTTCTAATCATTGTAACAGTGAATCTAGAATCTCTTAATAGATTTTGTTTAATAGTAATTTTGTAAATCCTCTAATAAGGTGACAATTCAGTTGAATTGTTCTAAAGACCTCTAACTAGGCCACTCCTAATAGGGTGATTAAATCTTCTAATAAGGTCACACCTAATAGTGTGCATTGTAACCTTTAACAGGGTTGGCTCCTAACAGGGCTCACTTCAGAAGAGTGAAAATTGGTGACTAATTACTTGGTAGTTTTTCCCATATTGGGTTTCCATGTTAAACTTTGCAAGCATAATAATAATGAATGTTAGATGATCAATAATTAGTTAATCTACCGAGTTATAGTATTCCTGCACTATTTATCGAGTATCAACAGTAAGTATTATAGACATCTAAGGGATTTTTGGAATTATTTTTGTGGTAACTGATTCAGCCCTCCCCTCTTAGTTACTTCATCTATATTTCCAACAATTTTGGTACATATGATGAATTCTAAGCCATAATTGAACTAGAAATAAACCTTCCTTGGGTTGTTAGCAAATGAAACAAAAGGATAACAAAACTACGACAAACTAGTTCTACTCTCCTATTGATAGAAGGTAAAGGAGATGATATGATTGAAGATAATGTAGATGAAACAAAATTAGATGAAGAGCCAATCAAGAAGAAAGGTAAGGTTATCACAACCAAACCTACCAAGTCATCTACTATAGTATTCACATGAAGAATGTCTAGAAAAAAATTGAAATTAGGTGAAGAAGTAGAGGATGTAATTTTTAAATGACCTCCACCTACATTTCAATAGAAATTGAAAGAGAATGATTCTGGAGCTGGCATCACTAATTTTAATTCATTAATATATGAGATCATAAATTCAAAGGACAAGAAGAAAGTTGAAGACATGATTATGTCTAATCTAGGCAAATGGAAATATTCACTTGATCAACTTGCACAAAAAATTCCTAAAGAACTAATGGAAATAATCAAGCCAAGATGGTAACATGCCAAGAAAACTACAAAGGATATATACAAGTAGACTCTAAGGCAACTCATGTCGAGTCTTAATGATAAAGAAATGAAAGAGTCCATGAAGAAGAATGAAGAAAAACATAGTTTAAAATTTAACACTTTTTAAATGTTGATCAATGACATTGAACATGTGGTGAAGAATGCCAATAATACATGGAAGAATATCTATAATCTTCATCAAAAGAGTGATTTTTTTATTCATGTTAGTGTTAAAAATGATAATGAAGATGGAAAGGAAGAAGAGGACAATGATGATGAAGACGAGACAAATGATGATAATAAAGATGATGAGGAGCAAGAATAGGAAGCCATTGAGTAGAATCTCCCTAAGATTTAGAGCATTGAGTAAACTAACCCTTAAAAGATTGTAGTAGTAGTTATGGCCTCATTTCCCGAGTCTCCAAGAAAAGCTTTAAAGCCATCAAGCTTAGAGAAAGCTTTTACCAAGTTGGTTGTGGAAAACACTGCAAAACCATGCACTTAACCAATCTCTGCACCTATTTAGCTAAGTACTTCATGGACTAAAGCAATCAACACTTTATCTACCGAGTAGTTAGTGCTTCCTCCTTCATTAGTTTTGGCTACTCTGCAACAACATATTTTTGTAAAATCAATGAAATATCTACTTTTTTTGCTAGTTCTTCTATTTCCACTATTGTTACTATTCCCAATATGCAAGTAGTTAGTACAAAGATAGTTGAGAGCAAGCCTCAACTGAGTACTAAGGTTTCTAGCAAAGGAAAAGATAAGGAAGAAGACATTGATCTTGATGAGGATATAATTATTCTAAATTGGGAAATCTCTACTCTGAATCTTGATCAAATGCATATAGTAGGTGAGCTTTTGCAAAAGAAAGCTAATCAATAGAGGCTTAGGGAGCAAAAAAATAGAGAAAATAAGGTGCTAGAAGATGCAAGGAACATACTAACAGATGCACTCAGCACTAAGGTTGATACTTCTCAACCCATTTTGGTCCAATTAGCATAAGTTGTTTAGAAATTTAATTAAGATATGAATGGACAAGAAAAAATTTTGCAAAGAAAAGAGAAGAAATTTGAAAACAAAGTATTGGAGCTAGTGGCACAAAAGATTGCACTATACCAAGTAGACTTCTCTACTATTCTTAGTTCATTGGAAACCTCTACCATCAATGTCACTTTTCTATTTAGTAAAATATGTGACACATCTATGTTTACCTAGGAAATCAAAGATAAAATCTCCAAGATAGAAGAAGATCTGAAGGTGAGTGCACACCAATTGTCACTTGACCTGAGCTATAGTTCTACTCATTACACAAAGATCAAATTTCTGACTAATATGCAAGTTAAATTGCTAAGGGAAGAAGCTAGGATAAGGGCCACACTTGTAGATATATAAGGCATGATTCTTCCAAACATGGATACATTGTAGAAACAAATTAAACATGCCAAAACTCTCATCCATGAAAACAACTTCTCCATAGCTGATCACATGATGGAGTTATTAGCAAAAGTTCAGACTACTTTACATGCAAGCAAGAAAATTGGGACAAGATAATGTCATAGATTTTAAAGGTACATTCTAACTTCTTGTCACATTTTGGCTTAACCACATAGCATACACCTTTGGCATTTATGTAAAAAAGGGGGAGAATATGTAAAAGGGAGAATATGTGATGATGCAATAAAATGGGAGAAGGTAAGAAGATGTAATATAAAGACATGAGACATATGTATAAAAAATGTAAAGTATGGTAAATATATATATATGGGGGAGCATCATAATATTACACATATACATGTGCATTAAACATCTCTTACAAAAGAAATTTTGAAAAATTTCACAAACAAAGTATGATACTGAATTGAAGACACAGGATGCAAACTAAAAATTGTTTTTAACTTTTCAAGAATTCAATTTTGATTGATAAGTGTTTTTGTTACTAATACCAAAGGGGGAGATTGTTGACATTAAATAACATATTTTTTTATTAATGACACACACTTAATTAGATGGTTAGCTTCTACCAAGCTTATCTTTTAGTTTATGGTGTTAACCAAGTAATTCAGGCTCTACCAAGTTCTACAATTGCCACTAAGTTCTAGGAAAAATATTTAGTTTGTACCAACCAATGTCTACGAAGTTGGTGATTATTAGTGTAAACTGAGTTTCATAATGTTTACCAAGTTTCTCAGTGTAAAATGATCTCTCTAGTGTTTACTGAGTTTGCAACTTCAATAATGTGAATCTAGTGTTGACCAAGTAATTCAATTTATAATGAGCTCATAGTCATAGTGTATACTAAGAAATGTAGTTTCAACCAAGTGATTTAGTTTATATGTTGAGTTTTGTAGTGTTCAATAATTCACTAGTGTACACTGAGTTTAGACTACTTGGAAGTGATTAGTATGAGCCAAGCTTCTCTGTCTACCACGTGCATGATAATGCCAAGCATTAACAATGGTTGTCGAGTGTCAGAACCTCATCGAGTTTGTGTTTAGAAACTAAACACCTGCAGCTAGGCCAACTTTGTGTATTTTGGTGAAAATTGTATTGTAGTCAACTTTGATGAATTATAATTTGGATTGGTATATATGCATTGTATTGTCTCACATCCAATATATATGAAGAATGGAATAATATAGAAAGATATATAGAAGAGTAGAAGTGCAAAGTAAGAAGGCTACAAGAAGTATAAGGAGCATCAAAGATTTATCCATCACAACAAGGTGATCATTACACTCTGAAGGAATATCATTCAACAAATCAAAGTTATAGATCAGAGATTAGCCACTAGTTCATCCTAACTGGTGGAATAGTTAAACCCTTTCACAAGGTATACTTAACAGTCATTTTTAAATCTCTGTACTGAGTACATACTTCATTGTATGTTAATAGGGTAGATCATCAAAAGTGATCATTTTAAACCTTAATAGGCCAACTTTATACTATAGTACTAAATCTTGTGTGTATCATCCCCACCCTAGTTTTACTTTCTATTTGGAAGGTTTCTAGGTTACCATATTGTGTGTCAAAGTGTTATGAATGTTTTAATTCTTTTAGTTTTTTATGCATGCAATTAGATCAGAATACATATGAAGGATTAATTGGTGAACTAAGATTAGGTTTTATTAGTTACTGATTCACCTCTCCCCTCTCAATAACCTAGCCTAACTTATATTTCCAACAAGTTTCACATCATCAACTATCACATTTTATCTATGCTCAACCTCAACATGCTCAACACTATCATTACGCTCGACTCTATCACCGTGATGTTTTGCATACTCAAAAAAATCACATAAAGGTTATACCAATTATATTTTAAGATGTTAAATTTTATTAATAATGACATAATTCATTTTCAATAGAAATTGGATATATACATCTATCACTATGATTCAAATTAGGGCCTTCATCATGTGTAGGATTTGTGCTAGAAATAGAAGGCTAGAGCAAAATATCATGCATATTGTTATCATTGTCCAAAATTAACATCAAATAGATTATTCCTGATGAAGTTCTCAATTTGAGTTATTATTCATTAGGCCTGTTTACCTATGACTAGAATCTTCTACATCTCTTTGGCCACTAGAATCTTTATGGTGGTGGGTAGCCACTACCTTATAGCCTTTCTTGAAGCCAATTTGTTTGTCCTCTTTTGCGAGCAGTAGATTAAATTCATTGCCCTGCATTTTTTCATAATATTGTCAATATTGAATGTATTTCTTATTTTTAATTTTATATATATATATATATATATATATATATATATATATATATATATATATATATATATATATATATATATATATATATATATATATATATATATATATATATATAAATAAATTGATATAAAATTTCATTTACTACTACTTACAAGTTGTGAATGAATTTTCATATATATTGGCCAACCTTATGTTTTCTAGCTTGTGTAGCCTTTGATGTATCCTACAACCTATATTTGTAAACTTTGAAATATATTAGAAATATGTATAGATTATATAAATATAAAGAGCACTAATTTGTGCATAATTACATTAATACTACCACATACCTATTTTTTCGAGTGGTGGTTTAATTCCTTTACCTTTTAGTCTTATCTCTTTTGCATCTTCAATGATTTCATTCCACTCTAACTCTAGAACCATAGGAGGATGCTCATACTTTGGGTTGATATTTAAAGCTCTTTTTTATTGGTCTCTCGTAGTCTTTAAGTCTTTGCAAGCTTTTTTAAGAATTTGAAATCTATTAAAAATATTTTGACTAAAGAGATCCTCTAGAGATTTTCTCATTGGGTAAAAGTACAAAGTTGTATCATCTTTCAAGTTGACTTATTAGAACAACTAAATTTGAGTATTTATGTACAAAAAATATTTTTTCAAACATATGATTGAGATAAATTCATTCTAGCTAAGTTATATATGGTCTCACACTTTTCCAATTGGAAATCTCTATTGAATGCATGTTTTATCTAGTTTGTATCCAGTTATTAAACAAATATGATTATTTCATAAAATAGATGTTTCAATAACTCTTACTATTTTTTATGATATTTTAATAACTTATAAACACCATTTTATTGAGCTCAAAGTCAAGAATATTCTCATATAGAGTTTATAGTTTTTCAATTAGATGTATTATATTAGAATTAAAAAACTCTAGAAGCATGCATTTTAACACTCGAAAAGATATTGATTTTGAGAAAAAAATAAAATTATATTATATTACAAAAAATTAAAAATTATATGACATTCTAGAGGAGAGAGTCCTCTTCTAGAATATGTAATTTTTAATCTAGTCAAAATAGATTTGTTTTGAAAAATGTGGTGGGAGATGAAAACTATCAATTTTAGGCAAGTTGATATTTGAATCATTAGAAAAGAGAAAATATAGGTCTAAAACCAATTTTTATTTTTGAATGGTCTAGATATATAAGTTATCTATACATAGTCTTAGATGAAAGCAAAATAAGTTTATTTCCATATTAGTTTGTGGTGGGAACTAGGCCCCTAATTTTTAGCATTTTTCAGCAACTAAAAAATTATCTATAAAAATTATAAAAATGTATTAATTCTTATTCCAAATAATATTTAAAAATTATAATGCTAAACTTGATCAATTTCTACACATGTCATTAGTTTACTTCATTTTCAAATTCTAAATAATAATACTAGTTTTATATCATTCGAGGTGAATAATTATACTTTTGTTAGCCTTTTCCTTTACAAAAGGGTGACACAGGTTTGTGCTTTTACCTTCCACCTTGTAACAAAATTTTTAGATAAAAAAATTAGTTCAAGATATGTACCCTAAATTTATTACAACAAATGGATGAAAGAAAAAATATTTTACCAATTATATGAAGTTGCATACCTGTTACATAATGTGTGCCCAAATATCTTCAATGTTAAATCAAAAAAAGTTTCATAAAAAAGATCATTTCTTGCAAAATTATCATGGAATCATTAGTCAAAAATGAGTTAGGAATAAGTAAACTATAATTACACTCTAAGTAATTACAATTTTAAAGTTCCTAGAAGCTTAGGCAATTTCAAGGGAATAATATCTTTCTCGGTCATCAGCAACGATGCCTCCAATGACCTACTAGAAGTACCCATCACTAAAAAAAGTTAATCAATGACATACTATGACCAAATGAACAAAAAAGTACAAATCAAATCATATTTAACACTTAAGAAAATGTAGCAAAACAAGAATTTACTAGGCCTACTTATAGGAGGCATGGATGTTTGCATGATCCTTGTTGTCGATCCTTCAATTAGCAATCTCAGAGTGTTGAATGGCCTTGTCAAAGGATATGTATGCATGTCATTAGGACCTGAACAATAATCATATATACAATGTGTTGTCTTTTATAAATGTAGATTACAAAAACATGACAATAATAATATAAAAGTGTCCATAATAATAAAGAAGAAAATAATGGTGTAGTTTTGACTATTAATGGACTATAATAGAGAAGCATGGTATATGATGATTTTGATGATGTCCCTTTTGATGCTTGAAAATTGTAATCACATACCTATAGGAACTGCACTAGTACCCTTGTTAGGTCCAACAACTTGGTAAGGTCTCAAAATATGTTATAATAACACATACATAATTTGATTCATGATCCATTAATTAGTATAAAACATAAATCATTAATGAAATATTGTACTAGCTAAAGATTCATTGTTGCTTACTTCCAGACAATGTGCTCTCTATACAATACATTTCTCATTGCCTCTTTATCTTCGGTTGAATTTGGATCCATCACAAGCACAAGAATTTTGTAGATTAATTCTTTTTAAGCACTTTTTACAAATGCTTATAGGGCTAGTGGTATATGTGATGTCATCATCACATAATACTATGACCACCATATAAGCAACTAACTTCTCTTTTGTAATTAGTTCTTTTTCATAAGCATCAAATTGTGATGAAAACATCAATAAAACAATATAAAAAAATCCAAAACCTTAAGGGAAATAACATAATAATATGATATTTTGTAAAATTACAATTACACAATTTTTATACAAAAGGTTTACCTATGGTGAAGAAGGGGTGGCAACAACATCTATGCCTCTGTCATATGATGTATCTTGTCCATGTTTCCTTATGACAAATAATATATATAAAAACATTTCCATAATGAAAGAAGTAGCTGACTTAGCAAAAAAAATATTATAAAATGGCATATTGTATATTGGAGTTATTAATTGGAAGTAATTAGTTTAAATATTACATATATAGTACTTACAAGTCCTAGGATAGTAACTTTCTTTTTATGTATGTGATTTAAATTATAATGTATTAGCAACACTTCCCCTACACTTATTGATTTTATCGCACATACAAAAACATGATTTCCTTCACATACCTTGAAAATACAATCAGCTTGCTTATTAGTTGACCGAGGATGCATACTATTTATAAAACCTACAATGTTCCATGTTTCTTTTGGCTTTCTATTAATGTACTTAACAAGTCTTTTACTTTTATCATTTTCTTTCCATTGTAGATAATATGCTAACAGTGCATACCTACACATACTTTTTTTTTATTGAACTATCTGCATCAAATTATTGCAATTGTAACAAGATCCTACATGTACTATTGGAAATATTATGATAGGCTAAGTTACTAAGAGGGGAGGGGTGAATCAGTATCCAATAAAACTTTATCATTATTTCACAATTGATCCTTCATGTGTATTCTGATCTAATTGCATGCATGAGATACTAAAAACATTAAAGCATACATAACAATTTTTTACACACGATTTGATGAACCAAACACCTTCCAAATAGAAAATAAAATTGGGTTGGGGATGATACCCACAAGCTTTAGTACTGCAATATAAATTTAGCCTATTAAGGCTTACAATGATCACTTCTAATGATCTTCACTGTTAGGAGCAATAAGGACAGCTAGGTCCACCTTGCAAAAGGATTTACACACATACAATGAAGTATGTACTTAGTAAAGAGATTTATACAAGACTACTAGGTCTACTTTGTGAAAGGATTTTATTGATCCACCTGTTAGGATGAAATAGTAGCTAATCTCTAATCTACAACTTGGTTTGTTGAATGAGATTCCTTAGAGTATATAAATAACCTTGTTGTGATAGATAAATCTTTTCTACTTCTTATACTATTATAGCCTTTATAATTCACTCTTCTCTCTTCTCTACTTGATACATTACATTATTATTTTTCTTTCTATCATCATATTAGATGTGATACAATAAGTTGCATATATATCAACCCAATTTACAAATTACAAAGTTGGCCAAAATAAAAGTTTACACAAAATTACACAAAGTCGGCCCAAATGAAAAAACTTGGGTTAAAAGACTAGCTTGGCGAGGTTCTAAAACTTAGTATCTATTGTTAATTCTTGACATCATCGTGCACTTGGTAGACATAAAATCTCGATCCATACTAATCACTTCTAGGTAGTCTTGAACTTAGTCTACACTGGTGACTTGGTGAATACTATGAAACTCAACATATAAACTGAATAACTTGATTCACAATACATAGCTTTGCAAATGCTATCACTACAAGCTTAGTATAAACTGAGTCACTTCGTTAACACTAAGTAGCTCGGTTTAAACTAAACTCTTATCACATCAATTGTGAACTCAATACGCACTGCACAACTTGGTTTACACTAATAAACTCAACATATACTATGATGCTCAGTTTACACTACTAATCAACAACTTTGTAGTAACTACTAATTCAAACTAAATACTATCCAAGGGACTTAGTCAAAACTGTAGAACTTGGTAGCATCTAAAATGCTTGGTTAATACTATTAACTATACAATATGCTTGGTAGATACTTATAATTTGAATAAGTGCATGTCACTAATAGAAAACATGACTGAAATATCAACAATCTCCCCCTTTGGAATTAGTAACAAAAATAGTTATTAGTCAAAACTGAATTCAAAATGTCCAAGAACACTATTATCCATCACATTATGTCTTCAACTCAGTAGAGTATACTATTTTTGAGATTTTTCAAATTTGGTTTTGTAAAAGATGTATTTCTATACATGAATAATATAGTAATGCTCCCCCATAAATAATACGTAGTATACTTTACATCTTTTCATATTTTATATGTATATTTTCTCTTCTTTTCTGTACATCTTGTCCTTTTTCATAATACATCTATATACATCTTCTCCCCCTTTATATAATATACATGTTTTCTACAATCTTCAATCTTCTCCCCCTTTTTGAAATTTATACCAAATATTTATGCTATATATACTATATAGTAATACCAAAATGTGACAAGAAATTGAAATGTACCTTTAAGATAAGTGACAATGTCTTGTCCTAATTTTCTTGCAAAAACTTGCATGTGTGTAATGCAATTTGTACTTTTGTTGATAGTTCTATCATATGGTCTACAATGAAGAAGTTGTTCTCATAGATGACCATTTTAACATGTGCAATTTGTTTCTACAATGCATCCATGTTTGGAAGAATCATACTCTATATATCTATCAATGTAGCTCTTATTCTTGCCTCTTCTCTTAGCAATTCTTCTTGCACATTAGTCAGGAATCTGATCTTGGTGTAATGGGTAGAGTTGTAGCTCAAGTCAAGTTGCAACTGTTGTGCACTTGCCTTTAGATCCTCATCAATCTTTAATAGTTTATCTATTATTTCCTTAGTAAAAATTGATATATCAAAGAGTTTACCAAATAGTAATCATACACTATTGTAGGAGGTCTCCAGTGAGCCTAGAATAGTAGATAATTCTACTTGATGGATAGCAATTTTCTAAGCAATAAGTTCTAATACTTTATTCTCAAATTTCTTCTTAGCTCTATGCAATAATTTTTCTTGTCCATTCAAATCATCATTGAATTTCTGGACTACCTCTACTAACTGATTCAAAATTGGTTGGGAAGTATTAACCTCTATGCTTAGAGCCTCTAAAGGATAATCTTTGTATTCTCAATTATCTAGAATTCCTTATTCCTTTCTTCTCTAAGCCTCTACTGCTTGGCTTTCTTTTGAAGAATTTCTCCAAAAAAATGCATCTAATTAGGATTGAGATTTGAGATGTCCCAATTAGGAATAACAATATCTTCATAAAGATCTATGTCTTCTTCCTTCTCTTTTCCTTTACCCAAAAATCTACTCACTTGAGGCTTGGTCTCAATTGTCTTTGCACTTAGTAATTGCATGCTAGGAATTGAAACAATTGTAGAAGTGGTAGGACTTGCTGAAAATGTAGATACTACACTTATTGCCAAAATATAAATAGGATAAATACTTGGAGTTACCAAAATTGATGTAGAGGGAAGTGCTAGCTACTTAGTAGAAAATGTTCTTGTCACTTCTATTAACGGGGTGTTGAGCTGGATGGGTGCATAAATTGATTGAGTTCTTGTGCCAACTATGTTTATCACAATCAATCCTGCTGAAGCTTTCTCTAGGCTTGATGTTTTTAGTTCTTTGCTTTGAGAATGAGGAAGTAAGGCTATGACTACTATGAAAAATTTCACTGGGTCAGTTTCCTCAGTATCTTATACACCTTCCTCAGTAGCTTCCTGCCCCTATTCCTCTTCATCATCATCTACATTATCAAAATGTGTAACTTTTTCAACATCAATTTCTTCATCCTTTTCTAGTTCATCATCATCATCATCATCTTCCTCACTAATACTAACTAAAAAATCAGTCATCTTGTGAATTTGTAGCATTCTTCACTACATGCTCAATGTCTTTCAATAGTACAAGAAAAATGTTGAATCTCAAAGTAAGCTTTTCTTGATTTTTCTTTAGAGATTCCTTTACCTCCTTGTTATCCAAATTTGGCATGAGTTGCCTCAGTTTCTACTCATATATGTCTTTCATAGTTTTCATGGCATTCTCCCATCTTCACTTGACCTTCTCAATTAGAACATTCAAAATCTACTGAGCAAGATGGTTTGGGGAGTATTTCCACTTACCCATTTTAGTTATTAACATATCTTCTATTTTATTTTTCTTTTCTATAGTCCTAGACTCATACTTTAGTGCCTTGAAATTTTTTATGCTAGATCCTAATTCTAATTCTTTCATCCTTTCCTCAAAAGTAGGTAGAGGCCTCTTGAAGATTACGTCTCCTCCTTCTTTATCTACTTTCTTCCTAGATGATCTTCTGGTAAACACAATAGTAGATGTCTGGACAAGCTTGGTAATAATTACCTTACATTTCTTCTTTAATGTTTCTTCATCCTTTAATTTTTCTTCATCTTCTACTTCTTTATCTTCTCCTTTGCCTTCAGTCAATAGAAGAGTGGTGCTAGTTTTTAGTTTGGCAATTCTCTTCTTTCCTTTGTTGACTACCCAAGGAAGTTTGATTTCTAATTCAATTCTAGCCCTTGCCTCATCATAAATGCCAAAGTATGTAGCTTTAGGGTTAATAGGATCATCAATCAATGCCTCAATAATGTCCTTGGTTTCATCAATGTTTACCTCATAACCAAGAGGCTTTACCAAGACTATCCTTGGTCTAATTGCCTATGTGTATACTTTATCACTATCAACCATGAAACAAACATCATTTTTGTAGTCTTCAACTAGTTTCTTAAGAATCTTGAATCTATTATCCATCTTCTCTTTAAATGTATCAAAGTAATTATCCATGATACTTTCATAGTTCTCTCCCATTTTAACAATATACTCATTAATCTGATAAAGAATAGGTATATCTTTCCTCCAAACTACCATACCTTTAGATGGAAAAAAAATTTTAACATATAAAAATAGACAAGTAAAAAGTGAACCGAACTTACAAGGATTGTTCTTGGAAGTTCTTATACTCTCCATGTTTTTGTGGAATTGGTTTAGCATCAACTCGGCAAGGGCAAGTGACAAGTTATTCTTGACCACCTTGTATGCCAAATCCACTGCTTCACATGATATGTTGTTTAATCTGCTTGAACTTTATATGTTGTGAGTGATGACATTCATCCAAAACTTGAGTTTAATTTCAATAACATAGTTGATCTTTAGTCCCCTTCCATCCCACTTGACAAGGGTTTTCTTTTCTAGTTCGACCCGACATAGGGTTTTAGTCATTTTTAATTTTATCAACATGGGAAGACCAATGATCTTGTGGATTATCTTTTTAGTTATCAAAATGGGTTGTTCCAACCACAACTAACCATTATGCACATGAATGAAAATATATCTTATCCATTTTACTTGAAATTCCTATGGCATATGCAGAATGCGAGTTAAACATTTAGTTTCAAGATGTTGATGCTTAGGTTTCAATACACCATTAATGCAAGATTCATCTATCACCAATGTTCCAATGTCTTCAATAGCACATTTGAAATACAAAAAAATATCACTAATTAATAGTACCTTTGGTAGAATTTGTCACTAAGCTCGGCTTGGATCTAGGGTTTCGCAATGATAGGAGTCAACTTAAAGTTTGGTGCCCTCCATTCCATGTATTGAACTAACATGTCTAAACCTTTCTTTGATTTTCTTTCAGCGGATGCCATCTTTTCTTAGTAGGGTTTGAGAGAATACAAAAATCTTCAATAACAATTTTCTCGAATCACTTGAATGCTCTAAAAATTACTTTACATAGATAGCTCTCAAAAATTTGTGATGAGAAATTACTTCAATTTCACTCTTTTTCATCAAATTTTGCCATAAATACCTGGTATGATTGTTCACTCAAATGATAGACTATCATCCACTTCATTGAATTCTTAGTAGTATTTCATGACTTGGTGATGCAGGAGCATCCAGAGGTATAAGGGCAATCCTGTGTCACCCAAAAAATAAAATACTTAGACTTAGTTTCTGTTTCATGTGTTTTCATTTTTGGACACCCATTTGGGTCAAATAAAGGTTCCAACTCTCACAGTTCCACTATCAGTGTCCGTGTAAATCTTGAAAAAATAGGAGTATGTAATTGAGCCATCATTTTGGTGAACTAGGAGGTGTAAATTGGCTAGATGAATTTAATTTTCATTTAGAGCATTCCAAAAAAAGAATCAGGTCAAAAGGCCCCACAGTTTGAAAGTTATTGCAATTTTTTGAGTTGTGGAGAACTCCTAAGAATGCTTCAAAGTCAAGTTAGGGGCATTAAATGACCTTGAAAAGGGTCAAAAAATGGGGGATGAGCATAGCTGGTCCATAAGGCTATAGAGCGCTTCGAGGGCTTTTCGAAAATGTAAATGGTTCATTAATCGGAGATATAGTTCAAAAGGTATGCCTCCTGAAAGTTCGGTTACTATTTCTAGATTCTTCTAGATTTGCATCGACTTCTAATGCAGCTTCTAGAACCTTCTATTTGGTTGGTGGATGCCTACTAGCACTTTATAGAATGTATTCCTAGTCCTTAACCCTCTGGGGTCTATTTAAGGATATTCTTGGCATTGTAAAAGGCAGTTTGGAGTGGAGTTTGAGAGGAGGTACTGAAAGGAGAAATTATCTCCACATTTATGCTATTGTAAGCCCTTAGGGCATGCTTTGAAGTTTATTTTCTCTATACTAAATGTACTAGCTTATTTTTTAGTTAATACAATTTCCCTTTTCTGTTGTGTCCATTCTGTTCTTGGGTTGTGTCCCCATCACTTGGTAACCATACCAAACTTAGTTACTCCTAACCTTGCTTGGTAGTGTCTATAACCTGACCTTGCTTGATAAGGTCTACAAACTAAACATGCTCAGTAAATATTTCATCTTTTACTTGGTGATCCCTTTGCATCTTGAATGATTATTTCAATATTTCATTTTGCTAACTAGAATTGGTGTGAGATGTTTTCTTCAGAACCCTAGTTCCAGTTCTCCTATGAGAGATCAAGTGGAAATGGTAGAGTCAACCAATTCTTGAGTGACATCTTCATTAGTGCTCTAACTTATATTTTCAAAATATTTTGGAACCCATTGCTATCTCATCTACTTTCTAATGTTATTAACTTTTTCCTTCTTTTCATCTTCAATTCTTCCAGTATTCATACAATTCTTGGCAAGATGACCAAGTTCTATATAAATGCAACATCTTATAGTAGTATCTCTTGTCCTTATATGATGTTTTACACAATTCATTCTAATGTGTCCAAATTCTCCACAATAATGACATCTACACCAAGTGTTATAGTCCCAACCAAATATAGCTTTTACAATTTTGTCTGTTGGATTCAATATCTTAGTTTTACATTCTAATGACTTGTGCCCATTCTTCTTAGATTTGTGACATTTTCCTTCAAATTTATGTTTCTCTTTGCATTCATTAGCCCTATGTCCATGCTAATTAGACTTGTAGTATTTTCCATTGAATTTTTATTTCCCATTGCTCCAAAAAAATTTGTTGTATGACCTATCTTACCACAATGACTACAAGTAGGTCTTTGATTATTTTGATCTCCTTGCTTAGATGATTCACCTTCTTTTATATATCCAATTCCTGCTTTTCCCTTTTGTTTGTAATGACTTTTCTCATTCAACTGATTCATGTCTACTTGAGATTTCATCATTCTCTCATTGGTTTTCCTTTCAATGTTTAGATCAATATGTAGTCTTTTATTCTCTGATCTTAGATTCATGATTTCTTCATTTGCATTGGTGAGTCGATCAATGAAGTCTATAGATCTGCTGAAGGGATAGGTGTTGAATTTTATTTTTCTTTCCTTCTATCTCTTCTTTTATCTTGTTTTTCTCTTCTATGACTTCACACAATCTTACTAACTGAATTTCTTGCTCTCTTTTCAAGTTTCTTACTTCTTCTTAAAGAGCACTATTCTTTTAAAATAGTTCTTTGATAGCTTCATCAACTTCATCTAAATTGCTAGAGTTGATCATTCATCTGGATTGCAAGATCTTTTCTTCTTTTCATGGATTGAGAGTGTTGCTCTTTTTCTTTCTTGAGTTGTCCAATGTCCAATTCCAAATCTAGCTTCTCATTTTCAATAGCCTTGTCAAGTCTGAATACCTCCACTGCTTTTGATCTTTGCTTAGGCTGTTAAAATTTTCTCTATGAACTACAAAGCTTTGATATCAATTGTATGAAGTATTATAATAGGCTAAGTTACTAAGAGGGGAGGGGCAAATTAGTAACCAAAAAAATTTAATCCTTATTTAATAATTAATCCTTTATGTGTATTCTAATCTAATTACATGCATAAGAAAATGAAAACATTAAAGCATACATAACACTTTTTGACACACAATTTGGTGACCTAAAAACCTTCCAAATAGAAAGTAAAACTAGGGTGGGGATGATACCCACAAGCTTTAGTACTATAGTATAAAGTTGGCCTATTAAGGCTTACAATGATCACTTTGAATGATCTACCATGTTAGGAGCAATAAGGATGGCTAGGTCCACCTTGCAAAAGGATTTACAAACATACAATGAAGTATGCACTTGGTAAAGAGATCTGTACAAAATTGTTAGGTCTACCTTGTTAAAGGATTTTACTAATCCACCTATTAGGATGAAATAGTAGCTAATCTCTAATCTGCAACTTGGTTTGTTGAATGAGATTCCTTAAAGTATAGAAATCACCTTACTATGATAGATAAATCTTTTTTACTCCTTATAATATTGTAGCCTTTTTAATTCACTCTTCTCTCTTCTCTACTTGGTACATTACATTATTTCTTTTCTTTCTATCATATTGAATGTGATACAATATGTTACATATATACCAATCCAATTTATAAATTACAAAGTCGACCCAAATGAAAAAACTCTAGTTTAGAAGACTAGCTCAATGAGGTTTTCTTACTTGACATCTATTTTCAATGCTTGACATCATTATGCATTTAGTAGACATATAAGCTCATTCCATACTAATCACTTCCAAGTAGTCTTGAACTCGATCTACACTAGTGACTCCATGAATACTGTGAAACTCAACATATAATTTGAATCACTTGATTCACATTGCATAGCTCAATCAATGCTATCACTATGAGCTCAGTATAAAATGAGTCACTTGGTTAACACTGAGTAGTTTGATTAACACTAGACTCTCATCACATCAACTATGAACTCAATAAGCACTGCACAACTTGGTTTGCACTAATGAAGTTAGCATACACTGTAATGCTCAGTTTACACTACTGATCAACAACTTTGTAGTAACTTGTTGGCACAAACAGAATATTGTCCAAGGGAATCTGTAGCAACTATAGAATTCAGTAGCATCTTAAAACTGTACAATATGCTTAGTAGATACTTACAATTTGAATAAGTGTATGTCACTAATAACAAACATGACTAAAATATCAACACATACTTCATCAATTCAACAAATTTGTTATAAATGACCTTTATATCATCTATGGAAAATAGTCCCAAACCATGTAATGATGATGGAGCTATGTGATATATCCTCTCATTAACACACAAATCAGTGTTAATTGGAGGTAATTCCTTGTGTACCCTTTTTTTTTTAAGATGTGTGTACCTCAGTGGAACCTTGGTGTTTCCTTTTGTCTCATCATCATAAGAATATGAATCCTACTTGAGAAAGGAAAAATTACACATGTTTATTGAATTTTCTTCTAATTTTTTGACATTTAGTCTATCTCTCTTTCATAGACCTACTACATGTCTCACTATCCTCTTCTATTCCCAGATTTCCCTCACTTGAGGAAGACAAATCTAATAGATAACTATTTGGTGGTAGTTGTAGCCAACTAAATGAGAGATATAGTTGAAGGAAAAACATATTTTGTTATAAAATGAGCCTAATATTGATGAAATTGGTCTAAAGTTAATGTTGAAGGTAAAGAGAAAGAAAGCATGTAATAAACTTATAACTCTTGATCCATGTCACTATGTATGATCCTTAGCAAAGGGGTATAGCTTCTTGCATATGTAAATTATTTTTCTTAAGTTAGTAAAAAATTACATGATACATATGCTACAAATTACATAGAACATAACATATTTAACAAAATGGACACATCATAATCATTGTATACTTCTTAATTTTTTACCTCTCTCTCTCTCTCTCTCTCTCTCTCTCTTTATATATATATATTAGGACTAAGAAATGAGCATCATAATGCATATTTGCAATAGGTGTATTCTAAGTCAAATGTTGTTATCATTAATCATGATAACTTATAACAACTTAAACATATTTTCAATAAATATATCAATACCTCTTACATTTTATTGATCATACCTAATACATTTCTATTGATTATGTCATTGATCATCTTCTTCATCTATCTCATCATTATGAACATCGTCATTATTATTATCACCATCATCATCGTCATCATCACTATGACCATCATCATCATTATTGTCATTGTCATCATGTAATGACCGCCCAAGCATAAAGAGGAAAATAATGAAACAAAACTAGAAAGAAAAACACAATTTTATTTTTATTTTTATTACTCAACATAATATATGTGTCCATGCATTGATCTATCCACACTTAAAGCGAAAACTTTATAATAATAAAGAATTCCATCTACACACAATACCATAGAAACACAAATACATATGGAGTTCGAAATAAGAATGAGATACATATTCATCCTTTTATAAATATATTATCAAGTTCCCTCCGAGTATTCTTCAACAAATAGTTTTATGAATAAAGTAATCTTCAACAGTAATCCTCAAATACCTATTAGCCATTACAAAGCACCTGAAAGTGATCACATAAAAGAATGCAACACAAAACAAGAGGACTTAGTACACACTGAATCAAATGAATAATCCATCTGCATACATATTAGAATAAACATATATAAACCATAATGCAGACATCTGAACCATTTAATTATAGTGCAGTTTCAAATTAATATGCAAGAAGTAAATATTTACTTAACAACGCAAAATTAAACTCGCACTAAGAATAACCCATAAATGAATCATATATATACTGAGGTGTCATCGTTATGGCACTAAGATTCTGCATCCATGTTTGGTATGCCCATAGTCAACTCATAATGGAAATTTCTATTATACTTATCATTGATAGAATAGAAATATGCCTTTTCTCCGTACTCAACCATACAGGTTTAAGTCATAGGTAAGGCCAAATATATTTTATATAAATTTAACCCATCCCAAATTATTTTAAGGTTATCACTAATTTAATCAACTGAATTAGAATAATTTGATATTCAGCCACCTCGATATACATTCATTACAGTTATCCTTAAAATACACATCAAGAAGATATTCTAAGAATGCACAATTATGAATAGAAAATCAGTTATTACATTCTTCATCTTTTGATAAACAAACTCATCTTTACTGTCAAATTCAAAAGTAAACTTAGATTATTTTAACAATAGAAATAAGTACTATAATATTACGCCCTCATAATTATAACTAAACTATTACACCAGTTTAATGATCATTACCAGTCGTAACACTATACTACGTACTCCTACCATCGAAGTAAACTAAATTTATCCTTTGAAAAGACCAAGACAAATAAATAATGCTTGTATGATATTCTAGTTTAATTTGGTTAACTTATATCATAAAGTTGCCTTTCACAAAACAACTTTCCATTTCATTTATGAACAGAAATACATCAGGATAAATTAAAAAGAATTATGTTTCAACATAACATTCCAAACGATCCATAATAACTTATGAAAATACTTCACAACAAAATTAGAATATAATTAAATCCAAATAAAAAATTACATACCATTTAGATATTGATAAAACAACAACAAAAAAAAATCAATTTCTTCAACCATAAAAAGAAGTTTATGCTATCGCAACAGAACTTATACTTTAAATACAATTTCCATATAACTGTTTGACGAATTTCCATGTTAGATATCAACCAACAGCGAAACCTAAATTTCAAATTAACAAATGAATACTTTGTAACAATAATACGATTTTGAATTCACATTGCATTTCCATGATAAAAATAGTCGATAGTTTTACTATACTATTAAGCATTAAACGACTCTAAAAATCATTTCAATTTAATAGTACTCGTTCTAAAATCTTGAGGGTCAAACTCGAGTTTTATTCCTCTAAACCCATACAGTTGAATAAACAAAAATAGTGCCTTAAACAACATACAGGTGACTCTATGTTACAACTTAAACCTTAGATCCTTGCAATAGTATGAAATTGTAAACACATAATGCCTACAGATTTTGTTCAATGATATCACATTAAAACTCAATCAATTCACACAACATATCTTATAAAAACTCTTTTACATATAACCAAGCTCAAACAAACACCATAATTTTGAAAATAATCCCCTAAGTTGTCAATCCTAATGTCATTACTGTCAAGAGTCTCATACAGTTCACTACGTTTTTCCTCATCTTTCCAAACAACAGTTCCAGACAGCTAATTCATGAAACAGAGTAACTGTGTCCTCAAACCGACGTGATACTGCAATTTTAATATGTGCACATGACTTTGGGAGAACCACACATACCAATATCTCAAGGTATGGGTTCTATCCAAGCTCAACCCTAACGTAGCCATAATACCAAACCCACATACAACCAACTGTCTTAAACTGAGGCCTAGACAGGCTTTAACATGAACTGAACCGTAACGCTAGGGCATAGCCCGATTATGGAACTCATCAATATACCCAATATGGTCTTCCATACTCCACATCCAAAGGTGGGTATCTACAGGGCATTGCTCATAGTGCCTTGCTCTGTACATATCCATCTTTGAATGCAAATTCACATAATAAAAATCAAATACCCATTTGCAAAATGCTAAATAACAACATATAAGATTACAAAAAAAAAAGAGAGTAGGGTAAGGAATTGCCCCTACATGGGTAATAAAGATGGAAAACACTCCAGTAATGAAGCTTGAAGCCAAAGCCCAAAACCCAAGTCCAAACCGCACTTCCACAAGATAGAGATTGAAGAACTTGCTCGCAACAGAGGAAACAATTTCCAACAACAAAACCCAAACCATGAAACAAATGAATCGACTGTCAGCAACTTCTCAAATCTCTATCTCTTAAACATAAAATCTCCTTCCTTGAGACCTTCCATAATGCCGATTTCCCAACATCAAGGGCTACAAATGCTTAAAAATCAAAGCAATGCGGCCATATTTCTGGCCCTAACTCAAAGATAACCCATTAGAACCATGATATCTCATTAATATGCAACTGCCAGATTCATCGCACAAGAGTTCACCACAACGTCGTGGATATGGCGGTTCCATTTCCACCGCCATGAGTGATATGCTTTCAAAAACAAAGCCAAAACCCCTTTGGTTTTTTTTTTATAAGACCATTCCAATTAAATACAACACATAACAAATTGAAACTATAGGTATTTAAAAAAAAAAACCCTAATCACATAATCAGGAAAATATATATATAACAAGAGAACCTCTTAATACTTATCATCATTTATCTCAACTGTAACCTAACCAATTATAATTCTTTTAATTTATTGAATCAGATCAAATTATTTTATAATAATATGCCTAAGCAAGAAAACTCTTTTCTGCATATCATAAATTTGACATTGGCAATTGAATACTTGTAGCAATGTTTGCAATTTAATCACACCATAACATTCTGAAGTAAAATTTCTACATAATTCCTAACAGAATTATTAAAAATGTTTACACAACAACATTGTAAAAATAGTGAAATCAAACATAGATATCTGAGATAGCAATATGTTCTAAAATAACACATGTCTCTAGACATTAACATCAAGTCCAACAGATAAAAAGAATGTATCATCAGAAAGATACTATAACCACATAATCTTGATAAGCAATAAAGTCCAAAAAAAAAGAAAAAGTTAGGCATGACACATCATCACCACCATTATCATCACCACCATCATCATCACCACCACCAATACCACCACCACCACCATCATCACTACCACAACCACCATCAATGCCATCACCATCATCATGAAAATATTCACCATCATCATCATCATCTCCTTCTTCATCTTCACTATCATTATCATCTACTTCATCTTCCACTTCTTTTTTATCTTCTTCTTCAATCATATTTTACTTTACTGGTCTTCCTCTTAGATTGTGTGTAATGAAAAATGACCAACCTAGTTTATGTGGAATGCCAAAGTAAAACACTTACTCACATTGGCTTTGACGAACATAGGGCTCATTTCCAACTGGCTCAAATGATCTTGTATTAATCATTGTAAATCTATTATCATGTTCAATAATAATTCTATTAGGATTATTTTGATTTAGTTGTAGCATGTACCATTTGATAATGAATATAACTAGTTTGAAGAAATTAGATTCATCTAAAATTCCATAGTATCTATCTTCATATTACTGAGGATGTATGTCATTTCTAGATGAAATATTAGTGGCTATTAGCCTAGATTGCCTCCCACTAATTTTTTTTTTCAAATAATGATATGTTTTATAAGTCACCTAGGATGCTCATGAAATGATTTAATGTTAGTCATATTCTCTATTTTATGTTATGCCCTTAATATTTTAATTCATGATCATGCAACTCACATGGTCACAGACAATTGATAAATGACTAATGTTAAGGCTACGAGGGTGCACTTTTCTTTAATTTTTCCCGATCACATGGTTATGTTGACATGTTATGGTTTGAGTTGCAACAACATGGTAATGCATATCTTCAATTTCCAAGACATATCATGCACCATTATATCTTTAGGTCTATGCCCATCACATGATCACTATAGATTGAGAGGTGGCTAAGCCTTGAGTTGTGATTGAGTGATTCCCTTTGTTTTGCTTGGTTGCAAAAGTCAGATAGTAATACTAGTTCAAGGTGGTGAGGCAGCAATGACCAGTGAATCATGGTTTCACAAGGTAGAAATAGTTATTAAGGGAATGTGGTGGTGAGAATTTCATTGTGAGTGACTAAATGTAGGACATAAGGCTCAAACCATTGAAAAGGTGGCATAACAGTGAGGAATGCTTGGTCCATGTGGAAAATCTTGATTATTAATCCCAGTTGACTAAAATCACAATCAACTTGGTGGATTGGTGGAAACTAAAATAATTCCTTGAATGAAGAATCTAATCTTTTTGATCTCCTACAACCACTTTCATTGATCCCTAGGCTTGATAAGTGCAAAAAAATCCACCCTATTTATTAATCCACTCATTCAGTCAAAGATTAAATAATCATAATTCCTAACCTCTCAGAGATTTTTTTGGTGTGGGAGTGAGGCTCTCATGTGTGGATTTACTCAATGGCTAGATCTTTCAGTTTCACAATAACTGTTCTCTAGAGTTTTAATCATAGTGGTTGAATTTTACCTTGTAATAGAAGTTATCTGAGTTATCCATGCACTATAAAGAAAAATTTTGTTCTCTTTCTTAGGGTCAAATCTTCTCTATTTTTTTAGTACTTCCTTGGCATGCTACTATAATTTCCATGTTGCCTCTAAATTATATGACTCCTTGCCTTATCTCTTGCAACCATCATCATACTCTATAAATTTGTTTGCCTCTCTTTGATGTACTGCAAATATCTCTAATCTACACTCTTTGTATCTTTTTGACCCATGAATAATGAGAAGTGAAGTATCTTCCTTTTGTCACTCATGTGGTTGTCTGATCTATGTGTGGTTTATAGATTAAATCAAAGTTTGAATCCATATATCTTTAGATCATCATAATAATAGCACTGTGCATGTATGGGTAGAGACTAATCTAGATACCCTATTTTGGTGCAACACCTTTTTAGAATAGACAAGGTAGTTTATTTCATGTATTCCTTCTCCCTTTTCTCTTCAAGAATAGTTTAAGTGCATCCTAATAGTAGAGGAAGCCAACCTTCTCCAGAGAAAACCTCATATTTCAAGTCCCACAGCTTGCAAGTTATTTCCATGTTTCACAAGGCTATCCTTAGGTAAGACTTTGGACAAGGGTGCAAGCTTTTGTGACAATATTTTTTGGCACGTCTAGTGGGATGATCATATATTTTAATATTCCAAAGTTCACTCACATAAGGAAAGATTCCTTGCTCATGCTGAAGAAATAGTACTACCTTTAGTATAAGGCTTTGAAGAGGATCATTGTTCAAAAGTGGTTGACAACTCTTAGCTTCAAAGCACATCTTGTTTCTAGACCAAAGTTGTTGTGATTTATGCCAAAGAGAAACATAAGGGAATCTTCCAGATGTAAGCTCTAGTATCAAGATATTTCTCTTTCTCACACAAGAAGAAAAGTTAGAGTATCTTTGTCACAAGTTAGGAGTGGGACAATAGAGCACACCCCTACAAGATCCATCTCCACTCCTATTGTTAGATCTCAGCTTAGGATACCATCTACCCATATCAAAAAAACACTTGCTTATATGGCTAGAGCTCATGCTTTCACCACCTTTAATGGTGGGAGCCCCCTCCTATTTTTCCAAAGGCATTACATACTAGTATCAACTCTCAAAAGTGTACCTAATTTTACTAGTGAAACCTCCACATCCCTTATTGAACATATTCAAGAAGTGTCTAATGTCTATAATATCCATGGCATCTTTGAGGATGATGTAGTAGTCATACTTCATCCTTGAAAGGAAAGGCATTACAATGGTATAGAGGTTTACCTCACAACTCTATTATTAATTGGGATGGGTTAGGGGAAGCTCTATGTAAGTATTTTGAGGACAAAAGTGACCACTTGTCACTTTTAGAGCAACTAATGACTATCAAGAGGGCCGCCCATGAATGTATGACTGATTTCAATTACAAATTTTAGAAAATAGGGGATATAATAACTACTACAGTGAAGCATTCTCCCAATAATGCATTCTTGTACTACCTCAAAGCCTTCAACAATGATATTTCTATCACCTAGCAATCTATGGGGGGAGACACTTTACTAAATTCTTATGAGGTTGCATTAAGAGCTAAAAATATTTTGATACAGGGAGGGAAGTCAGCTCCAAGGCCCCCAATTTCTTTCTTCCCTTACATGCCTAAACATCAACCCCCTATTCATGTCCCCTCTATAATTAAACCTCTTTCTATAGTCCCAATAGCCTCTACATCCTCTAGTGGAGTTCATAGGATTGAGGCTATGATGCAAAAATTAATGAAAAATGTAGGTAGAAGGATGTTGGATTAGAAAAGGAAGATGGAAGAGAATAGTACAGTAGTGCAAAAAATGGGAGATGAGTTGGTGACCATGAAAAGGCAACAAGCTCAAAATAATAAGCCTCTCCAACTCCAAAGTCAAGGTCACATTCATGGTAGACCTCCAAACTAGAATCATACCCCCTGTAATTAAAATAGACCTATCAGTTACCCTCACAATTAGAATAGACCTATCAATCACCCCTAGTCTTAAAACACCAACTTAAATAGGGCCTAAATCCCTCAAAAAGCCTTCCCCAAGATTGAGATTTTTGATCTTCTTGTAACTACTCCTATGGATACTGCATGTGCCAGAAGGAAGAATCTAACTTGGCCTTAATTGTACTAGAGTGAGCAATTGCCTAGAAACACAATGCTAATCAACATGTTGATACCTTTCAGTAGGATGATTGTTCTTTTATGAACTACTCAGTAGAAAAGCATGGTAATGTAAACCAAGATTCCTATGCTTATATTACTAGGAGCAAGAAAAGAGCTATGGAGGGGATGGGACCTCAACCTCCTAATCATCCTTCCACATCAACTGTGGTGACACATGTACAGGTAGTCACCCAACAACACAATGCATATCAACCTATTCATATTTCTCTATAGAAAAGACAAGATGAAAGCAGAGGTGATGTGAACAACTCATAGAATATCTTGTCTCAAACTTCTACTTCTAAGGCTCCTACCAAGACATTTAATGCTCATTTTAGTGTGGTAGAGAAAATGAGGAAGACCAATGTGAATATTTCTATGTGGGATGTTGTAACTATTGTATCGTGACAAAGGATGTTACTACAACACGAGTTGAAAAGCATTGAACTCAAAGATCAACTACCTAGTACACAGAATGTTGTAAGCCTAGTGCAACCATCAAGGGAGATAGAAGTAAGCAAAAAGGTTAGATCTCCTCCATTCTATGTTTCTTTTCTTATAGGAGATAAGCTAGTTCATAACTGTATGATTGATTTAGGGGCTAGTAGTTCAATAATGCCCAAGTGTATTGTTGATACCTTAGAAATGAAATATGAACCCGTTGCTAGGGATGTGTTGCAACTTAATGGTGGTACCTTCAAGACTATGGGAATCATTAGGAATGTTGAAATGGCATGACATGCTTTTCTAGGTTGTACTATAGTTTAGAATATACCAATTGCTAAAGTTAAGTTGCATTTTTTCATTTGTTTGTCGAGGGACTTCACTACTCAAATAGGTGGTAACATATTTTTTGATTGGTCATATATGTTTTTTAGAACTAGATATGAAACCATGGCTTCAATTTAAGAAGAGCCATTAGCCCTCCATCACATTGAGCCCTATACTCCTAAACTCATCAATATGAATTGTACCATCCTAGAAGTAGATGAGAGTGATACAACAAATAAGCTTATTTGATACACCTGATTTCCTCTTGGATGAATGGGCTAATGCTAGACCTTAAAGACTAGCTTGGGAATGTATTTTATATCAAAAAAGGATGCTCTCATCCCTAATTTGATGAAAGCCAAAGAAGATACAAGTGGGATTTCAAGAATGTACTTTGACGGATCAAGAAATAAGAATGGGTTAGGGGTTGGTGTAATATTGATTTCTCCTGCATTAAAAAAGTATTATTTTTCATTTAGGTTACAGTTTAGCTATACTAATAATGTAGCTAAATATGAGGCTTTGATTCAAGGTCTCTTAATTTCTCAAAAAAGAGGAATCCAAGCATTGAGTGTATATGGGGATAGTGAATTAGTGATCAATTAGGTGAGGAATCAAAATGTCACTAAGAATAATTTTCTCAAGTCTTATAAACATAGGGTATGGGATTTGATTGAATATTTCATTGCATTAAATATTCAAAGAATTCATAGAAAAGAGAATAGACATGCTGAAAAACTTGTGGCAGTGGGTGCATCTCATGATGTCCCAAGAAGCCTCAAAGATGAAAAGAAATAGAGAACTAAGATCTAGTGGATAATGTCAAGCCTGTTAGGCAAAAATAGAGGCTAGTAATGAGCCCCTAATGAGAAATGGTCTATCAAAATTAATTGAGGCCAATATCATTTTCCCTATCAAGAACTCCTCTTGGGTGACAAACCTTGTCCCTATTAGGAAAAAAAATGGAGAGATCATACCATGCATAGATTTTAGGGATCTTAACCAAGCCTCCCTTAAAGATCACCATACTCTCCCTTCTATGGAATAAATATTGTCTAAGGTTAGTGGTTTAGAGATATTTTACTTCTTGGATGGGTTCTTAGGTTATAATCAGGTGTTGGTCAAAGAGACTGATAGATATAAAATTGCTTTCACTACCAAATGGCGTAGCTATGCCTATAGTAAAATTCCATTTGGACTAATAAATGCAAGTAACACATTTCAAAATGTGATGGAGATGACTTTCAAAAATATGATTGAAATGTTTTTGTTCATCTACCTTGATGATATCTAGTATACTTAAAGGATGTAGTAAATCATTTTAGTCACCTCAGATAGGTATTTGTGAGATGTAAAGAGTACAGGGTGTCCCTAAATCCAAGAAAGTGTGACTTCACCACTAATCAATAAAAATTATTAGGGTACATCGTATCTAAAGAGGGTCTAACCATTGATCTAGAAAGAAGAAAGGAAATACTTTACCTCACTCTCCCTAGCCACAAGAAGAGTCTACAAAGTTTTCTAGGTAGGATAAATTTTGTAAGAAGAATTATTCCTAACCTAGCTACCATGGTGAAACCTCTTACAATTACTCTAAGAAAGAATATGGCCTTCTCATGGACCAGAGAAGGGAAAGTAAGTTTTGAGGAGATCAAGGAAGCCATAGCTTCAACTCCTAGTCTCATTAATTCAAATTTTGATAAGGATTTCATCCTTTATACCCTGGGAGGTGAGTTGAGTATTTTTTTTGTTTTGACGCAGCTAAATAGAAAAAATTAAGAGTAGTCTATTTCTTTTTTCAATGAAGGACTCAAAGAGTATCAAAATAAATATAGTTATGTGGAAACGTAGTCCCTTGTAGTCATAAGAGCCTTGAAGAAATTCAGACACCTATTGTCTCCTAACAAAATCCACTTGCTAGTTCCTCATGCTAGTATAAAGGATTTCTTGTTGAGCAAAGACATCAATGAGAAAAGAGCTACTTGGATCACCAAGATAATGGAATATGATGTGGATATTTAGATCACCAAGCTAATAAGGGGAAGAGGATTGTGTGTTCAAATGATCTCATCTCATGAGATTCAAAAGGAGGTTGTCTTGGTGTTGACAGAACAACAAGAGATAAGAAATGATATTCCTATAGGTTGGATGGATGATATGAAGGCCTTCTTGGCTAGGAATGGGTATCCTCAAGGGTTGGATAAAGCTAAGAGAAGACAATTCAAACTGCAGTCTATTCCTTACACTATAATTGATGGTGTTCTTTTTAGGAAAGTTTTCAATGGAGAGCTGTTAAGATGTGTTTATACAGATTAAGTAGAAAGGATAATCAAAGAACTTCATGATGGTCCTAATGGTGGCCATTTTTCAACAAGGGCTACTACAATGAAAATTATAAGAGTTGGTTACTATTGGCCATCCATGTTCCATGATTTCCAAAAACATGTGAGGAGGTGTGAGAAGTGTGCTTTCTTCTTAGGTAAGTAGAGAGTTATAGCTCTTCCACTTCACCCTATCTTAGTAGATCAACCTTTTTCCTAGTCCAGATTAGATTTTATTGGTCCCATCAATCCTCCTTCTAGCTTTGGTCATAAATGTATTTTAGCCACTATAGACTAATTTACAAGGTGGAAAGAGGTAGTAGCACTAAGAAATACCATAGAACCTTCAATCATTGAATTCCTTGATGGGATTGTAATTAGGTTTGGTGCCTCCTCAACTATTATTTTAGATAATGCTAAATCATTCATAAGAGCTCAAAATTTTTCATGGGAGCTTGATCATGGTATTTACTTGAGCACATTCTCTAGTTATTGCCCTCAAGGTAATGGCTTGGCTAAGTCATCTAATAAAAATGTGATTAAGATCGTCAAGAGGACTCTGGAGGATAACCAAAGGTGTTGGCATAAAAAGTTAAGGATTTACCTTTGGGCTGATAGAATAACACCCAAGAGAGCCATAGGAAATTATCCCTTCATGTTAGTCTATGACAGAGAAGCTAGGCTTCCTATCTCACTAGATTTTCTTGCTCTTGAGTTGGCTCATCAGTTGGAATTGATTGAAAATGATGCCATGTCTATAAGAATGGAAGATCTAATAGAGTTAGAGTAGAAAAGAGTTTAAGCAATCCAGACCTTAGAAATTCACTAACAACAGATGAAGAAAAGTTTTGATAAAAAATATAAGGCCAAAATTTTTAGGGAAGGTGACCTTGTGCTGAAATGGGATCCAGACAGGGAAAAGGATGGGAGACACTCAAATTTTGATGTCCTGTGGACTAGCTCCTATGTGATTACTAGTTGTAAGCAATCTAATGCCTTTCAATTGAGTAGGCCTAATGGCAAAGTCTCACCCATCCTTGCTAATGGGATATATCTTAAGCCCTTCTTCTAATGATTACCACTATCTCATGTACATAGTCAGAGTAGTTTCACTTTGCTATTCTTTCCTAATTTCAAAGAAGTGCATGAGCACATGTTTTGTTTTGCAAAAAAGAGGTTTGGTTCTACAAGTTATTTTGCAAGTTATAGAGGAAGAGTCTTATTATAGCATTGAGTGTAGTAGAAGTCATAGATTGATGAGTTTTATGGTTTAAGAGACTCTATAGCCCAATGGATCTCTTTGATGGTCACAAGTCATATGCTAAGTAGGCTTTCATCCCCCTTGAGTCACAAGAAATGTTAGCCCAAATTTCCTCCCACTAAAAAATAAAATTCAAATAATGATCTATTTTAATAGTCACCTAGGATGCTCATGAAATGATTTAACATTAGTCATATTCTCTATTTCATGTTATGCCCTTAATATTTTAAGTCACAACTATACAATTTACATGGTCACAGGGAGTGAGTGTTGACTAAAGTTAAGGTGGTGAAGGTGCCTTTACTTTGATTTTTCTTGATCACATGGTTATATTGACATGCTATGGTTTGAGATGTAATGGCATTGAAAAGTAGATCTCCAGTGTCCAAGACATATCCTACACCATTAGATCACTCAAATCTATGGCTAGTGCATGATTGCCACTGATTGAGAGGTGGTTAAGCCTTAAGTTGTAATCAAGCGATTCCCTTTCTTTCACTTGGTCACATAGGTAAAATAGTAATATTAGTTCAAGGTGGCAAGTTAGAGATGACCAATGAATCACTATCTTGTAGGGCAGCAACTATTATTAAATGAATGTGGTGGTGAGGATGTAATGATGAGTGATTGACTGTAGGACATAAGGCTCAGACTAGTGAAATAATGATGAGAAATGTTTGGT
Source organism: Cupressus sempervirens (assembly GCA_028749045.1). Taxonomy (NCBI): domain Eukaryota; kingdom Viridiplantae; phylum Streptophyta; class Pinopsida; order Cupressales; family Cupressaceae; genus Cupressus; species Cupressus sempervirens. The sequence goes on along the minus strand of CM053793.1, from coordinate 654,622,459 downwards.
GCACATAGTGGATCTTGATGATTAATCCCAATTGACTAAAATCATAGTTGATTTGGTGGATTGGTGGTAGCTAAAACAATTCCCTGAATGAAGAATCTAAGCTTTCTTGTTGCTTGAAACCACTTGCATTGATCCCTAGGCTTGATAAGTGCAAAGAAATATTCCATTGTCATTTATTAATCCACTCATTCAGTCAAAGATTAAATAATCATCACTCCTAACCTCTTAGAGATTTTTTTGGTGCAAGACTGACCCTCTCATGTGTAGATTTCCTCAATGGCCAGATATTTTAGCTTTGTAATAACTATTCTCTGGAGTTTTGATCATACTAGTTGAATTTTACCTTGTAATAGAAGTTATCTAAGTTATGTCTGCACTGTAAAGGTAATTTTTGTACTCTTTCTTAGGGTTGGATCTTCTCTATTTCTTTAGTACTACCTTGGCATGCTACTATAAATTCTCTATTTCCTCTGAATTATATGACTCCCTACCTTATCCCTTTCAACCATTGTTGTATTGTGTAAATTTTTTTTCCTCTCTTCGATGTACTACATATATCTCTAATCTACACTCTTTGTATCTTTTTAACCCATGAATGATAAGAAGTGAAGTATTTTCCTTGTGCCACTCATATGGTTATCTGATATGTGTGTGGTTTATAGATTAAAGTATAGTTTGAATTTGTATATCTTTAGACTATGATAATAATAACACTATGCATGTATGGGAAAAGATTGATCTAGATACCCTATTTTGGTGCATTGCCTCTTTAGAATAGACTAGGTAGTTGTTTTCATGTACTTCTTCTCCTTTTTCTCTTCAAGAATAGTTTAAGTGCATCCTAATAGTAGAGGAAGTTGACACTCTCCAAAGACTCAACCTCATAGTTCAAGTCCCATAGCTTGGAGGTTGTTTCAATGTTTCACAAGGCTATCCTTAGGTAAGACTTTGGAAAAGGATGCAAGCTTTTGTGACAACGGTGACCTCAAAGACTACAGTTATCCTAGAGTCACAAGCTCTCTTCATTTTTTCCATCTTTTTTGTGTGACATTTATGGCCATTATAGTACATAGCTTTATGGTGATTGTCATTTTTTTCAAACATATCAAAATTATGCATCCATTCATGAGTTGATATTAAATGAATGGGTCATGATAGATTATCTTATATGTGCCTTTTTACCTCTTAAACCATTTTCTAGATCAATTACCATTGGTGTAACATTGGAATATCCGTTACAATGAGCTTCTTTAACCAATGAAGCAACACCTTCCCCTTTTAATGAAAGACCATTTTGTTGAGATTGTTTGATCCATATCATCATCCAATGAAGATTTTTTGCAATATAGAAATGAAGTGCATCCCACTCATGAGCAACTGTATAAAATAAATAGACTAGATACAAATAACTTATATTGATGATGGATAAGAATTTATTAAATATAATAATATCTTATTGTTGGAAACTTACAATTGGAACAATTGTTATTTTGTCATTGATGTCAAATTTATTGATGAGACATATTGCTACCTAATCTAAATGTCATATCTATTCAATGATGAAGAGGATCTAAGAAATTGCTCATAACAATAACACCTAGAGGGAAGGTTGAGTTATGAAAAGGAAGCTACAATGGACATTTTATTAGATAGACTTTGATAAAAAAAAAGTGATTGTTTATGTCAAGAAACTTGAGCCAAGCCAAGAGATAGAATAAATGGAAAAGGAATGCCTAGTTATGCTAGTGTCAACCAAGCCATAGTTTGTGTCGAGAAAAGCTAGTGTTGACTAAGACTCAATATCAACCAAGAAAGCTAGTCAATACCAAGCCAAAAAGTTTTAGAATGCTCAAGTGTTAAGTGATGACCAAGTATCAGAACTTAGTGATTGTTGAGTAACATTGTTGAAGATGAATTCGAGGAAATCGTGACTCCTAGTTGACTCAGTTGATTTCTTGGCAGATGTGAACCATGTTGAAGATAATAATGATGAGTTGGATCATTAAATTGAAGGATAGGATTAGGTAAACCTAACAAACAAATTCCAAAGAAGTTTCTAGAAGAAGATCATGAAGTTTATATGCTTTACATTTTATATTCATCAAAGCATGTTATATTTGGGACAATAAATTTTGTTTACAATAGAGACAAAGTAATAGTAGAGATTGAGAAATTAGAGGATAAGTAGAATAGTAAGTTTTTTATTGTTTAAAATTTTAAATGGTACTTAAGGACCTTGAGTAGTTTATTCACCTCCAACCCCCCTCCCTCTCATTTATTCTAAACATTTCTAACAAGTGGTATTAGAGCTCAGTGCTTATAGAGAGAAATTTGAAGGTGCTTAAAGCTAAAAATCATGACTCACAAGAGAGACGTACCAAAGCTAAGAAAGGAGAACTTTCTTGCATGGAAAACCCTAATGAGATTGCACATACCTAGTACTAGTGATGTTTCTATCAACTTTGTGGACAATTAGTGTATGAAGGTAACCACTACTCCTCTAATAGCTGATCAATTGAAGAAGAAGCAAGAACACAATCAAGAAATGTTGGAGATTACATCATCCCTAAGACATGTCAAGTTTTATGACCTAAAAGATTGTGATAATACAAAGGAAATGTGGGATAAACTAAAGACCATATATAGAGGTGATGATAATGTATTAAGAGTCAAATAAGAAAATATTAGAGGTATATTTGATGACATTAGAATGATGGAAAGTGTTAATATAGTACAATACTGCATAAGAGTTAAAGAAGTTGTAAATGTTATTTGTGGTACAAATGGAGAAATCAAAGATGAAACTATGATAGCCAATGTATTGAGGGCTCTACTCCCTATTTATGTCATTAGAGTGTTTGTAATCCAAGAATTGAGATGCACACCAGGTAGCACTTTGACCTTGGAAGGTGTAATTGGTAGACTTACTACTTTTGAAATGTTTGAATTTGATAACTACACACCTGCCACTATTGAATCTGCATTTAAGTCACAATTGGTCCTTAGGAAAATGAAAGGAATATATGTGAAGAGTGACAGTGACATTTTTTATGATGAGATTGATGAACTTGAAGCACTTGTTGCAAAATAATTTTATAAAGGAAAAGGAAAATACAAAGATAAACTACCTTTATTTTTTTCATGAAACAAAGTAGGTTATATTGTTACTAGGTGTCTCGATAGAGAGGATAAGGATGAAATTAAAAAAAGAAAGTACAAAGGAAGAAGAGATGAGGAAGACTTCAAGAGAAATGAGGATGATAAAGGTAAGAAATCCTATTATGTTGATGAAGAAGAAATTGATAATGAATATGAAAGCAATGATGATGAGTTAGTCTACGTTGCTATGAAATAAGATTCTTATGAAGATGAGAAAATTACATTAATTTCATATGTAAACAAAAGTAATAGATGGATAATTGATAGTGGATGTTCAAATCATATAACTAGTGATAAAAAAAAATTTGAGGACATTGGTCCATATAAAGGTGGATGTGTAAGATTTGGTAATGATATCCTATATGTTATGAAAGGTAAAGGAACTATTCAATTGAATGATAAGATAAAATGTGACAATATTTACTGGGTTGAAGGACTTAACTATAATTTGTTAAGTGTTTCATAGCTGAACAAATCAGGGTATAGAGATAAATTTTACAATAGGAAACCCAAGATACATGATGTTGATGGAAAGCTAGTTGGATATATCTAGATTTATCAAATGATATATGTTTGTTTGCACAACAAGAAGATGTTTGGTTACGGAAAAAGAGATTATGTCATGTAAATTTTGACAATTTGGTGAATGTCAATAAGATGAAGAAAGTCAGAGGATTACCTAAACTAAAGAAGCTTGAAAATGTCATGTGTAAACAATGTCAACTAGGAAAAATGACCAAGTCTACTTTTAAGAAGAAAAAAATACATTGCTAATGATATTTTGGAATTGGTTCATACTGGCCTATGTGGACTTATTAATTTTCAAAGTTATTCTAGAGATAATTATTTCATTCTATTTATTGATGATTAGTCTAGGATGATGCTATGATGTTTATTAAAGCTAAATCTAATGCTTTTTAGTTATTCAAGTGGTATTTAGCCAGAGTTGAAAAAGAAATTAGGAAGAGTCTAAAGTGCTTGAGATCTAACAAATGTGGTGAATTCATTTCCAATGAGTTCAATACATTTTGTAATGATAGAGAATTAAAATATAGATGTCATCACCAAGGACCCCTCCTCAAAATGGAATAGCTAAAGAAATGAACATATCAATAATAGATTGTGTAAGGAGATTAATGATGGAGAAGAGTGTATCAAAGAAACATTAGAGAGAAGCTATTAGTACTATTGTATATACCTTGAATATAATGCAAGTAAAAAAAGGTACAAATGCTACACCTTTTGAGCTATGGTATGGATATGCTCCTAATGTGAAATATTTCAAAATCTTTGGAAGTAGATGCTATATATGTAAAGATAATAGAAATGGAAAAATTGATACAAAGAGTGACGAAGGCATATTCTTAGGATATTCCATTAAGAGAAAAACTTATATGTATTTGAACTCTAACACTAATAAAGTTGTGGAAGGTGCAAATGTGAAAATTGATGAGTTTGCAGAAAGAAGTGACACTACATGAAACTAAGAACCAAAAGACTATAGAATATTAATCTATGTGGATGATGATTCTCCAAGAACTCCTAATGAACAAGAAAATCAAGTTGTAGTCTCTTAGTAGACAAGAAATGTTACAGAGTAACAAATTACCAAGCAACAGATTGAAGATGCCAAGTCACAGATAGGTAATGTTGAAAATTAGATTGTAAATGTCTTCCATGCATAAGCCAAACTAGAAGCTGAATAAGAAAGAGAAAATGAGGTTGAGATTAATTTTCTAGATGGATCTATAGAAGAACAAAGAAGGAAACTACCTGTAATAGAAAAATATGTGAGAAGAAATCACAAACTTGAAAAAATCATAGGTGATGTTGAATCAAGTGTTATGACAAGAAACATATTGAAAGATGACACATCCTTACTTTGTGAATTTGAGCCCAAAAAATTAAAAAAATCTTTGGAGAGTGAATATTGGATCCAAGCAATGAATGAGAAAATTTAATAGATTTAGAAGAACAATAGTTAGAGTTTGGTGCCAAGACCTAAAGACAAAAATGTCATTGAGAAAAAGTGGGTTTTAAGAAATAAACTCAATGAGAATGGTGAAGTAACAAGAAATAAGGAAAGACTAGTGTGAAAGGGTTATGCTAAAAAAGAAGGAGTTGATTATGGAGAAACTTTTTCTCCTATGGCAAGACTTGAAGGAGTTAGAAATCTACTTGCATATTCAGCCTACAAGAATTTCAAGGTACATCAAATGGATGTCAAATCTACATTTTTAAAATGGTATACTCAAGGAGGAAGTATACATTGATCAACCTGAAGGATTCATAGATCTAGACAAGAAGAACATGGTATATAAATTGAACAAAGACCTCTATGGATTGAAACAAGTCCTAAGAGCATGGTATAAAAGATTACATAATTATTTGATAAAGATTGGTTTTGAAATGACAAATGATAACAATAATCTATATTTGAAGAATGGTAAGAACAATGAAGTATTATGATCTAAAAATATTTGATGATTACATTATATTTGGAGGAAGACAAGCATAATGAAAATCATTTTTTGATGAAATGAAGAAGGAATTTGAAATGTCTATGTTTGGTGAGATCAAATTCTTTGTTGGATTATAGTTATGTCAAATGAAGTTTTGTATTTTCATTATATAATCCAAATACACCAATGAGATATTAAAGTCTTTTGGAATGAAAGATATAAGAGTAGTGATCACACCTATGTCAAAAAGACATAAGCTATCTAAGAATTATGAATCTATTGGCGTGGACTAGACCTTATACAAATCCATGATTGAAAATTGCAACATGTTGGTCATAGCAGACCATATATTGCTTTAGCGGTTTGGATAGTTGCTAGATTTTCAAAATATTCTAAAGAGAATCATATGATGGTTGTAAAAGGTATATTGAGATATCTAAAAGGTATAGAAGACTATGGATTATATTACAAGAGAAGTGATAAATTTGAACTTAAGGTATTCACTAACACAGATTGGGCAGTAAATATTGATGACAGAAAAATCATTAGTGGTGGTGCATTCTTTTTAGGAAAGAGATTGGTCATGGACACGCAAGAAACAAAATGGTATTTTCCAATCAATAGCTAAATTTGAGCATGTGGTAGGTGTAGTGAACTATTCAAATATTATATGGATCAATAAATTATTGAAAGGTATGAAAGAAGAGATTACAGATCTAGTGGCTATCTATTGTGAAAGTAGTTCAGAGACAGGTTCAGAGATAGAGTATTGGGAAATCAGTTCTTGATATTTTTTCACTATCTTACATCTAAGATGCAATAAGAAGATGTGCATTAAAGTAGTGATATAGGATATTCGGTTGATGAGTCAGTGAGTATGCAAGCCCAAGTATCACACGTGTGAAGTTTTGTATAGACTATGAGCCAACACTACTATTATAATTGTAATTAATTAATTATCTTATTATAATTAATTGTGAAAGCATCAAGGCTAACTCAAGGAATTATTATGAAGATATTTTTCAAAGGGATGATGTTTTCCTTGTTTGTAGTGTGTTTGGAAAATCTATTGAAGTGCACAGTACGAAAAGGACTAGAGTGCTTGTTGAATATGAGTGTTGTATTCAAGTTACAAGATCATAAGGAGAAAATGTCCATTTGATAGGAAAAAGGAAGAGGAAGGAAGTACATTTCATTTCTATTATTCTAAAAAGAATAATACAAAGGTCATTTAGATAGTGGGTTCATTGGTCTTTCCCTTGAAGTTGTTTAGGGAGTGGGTCCAACTATCTTCCACAACTCCTAAGAGGGTTAGAATCTCCTAACAAGGATTTAAAGTCTCCTAATAGGGACTCATATGTATTGAATATATTCATAGACTCCTAACATACTCCACCCCTTAACAAGGAATATTTATTTTAGTACATCATCTTGTGGGTACCATCCTCACCAAGGTTTTACTTCTGATCAAGGGTTTCCATAGTTAACATATCTAGTGTTATTGTGTATGTGTATCTTCTTGTTGTTTCGATTTATATTTCTTATATGGTTAAGTTTGTTCAAGGTTGATAATTGTGATAATAGTTGGATAACCAATTTACCCCCCCACCACCACTCTCTTAGTTATATTAGTGGACTATATATTCTAACACATGGTATCAGAGTACTATTGTTAGCCTGGATTGAGTGTTGATGCTTCTCATACAGGGGAGTATCTATGATAAACTAAGTCATTGAGGACTCTTGGTATTTGGTTTTGAATAGTGTCTTTGGACACTCGAGCTAGTTGAAGACTTGGAGAAACAAATTAGCAATTGGTATGTAACAATTATCAACCTTAAGAAAAATTAAGCATATGAGAAATATAAACTGAAACCACAACAAGACACTCATACACAATAACATTAGATATTTTAACTAGGGAAACCCTTGATTAGAGGGAAAACCCCAGTGGGGATTGTACACACAAGATAATGTACTAATATAAAAATTCCGTATTAGAGAATGGACCTTGTTAGGAGCCTATAAATATATTCAATACATATGAGTTCCTATTAGGAGACTTTGCATCTCTATTAGGAGATTTGAACCTTGTTAGGAGTTGTGCCAACCCTATTAAGAGTTGTGGAAGACAACTGGACCCATTGCTTTCTTTCTCTTCTTCTTTCCTATCAATCAAATTTTTTTTTCTTCTAATCTTGTACAAAGATCATAAAAAATCACATCCAATAATCCCATGGATCACTTAATCACATTCAGTAAGCACTCTTCTCCTTTTCACACTTCACACTTCATAGAACGATCACAACTTGCATGTTCATATTAAACATAAGGAAAAAAACTTTCCTTTATACCATATCTTCAAAATAAATCCTCAATTAATTCTAATAAGATAATTATTTCATTACTATTACAATAACATTTCTAGCTCACAGTCTATACAAAACTTCACATGTGTGATACTAGGGCTTGCACACTCGCTGACATCATCAAATGACTATCCTCTATCACTGCCTAACTACACATCTTCTTACTACATCTTGGATTTAGTATAGAGAAAAAAAATTAGGATTTGTTTTCCTAATACTCTATCTTTGAACTATTCTCTATAAATTAGGTACAACTTCTATATGTCTTCGACTTAGACTTTGTGCACTTGACCACATTATTAGAACACTATACCAAACATATTCATAATTTTGCATCATAAGATAATCAAAACATTTTCCATACCATTAAGATCTATGTTTTCTACTTAGCCAATCTTTATAGAAACCATGTTATGTTGACACCAATGAAAAACATAGTCATGAATGCAACATGTCAATACTCTCCAATGCTTAGGATACTCCCCCAAAGTAGTATTATCAGCATTCATGGTAATATCAAAACCTATTTTTCTCTTTCTAATCATTGTAAATTGTTTGTACTGAAATCCTTTTAACAGAGGTTGACCTAATAGTCATTTGTGAGACTTATTAGTTAGTGTAAATCCTTTCACAAGGTGTCATTATAAATGGAATGATCAAAGTCCTTTGACAAGGCCACTCCTAACAAGGTGATCCAATCCTCTAACTAGGTCACATTTAAAAACTATGTATTATAACCTTTAACAAGGTTGGCTCCTAACATAGCTCACTTCAAATGAGTGAAAAAGTGATGACATATTTCTGGTGGTTTTTCCCAAATTGGATTTCCATGTAAAAATCCTAGTGTAAAATTTGTGTTGAATGCTTTATATGTTTTACATTTTATATTCAACAAAGCATGTGTTATTTGGAAGAGTATTTTTTGTTTATAGTAGAGACCGAGCAATAGCAAGAAAATTAGAGCAAGAAGTATTTTATTGTTTAAAAGTTCAAATGGTACTAAAAGACCTTGAGTAACTGATTCAACCCCCTCCCCCCTCTACCCATCTCCTTTGTTATTCTAAACATTTCTAGCACTTATAATTACCTCTCACTTTCCTCAATCTTCCTCTTCCCATCAAGTACTCCCTTCAAATCTGTCAATGGAGTTGGGATCCCAAATATGATCTACATGGATCTTTGATGCAAACTTGGGAAGATATTCACTAATGTACACAATGGTCTAGTATACCATATATCCCTCCACCATAGAACCCTCACTAGTACATTTGGGTTGTATTTTTTATCTAAATTTTTATTACAGGCCAATTTTTCTTGTCAAACTCACTTTTTAAAAAAATATGATCCCAATAATGTCAAAACATTGATGATACTTAAGTTTTTAATTGAAATTTTGACAAAACTTAAGTTTATCATAAAAAAATTGATGTTGTCAAGATATAAAGAAAAAAATAAAAGTGAAACTTTATTTTATTTTCAGGTGACAAAGTGTGGGTGGGAGGGTTCAGTGTTGTTCCTGGGCATGACAAAGATCTTCTCAGCATTTCTCAAGGTAACTTCTGTTGGGTGATGCGACGCGCTCCCCTGCCCACAGGTGGTTAATTATGTGGTGTTCCATGTTCACTAATAGTCATTGCTTTTGGTGCAACGATAAATGGGCCCTACAATTGGTATCAGAGCCTGGTTTTGGCTTGGTCATGGGTTCAAATCTCCCCGGTGCCTTCTTGACCCGCGTAAGCACCTGGTATGCGCGTCGAGGGGGAGATTGTTGGGTGATGCGACACGCTCCCCTGCCCACAGGTGGTTAATTATGTGGTGTTTCATGTTCACTAACAGTCATGGCTTTTGGTGCAATGGCAAGTGGGCCCAACAATTGGTATCAGAGCCTGGTTTTGGCTTGGTCATGGGTTCAAATCTCCCCGGTGCCTTCCCGACCTGCATAAGCACCTGGTATGTGCGTCGAGGGGGAGATTGTTGGGTGATGCGACGCACTCCCCTACCCACAGGTGGTTAATTATGTGGTGTTCCATGTTCACTAATAGTCATGGCTTTTGGTGCAACGGTAAATGGGCCCTACAACTTCATGGTTTTTCTGAGTTGGGAGAATGCTGGGGAAACTAAGAGTAATTAAATTATGATTGATGGTATTATAATGCGATCTTCCCCTTCTTATACATGTCTTTGCTATGAAATTTTTCACTGGACATAGAAGAAAAGGCAAAGGAAAAGGAAAGGTTTTATATCTACAACAATTTATAGGTAGCTTACATACAACCACATTTAGGGGCCGTGGGAGTAGTAGAAGGTTAGGTCAGTACAAGTGGCTTAGATATATTAAAGCTCTAGGGATTTCATTTGATAATGAATCCTTCTATTAATCAATGTTGCAACATACATATCTTGCAATCATTAAATCTTAAGTTCTCTTTATTTTTTTATATATATGCCCATTACCTTTAGTAATTGAGCCACAAGCTGTGATTTGATATTTTGGTCATATATTGTATGGTATTAGCTTCATATACTCTTGAAACTCTACATTTATTTTATTTTTCTCATCCATCTCTTGCTTATCTTCCTCAATTTCATTAGGATCATACATTGAATATCTTTCCCCTCCTAAGGTTTGGACCACATCCATGATGTGCTAATAAAAATGGATGTCATTGGTATTCTTAGTTCCCACCCTAAATGGTTATGTAAATGAAAATGAAGCAATGTAATCATCTCCTTCTCTACTACTTGAAAAAATGTCTATTTAATATTTTGATACAATTATATAAGAAAGAACATCTACTTTATAAATAAATCCATTATTTATGGTATTATATTCAATTTATTCATTATTGCATCATTTATAAGAGGAAAACTTATTCTTGTTCATATTATCTCTTTCTTTTTTTTGTTCATTAGCCTCTAATCCTATGTTGTCAATGATATATGAAAAATCTTATAGAGACCTATACAAGAACTCATACAATATTATATATCATGTCATTAGGAAGGATAGAACACTTATATAATGTAAAAAATCATATGCCATGCCCAAAGATTCATATTGACCATAATTATCCAATAGTCAATATGAAACATGAACACAAGCATATCTTGTGACTCAATATTTTAAATTTCCAGCCAAACACTTATAACTTTACAACATATTAAAAAAAAGGGAGATTTATGAAGGCATACCAACATAATTTTCCTCACCAACATGAAATTATTATGTTATCTTATGCATTAAAAAAGACTCTACACCAAACTAAAATGAGAAAAGCTCATTCTTGAGTAACTCCATACCTAACTTTCACAAGTAAAGAATGCAAAATCTTATCATACCATGAGATGAAAGACAAATCAATATATAATTGTAAAGATTAAACAAGTAAAGATGTACACCTCTTTTTAAAAATGGTATAAATACTACATTCCTTATCAAAAATTATCTTTTTCAACCTTAATATTCCATTGACCTTTGAAATCTACAAATACTCAATTTCATTAAAATGACAACACTCTCAAGGATGTTGAAGGTATTAGAAATAATACTCCACCAAGATAACTTAGAGGGTGGGGGGTGAATCAGTTATCCAATAATTAAAACATTTATATTTTTTAAGCAAACTTAACCATTCAACCAAAGTAAACAACAACCATAATAAGATGCACATAGACAATTACACTAGATATGTTGACTAGGGAAACCCTTGATCAGAGTCAAAACCCTAGTTGGAATGATTCCCACAAGATGATGTACTAATAGAAATATTTTGTGCTAGAAGATGGACCCTGTTAGGAGTCTATTACATCATTTAATACATAGAGTCCATATTAGGAGACTTTTAATCCCTATTAGGAGTTGTGCCAACATTGTTAAGAGTTGTAGTAAAATTTATGAAAGATGAGCCCACTTCCCAAACATACAATTTCAAATACAAGAAGAGCTCATTTCTCAAACATGCAATTTAATATTATTCTATTATTTCCTTTGTTCTATCAACTAGCTCAATCACTATCAAACCTTGTAGACCAGGTCACAAACCTCAGATCCAAATATCAAATCTTGGGTCACTTAGAAAAACTTAGACAATGAAGTTTCCTTCACTTTCGCATTGCTTTGCTTGACTTTGCATTCAGCTCTTACTATTTCTTAAATTTGCATCTTTATATAATATTCCATTATTTATGATAAAGGAAAATGTCTTTTCTTTATATCAAGTCCTCAAAAAAATTCCCTAAGTTGATTATTAGACCTTCTTAATTAATCATTATAGGACCACATTAAGGTCATCTTACACATAGGAATAACATTAATCTTCCCCCTTGCAACTTGAATATCTTTCTATACACAAAATATTATGATGAGTGATCTTAGCCATGTCATCATCAACATGTCTTCTTAATATCCTCAATTCTCAGAATAATAATTCTACTAAGAGATATAACAAGTTTACTAGAATATGCCTTTGTAAACTCTATCTCAGGATAGACATCACCTAAACTTACATAACTTCTTCCAAACTCATTATTTCTTCTTTCAACATCAACTACATATACTAGATACTCAAAAGTATCTCCCATAACCTTGGATAATTAGAATACTCAACTATCCTTTTGTAAAAACTTTATCTTATTGCTCCTCTTCTGTCAAATGCCACAGAAAACTACTACATTGACATCAATGACAAACTCAGTCATGAAGGTAACATACCATCATAGTAACATATCTGTAATACTCCCCTATAGGATTATTATTAGAATTCATGCTTCCAACAATCTTGCAACAATCTTCTCCTTTGACATTGATGACAACATAGATGAAAAAAATCTAGTTCCAAGAATACCACCAAAAGACTATTCATCTTAATTTTCAAATGCTCTTCATCAATCATTCTTCCCATTGATATACCTCAAGCACTTTCTATCAAACTGGCATTCCATGTTGTGCTTCTTTTGAACTTATTGTACTCATGCCAAACTTCTCCAACTATCATGCAATACATGTTGTTTTTACATGTTTTTCATATCAAACTTCTCCCCCATTGACATCAATGTCAAAGGTTTCAGTAACCAACTTTACTACATTAAACTCAATAATAACTGATTCTTCCTTATCTTAAGTGACTAAAGAAATTATTCAAAACAATATCCAACAAGAGTCCTAGACCATCACAAAATACTCCCCCATACAAGAAGCATAAGCATTCAATTGAATCAATAATGGTCCTCTGATACACTAGAATGATGCAATCTTGCACCTTCTACTCTGATGTAGGATCTGACATAACCCCTAGTATACCTCACAAATTCTCAAAAGTCTCCTTGAGAAGAGGCTTAGTGAAAATATTTGCAATCTCCTCTTTAGTGCTCACATACTCCAATCTAATTCCCTTTTTTGACAACTTTCTCTCTCAACATGTGATACTTCATAGAAATATGCTTAGTCCTTGAATGCAACACTAGATTCTTAGAAATATTTACTGCACTTGTGTTGTCATAATGTCTAAAAACATGTTCACTAATTTCTATCCTTATATTCTTCAACATCTACTTCATCCAAACAACTTGATTACAATTATTTGCTACTGCAACATATTTTTCTTTTGTTGTACTTTGTGAAGTAAAATCCTACTTCTTGCTTAACCATGAAACCAATCTTCCTCCAACAAAAATGGCTCCTCTATTGGTGCTCTTTATGTCATCCATACTACCTACCCAATCATTATCAATATAAGCACTTAGAGTAAAGTCATTAGATTTTTCATACCATATTCTAAACTTAAATGTTCCATTTAGATATCTAAATATCCTTTTGACTATTACATAATGCACTTCACTGGGATCAACTTGAAATCTTGCAACAATTCCAACTATATTTTCTATATCTTTCCTTGTGTGAGTTAGATATTGCAATCCTCCAATCATAGATTTGTACTTCTTTTTCTCAACAATAGGTGTCTCATCATTTGTAGATAACTTGTGTCCAGTTACCATAGGTGTTCCAATGGATTTGCATGTTTTCAAACTAAACCTTTTTAGTAAATCCTTCAAATACATAGTTTGAGAAATAAATATTCCTTCTTTATTCTATCAAATTTTTAATCCTAGAAAGTATTTCATCTCTCCTATCATACTCATCTCAAATTATTTCTTCATCTCTTGTACAAACTTCTCACTTTCTTCATCATTTCCTCCAAATATGATATCATCAACAAATATTTCCAAAATCATCAAACCATCATCAATTTCTTTGCAATAGAGATTATTATCTACCATACCTTTATTATATCCATGCTTTTTAAAATGCTTGTCCAACCTTGCATACCAGGTCCTAGGTGCTTGCTTCAAGCCATACAATGATTTCCTCAATCTGCATACTATGTTCTTGTCATCTATCAAAGGATATACTTCAGGCTGCTCAATGTACACTTCTTCTTCAAGTTCTCCACTTAGAAATGCTGACTTGACATCCATCTGATGCACTTTGAATTTCTTCTATGTTGCATAGGCTAAGAATAGTCTTACTACTTCTATTCTATCTACTAGAGCATAGGTCTCCTCATAATCTATTCCTTCTTGGTGTGAGTAACCTTTACATACCAATATTTCTTTGTTCCTGACAACTTCAACTTTCTAATTCATCTTGTTCCTAAATACCCATTTAGTTCCTATCACATTCCTGTCTACCAATCTAGGGACCATTTCCCATGTCTCATTCTTTACTATCTGATCCAATTCCTCTTTTGTAGGTTATTCCCAATAATCATCTTTACATGCTTCATCTACATTCTTAGGTTCAACTTGAAATATTAAGCATATTTCTTTATTCACTATGCTTCTTGTCATCACACCTTTATCTCTACTTCTAATGATCTACTCAGGTGGATGATTATTTGTCATATTCTTACCCAAAGTAGGAGTTGTTATCTCAACTCTTGGCTCTACTAAAGGTTTCAAGCTTTGTTCCTACCTTGACTCTCCTTTATTCTACAAATAATTGTTAGTCTCAAGGAATACTTCATCATTCCTTGGTTTAGTAACAACATCAACATCTAAATTGTAATCAACTATTCTTTCTTGTATCCTAAATTTCTCATCAACTCTCACATTTTCACCTCCCATAATAGTCTTATTTCTCAAATTATAACATCTATAAGCCTTTCTATTCAATTAATAACCAAGAAACATACCTTCATCACTTCTAGCATCAAACTTGCCAATATCATCATCTCTTTTGATATAACACTTACTACCAAAAATGCTAAAATACTTGATTGTAGGTGAGTGACCAAAGCATAGTTCATAAAGCATCATATTTGTGTCTTTCCTAACTTGTACTTTGTTCATAGTATAGACTACTATTAGACCTTCTCAATTAATCATTATAGGACCCCATTAAGAACATGTTACACATAGCAATAACATTAATCTTCCCCCTTGCAACTTAAAATATCTTTCCATACATGCAATATTATGATGAGAAATCTTAGCCACATCATCATCAACATTTTTACTTCATATCCTCAACCTTGATTCTTAGAATAACAATTCTACTAAGAGATATAACAAGTTTACTAGAACTAGAACATGCCTTTGTAAACTCTATCTCAGGATAGACATCACCTAAACTTACATAACTTCTTCCAAACTTATTATTTATTCTTCCAATGTTAATTGCATATACTAGATACTTAGAAATATCTCCCATAACCAATCTTAGAATACTCAACTAGTCATATGTACCAACTTGATAATTTTATTGTTTTTCTATCATATATGACAAAAAACTATTAATGTTGACATCAATGACAAACTCAGTCATGAATGTAACATACCATCATAGTAACATATCTAAAATACTCCCTTATAGGAACATCATCAACATTCATGCTCCAAAAATATTGCAATAGAATGGTCCTCTTTTCCAGGTGCAAGAAATGATTTCATCACAAATAACTTGTTCTTTTTCACTAGGTAAAGTTCACTCCCCCTACAACATATTTGTGAGTTTACAACCAATTAATCATGCACCTTAAGGAGTAACACTAAGGGTTCAAATATTGTAACATGATAAGAGTGTTGGAAACATAAGAGGATTAACTGAGAGGGGAGGGTTGAATCAGTTACTATAGAAATAAATCTTAAATCTCTTAGATGTCAATACAAAACAATTTGTGAAAACCTAATTCTGCTAATGCTTGGAAAACAAAGAAATGTTGTCACTTGGTAAACACTGTAATTGCTCAACAAACACTTAATAGAAAAATCTTAAGATGTTATCTGTAATTATCATTACTTTAACTTAGTTGCAAGACTATAAAAGAAAATAGCATGAACACATTTGACACTAATATTTAATGTGGAAACTCAATTTGGGAAAAAACACCATTTACAACTAGATACTATTTTTCACTCTTCTAAAGTGAGCCCTATTAGGAGCCAACCCTGTTAATGGTTACGAAACACGTTGTTAGGTGTGACCCTATTAGAGGATTTAATCACCTTGTTAGGAGTGGCCTTGTTAGATGTCTTTAGACAATTTAATATAACTGCTACCTTGTTAGAGGATTTACAAATAGTTGTTAAGAAAACTTTGTTAAGAGATTTAGTTCACTGCTACAATGGTTAGAGAGTAACAATGAAACAACCTAATTTTGGATGCAACTAAATTTCTTATTATAAATCTCAATTTTGTCTTGTACTTGATCCTTCTTGATCAAATATATCTTTTCAATTTCTCAAGGATATTCTACTTATCCTTTTTATTCACTTCCTCTTAGCATCATTAGATCTTCAAAAATCTTCCATGCATTCACAGAATTCACTTTCACACCTTATCCCTCAACTTGACCTTTTATTTATATCTTTCATTTTGTCAAGTCAACTCAGATACAACTTGGAATAACTAATATTCATCTTTTTAGTTGGCTAGAACCAACAGATAAATCAATTAAACTCAATATTACAAAATAAGAAAATCCTTCATTAGCTGACCCTTGCTCGATAGATGCTAACACATAAATTATTTTCCTATATTAACCAAGTAAACTTGGTTAATATTACATAATTACATAGATCCTTTGATAGCCAAGTGTTCTTGGTTAGCACTGGTTCTATCCAACATTTCCTTCATTAACCGAGTGAGCTTAGTTAACACTCAACTTCTACAATCTTCCTTTGACACTTGTGTGAACTCAGTAGACACTACCTTCTAAAGTAAACAAATTTTGGAAAGCTTGGTAGCCACAAAAAATTGACTTCAATGCCCAAGTGAGCTAGACATGCACTGACTGATGATGATATGACATTTTGTGTAAGATTAAAGACAATACACAATTAATCAATCATTCAAACAATCTCCCTCTTTGGCATTGATGGAAAAACAACATGTCATAGCACAATGAAATTTTAGAGCAAGAATAAAGTAAGAAACATATCCTTAGTTTCATTCTAGTTCTCATCCATGACTACTCCCTCTATCAATGTGAACTCTATCTCTAGTTTCTCCTTCTTTCAAAATGCTTCTATTTGCTAGAACTTCTACCAAGATCATTTTCCCTCTTTGATAATTCTATCTATGACAACAAACTTATCTCTCTTTTCAACAAAAAATTCTATGAGATATGATAGTAAACTTCTCCCTCTTTGACAAAACATGCCAAAGATAATACACAGTGAATGTCATTGTACCTTAAGTACTGACTCATTTGCAATATGCCCTTGCTAATTCTATATCAATTGATTGATCTCCAACATGCTTTGGTTGATGCATCACTAAACTTCATTTAGTGAGCTTCAAATAGGGAAATGACCCCTAGCTTACCTCTTAGATACAAAAATGCATCCTTAGGTAATGGCTTGGTGAATATGTTTGCAATTTGTTCTTTTATATTTACATATTGTAATTTGACTTCTTTATCTTACACCAACTCTCTTACGAAGTGATATTTTATAGCAATGTACTTTGTTTTGGTATGCATCACTGGATTCTTTGATATATTGATTGCACTAGTGTTATCATAGTATATGACTAATGGATCTTTGATCTCTACCTTCATACTTGTCATTAGTTGTTTGAACCAAACAATGTTAGAACAATCAATAGTTTCTACCACATATCCTAAATCTATTGTGGACTAAGAGATACAATTTTGTTTCTTGCTTGTCCAAGACACTAGTCCTTTATCAAAAAGAATGCTCCACCACTAGTGCTCTTTCTATCATCAATACTTCCTACCCAATTAGCATCTGTAAATACTTTTAAGTTCAGATTGCTTCTTATTTTGTACCATAAACTATATTTTTTAGTACCTTTTAGATATCTCATTATTCTTTTGACTACCATCATGTGATTTTCTTTGGGATTTGTTGAGAATCTTGCCACCATACTGACTACTAATGTAATATCAAGTCTCGTGTATACCAAATACTACAATTTCTAATCATTGATTTGTAAATGGTATGATCTACCTCTTTGGAATCACTATTTTTAGAAAGCTTATGTCTAGTAGACATAGGGGTTCCAACTAGTCTTGAATCTTCCATTTCAAATTTATTAAGAATTTCCTTGATATATTTAGATTGAGTAATATAGATACCTTCTTTCTTCTATTGAATCTGCAATCCAATAAAATAATATTATCTCACCAAACATATACATTTTAAATTCTTTACTCATTTCTTATGAAAATTCCTTGCACAATTCCTCATTTTCTATGAATAAATTATCATAAAAAAAATTTCTACCAACACAATCTTCTTATCGGGTCCTTCTTTGATGTATAGAATTATGTTATCATTTTTCCTTTGAAAACCAATATCTATCAAGTAGTTATGAAGTCTTTCATGCCAAGTTTTGGAAGCTTTCTTGATACCATATAATGCCTTATGCAATTTGAAAACCATGTCCTTGTTGCTAGGATCTACAAAACCTTTAGGCTGCTCAATATAGATTTCCTAATCAAGAATTCCATTAAAAAATGCAGATTTTATATCTATTTGATAAACTTTAAATCCTCTATAGTTTGCATATGATAGTAATGTTCTAACACCTTCTAATCTTGCAATAGGATAAAAATTTTCACCATAATCAATACCTTCTTCTTGAGAATAGCCTTTACATTCCAACCTTGCTATGTTTCTAGATACTTTTCCATCTTCATCTAGCTTGTTTCTGAACACCCAGTTTGTGCTAATTACATTTTTATCCTTGGGTTTAGGAACAAGAGTCCAAGTTTTGTTCTTCTCCATCTATTCTATTTCTTCATTCATTTTTCAAAACATCTTTAACATTTCTAGGTTCAAATTTAGCAAGTAAACATGTACCTTTCAATTTTCCTCTTGTCATTATTCCATATGATTTGTCTCCAATGATCTGATCAAGTGCATGATGCCTTCTCACATATCTTGTTAAGACAAGTTCTTTAGATTCAAAATCAGTTTCAATGATTTCATCATGAACTTTAGTATCAAGCTTAGGTCATTGTACATGACTTGAGTTCATCAGACTTAGTTTTCTCTATCTCAATAACCTCTTACTCATGTCCTTCACTATGACTCAGGTTCATTAGACTCAGTTTGCTCTAGTTCAGTAGCCTTTGACTTCAGCTCATCACTATGACTTGGGTTACACTATCTGCAACTCGGTAGCTATTGGAGATTTTGGGGACTTGAGAGGTGAAGTCTCCTTTCTCTTAGATAGATTTGGTAGGGTATTAGGTTCATATTAAACAAATCTTCTATAATCATCAAGCTCTTTTCTATTAGTGTAAATAATTATTATTTATGCTTTACTTAAGTTTACTTAGGATAAATGCATTATTTTATTATTTCTTAGGTTAGTCAACTAAGAGTTTGTGTACTCATATGAGTTGTCATGTTGACAATATAGGAGTAAGTAACTCTAATTTAGCACGTGGTGTCTACAATACTAGAGTTTTCATAATCAACTAAGTTGGCATGTGTTAGCATTAAACCATGGACATAAATAACAATTACATGCAAATATAACCAATAATAAAAAATAATAGATCACATAGAAAAGAACAAAAGGTACCAAGATTTAACATGGTTCATCCAATCCCTGGGCTATGTCCACCAAACAAAAACTCCAATATTTTTATGATCCAGTGATTACAACCTTATTACAATCTGTAATTCTTTATAGCTCAATACTACTGCAAGAACCAACTTTGCATCACTACTATGAAACAATCCCTAACCCTAAGCTCTTTTATTAAAGTATTTTTACCACTTTATGAAGTATGTATAGTACTTTCATGATCAGTCACCATAATCTAACAATCTCCCACTTGAGAACTGATCAGGCTCCACACTAAACAACAACCTACCACTTAGAGACTAATTTGTAGCTATGCCACTACTCCATGATGCTCCCACTGGATCAAACCACCCTGGACTCTATTGTTCTTTTATTCATGTTTAGTCTAGAAGACCAACTGAAGCTAAAGAGGAGTTTAGCTTCTCCCTTGCTACTACCTTTGTCAACATATCTACTAGATTGTCATTGTATTTATCTTCTCTAGCTTTAATTGTCCATCCTCTGAAATTGATCGAATGAAATGGTACCACAGCTAAATGTGTTTGGTCTTTGAATGTAGAGCTGAATTCTTTGCAAGATGAATGGCACTTTAACTATTTATAAATAAATAATTATCCTTCTGAGGATGTTCCAATTCTTCTAAGAAGAACTAAAATCATATCATCTCCTTGGCTGATTCTATAGCAGCAACATACTCTGCCTCTGTAGTGGATAGAGCATTAATCTTCTGTAACCTAGAAACCTAGCTCATAGCTGCACCACCAATAGTAAAGACATAACTTGTAGTACTATGCCTAGTATCAATATCCCTTGCCAAATTTGAGTTAACATAGCCTTGCAAATCAATAGTAGAGACCGCAAAGTATAGACACTTATTGGATGTTCCTCTCAAATATCTGAGAATCCATTTCACTGCATTCCAATGCTCAATTCTTGGATGACTCATATACTTGCTAACAACTCCCACTACATGTGCAATATTTGGCCTAGTGTATACCATGGCATACATCAAGCTTCCTATAGTAGAAGCATAGGGTACCTTGGACATCTTATCCTCCTCTTCCTATGTCTTAGGACACATCTCCTTAGTCAACTTCAAATGACTAGGTAAAGGTGTGCTAACAACATTAGCATTCTCCATAGAGAAACATTGCAACACATTCTCCACATAATCAACCTGAGATAGCATCAATGTTTTGTTCTTCCTATCTCTACAAATCTTCATACCAAGGATTTGTTTTGCTTCCCCCAAAACCTTCATAGAAAATGCACGTGCTAATTAGCTTTTCAACCCCTTAATGTGATCCATGTTAGACCCAGCTACAAGCATATCATCAACATATAAACATAAAATAATGTAGCTATCACCATCTAACCTCTTAAAGTAGACACAATGATCTAAATGACACCTACAATATCCATGATCCTGAATAAAATTGTCAAATTTCAAATACCATTGTCGAGGTGCTTGCTTCAAGCCATATAAACTTTTCTTCAATTTGTACACTAAGTTCTCCTTACCTTTGACCACAAATCCCTGTGGTTGAGCCATATATATCTCTTCATCCAAATCACCATGAAAGAAGATTATTTTAACATCCAACTTCTCTAAATGAAAATTTTCATTAGCCGCAAGACCTAAAACAGTACAGATAGAAGTCATTTTAACAATAGCAGAAAATCTCTCATCAAAATCAATTCCCTTTTTCTATGCAAATCCTTTCACAACTAACCTAGCTCTAAATCTTTTCTTACCTCCTTCCTCTTCTTTCAACCTATAAACCCACTTATTCTATAAAGCCTTTTTACCTACAAGCAACTTGTACAAATCACATGTCTTATTCTTCAGCAAAGAGTCCATTTCATCTTTCATTGCAAACTCCCACTGAGTCTTTGTATCCACTTGCATAGTTTCATCATAACACTCAGGTTCACTAGCATCAGTAAGTAAAATTGAATACAAAGAGGGAGAAAATCTTTTTGGAGGTCTAATTTTCCTTGTTGATCATCTAACATTCATTGGTGTGTGTGGTATTTATTGTTGCTATTGTTGCACATCATGAGGAATGGGTAGAACATCATCTTTTGGAGTATCATCCAACACTACATAATCATCTTCTTTCTTCTCATGTTGCTACAACAGATCTTTGTACAACACTTGCTCATTGAATATGACATCCCTGCTTCTTAAAATTTTATGATTTTCAAAATCCCAAAGCCTATAACCAAATTCATTAATTCCATATCCAACAAATACACATTTCTAAAACTTAGCTTCCAGCTTGGTTCTATTTTTAGAATCTATGTGAGAAAAAGCTTCACAACCAAAGGTCTTGAGAAAAGAATAACTCACCTTCTTACTAGTCCATGCTTCCTCTAGAATACCACAACCCAAAGGAGTAGAGGGACCTCTATTAATAAAAAATAAAAAATTATTGATAGCCTCCACCCACATGTGTAAGGGAAACCCAACATGCAACCTCATGCTCCTTGCGTGCTCCATTATAGTCCTACTCACACGTTTAGCCACTTCATTTTCTTGTGGAGTCCTTGGAATAGTTTTCTATGTATGAATATCATTAGTGGAAAAATAATATTCAAATTCATGATTGCAATACTCACCACCATTATCAGATCTAAGACATTTTAATTTATTACTAGTTTCATTTTTAACCAAGCATTTCCAGTTCTTAAAAGTTTGAAATACATCAGATTTCTATCTAAGGAAATAAACTCATACATTTCTAGTTGCATCATCAATAAATGTAATATAATAATGAGAGCCACCAAGGGAAGATACCTGAGCTAGTCCCCATACATTGGTATGCACTAGCTCTAATTTCTCCTTTTTGTTTTCCTTCCTAATCTTGACAAAACTCACTCTCTCTTTTTTTCCATACACGCAACTTTCACAAAAATCCATATTAACACATTTTAGACTTGGTAAAACTTTCTTTGAATGAAGTAATTTCATACCTTTCTCACTCATGTGCCCAAGTTTGTTGCACCATAGCGTTGTATCATAATTTACAACAACTATTTGTTCTCCTTGCTCAATTGTAGCAATTGTTCTTAAACATTCATTTTCCTCTAAAACAATTAAAGTAGAAGGAATAATATGACTTGTACAAAGATATAAGGTGCCTACTTTCACACCTTTTTCTACTACAAGGGAACCTTTTGAAACCTTCCAATTTTTATCATTAAAAGTAACTACACAACCCTCATCACCGAGTTGCCCTACTAAAATTAAATTCCTACTCAGCCTTGGAACATGTCTTACCTCATGTAGTATCCAACGATTCCCATTCTGCAACTTAATCTTAATTTTTCCCTTTCCAACAATTTGATAGGGTTAATTATCTCCCAAATAAACAAGCCCAAAATCCCCTTGGACATAATCAATAAAATAACCTCTATGAGGTGTAGCATGAAATGAAGCACCAAAATCTAAAACCCATGAATCATCAACACTTTCTAAAGACATAAGCAAAACATCCTCTTTAGATTTGTTACTTACCACATTTTCCTCCTTGTCTCCATCTAATTTATCTCCATTTTTCTTTTGATTCTGACAATTTTTCTTTTTGTGCCTTGGTTTCACATAGTACCAGTAATCGTTCGGTCCTCTTGATTGAGACCTCCTCCCCTTTGACTTTCCTCTTGATTTCCCATTATTTCTAGAATTATTTCCTCTCTCAGTCGTTCTACCCCTGCTTTGTGCATTCAAAGCACTTTTTGATGTAGATCCATCTAAGGATTTCTTACGAGTTTTCTCACTCAAAATAACACTGATCACATCATCATATTTTAGGGTACTAGATCCAAGAATAGAATTACTCACAACCATTACCAAGCCATTCCAGCTTTTAAGCAAAGAACACAAAATCAAGAGAGCCCTAATTTCTTCTTCAAAATTAATACCCATAGAAGATAACTGACTAGTAATAGTATTAAACTCATTTAAATGATCTACAATAGATCCACCTTCTACCATTTTCATATTAAATAAATACTTCATGAGAAATACCTTGTTTGAAGCAGAGGGCTTTTCATACAGTGTCGCTAGGGTTTTCATCAACTCTTCTATTGTCTTTGCTTTTGTAATATTAAATGCCTCCAAGTGCCTTTCTATCCAAAAGATCCCATTCATCATTTGACATAGATCCCTGATTCTTAGCTTTGCCTTCCAATGGCTTCCATAAATCCTTTTGATAAAGATAGTCTTCCATTTGCATCTTCTATAACTAGAAGTTTTGCCCATTAAACCCATCAATCCTCAGCTTACCCTTGTCTTCCATTGCTCCCACTCGACCATGAGACTCCCACTCCAATGTCAGACTTTGCTATAGAGGATAACTAAAAAATAAGATTTCTCTGATACCACTTGTTAGGATTAAACCACGAACAGAAATAACAATTATATGCAAATATAACCAATAATAGCAAATAATAGATCACATAGAAAAGAACACAAGGTACCAAGATTTAACATGGTTCACCCAATCCCTGGGCTACATCCACCAAACAACAAGTCCGATATTTTTATGATCCAATGATTACAACCTAATTACAATCCGTAATCCCTTACAGCTCAATACTACCGCAAGAACCAACTTTGCATCACGACTATGAAACAATCCCTAACCCTAAGCTCTTTTATACAAGTATTTTTACCACTTTAGGGTTATAATTAATAATTACATGTCTGCCCAAAATCTTGATAAAATAGGGCCCAAATTTATTTTTTCAAAATTTATGAAGTATGTACAGTACTTTCCTGATTAGTCACCACAATCTAACATCATGTTGACAACATAGTTATTCACACTCTTAATTAAGCACATGATGTCTACAACATAATTCTATATGACACACCTTTTTAGGCTTATCCTCTCGTCATCACACTAACTCTTGTGCTTAATGGAGGATAACCCACACCTAGTGGACATGTGCCTAGTTGTAAGACTTATTATGTTGCTAATTCCTAGGCAGTCTAGATGCATCATAGAGGCATTTATATATAGGTACCTCTAGTGTACTATTGTATCAAAATCAATTACATTGTATTGTGATCATACTTTGTTGTCCTATTTGTGCTAGTTATTGCGCTTCTTGGTCTTGGGTGAATTTTTCTCTAAGGAAAATTCTTACATGGTATTAGAGCCATAGAGGCATCATTTCATAGCCATCAGAGAGTGATCTTACTTCACCTCTCTGAGGACACCTCAACTTAGATCTAGAGAATCTATAGATATTGGGAGCATCTAGAGCCAAAGTGGACCTCACCATTGCATCTAGAGCATTGATTCAGTGAAAATTGAGTATAAATTTGCCTATATTGGATAATAGTCAAATTTGAGGCAATTTTTTTTTGCAAACCGATACCCAAAGGCTCGATTTGCAAAATTTGGTATGATTATTTTAGATCTATGAATTTAATTTTCAGATTTTCATATTTTATTTTAGTCTCTGCATTACTTTTCAAATCCATGTATTTTGTTCGAAATTTTTTTGGCCATCAAGCTAGTAGGAGAGATTTTTGTAGGTGAAGATAGGAGCTTGCTAGTGCCAATTAGATATTGGCATCATAGTTAGAAGGTTAAAAAACCCCCAAATTGACTTTTTTCACCAAAATCAGACATCTGAGGTGAAATTTAGAAATAATTATTTTTGGAGGTGCAATGACAGCAATTCAGAAAAAATAATAACAGAGGTGATTTTCAAATAGCGATATCTCCCTCATATGGACTCCTTTTTGCAAGAATTTTTTTTTGTTTTGGAGTAGAATTTCATGATCTAAACATTGGTATAAGATGTTTAACCTCTCTATTCCTAAATTTTTTTGCAAGCTACAAATCCTAATTTTTGCAACCTCAAATGCTTAATATGGGCTCATTTGGATACATAATCAAGTTCCTTCTTTTTTGAAAGTTCTTTTTTTTGGTCTACTTTCTAGATCTACAATCAGATTATAGGCTTGTGTGGAAAAAAAATCACTTTTAGAAATAGGTCCTTTCTTTTTTGTGTATTGCTAAAATGTTATTGTATTTTTGAGCTACATTGTAATGTTCTAGATTTGGACTATCCAAGGAGGTCGTTAACTGAAAATCAGAAGTCCACTAAGGTCAAAATTGATAAATTGGGCCATTATAAATGCACTATCTAAAAAGTGTCAAATCATATATTAGGGGGGGGTGGGGGGTGTTGATTGATTATTTTGATATTTTGGGGGGTGCACACATTCATTGATCTCATGGAGGAGTTATGTTCCCTATGTCCAGGTGGTCTTAGACCAAGGTTGACAAAGAGGAACTATCAGAAATGGAGTGCCTCACTCATTAGTCATCTAAGCAGAAACATTCAGAAGTATTTCCTTATTTATGTTCCAATGAACTGATCTCTTCCATTGGTCAGATAACTAATCTACCACTTATTAACAAACTTTTGGGTATCATTTATTTCAATATCAATTCTGATTTCTATAAAGTCATTAACAAGTGACAGTATCCTTATGACATTTGGATGTGTCTTTGGGAAGCATATGGAGGTCCATGAGTCCCTCCATTTCCATAGGAAATTCTTTATTTTTTTCCCTTCACTAATGGTTCCTCCAACTCTAGATGAGATCACACTTCCTGATGCTCCTATTGATTCTATTGATCTAGTTCCAGCCATAGATGCTTCTGATTTTATGTAGTAGGTATTAGCATGTGTTCCTACTTTAGCTTCATGGGATGACTTCCTTCTAGACATTGTCAGGTTGTTTGTTGAGTCTCACATTAAAGATTTGGGAGACGTCATTGATGACGTCAATCTTGTCTTTGTTGAGGAGACTTACACTCTAACCCTCAACCACTTGATTGTTCTGAGATACTCGTGGCTTCTTTATAACAAATGGAGGAGTCATATCAGTCTTTGGATATTGTCTTCCAATTTCCTCATACATCATATTTTTTAAGGATTCTTCCTATCAGTTGGGGACATTCTCTACCACACCTATGGTGCCATTTCTTCCTATGGGGAGGGTAATCATTCAACTTTCATGGTGCAACTTCTTTGGTCATCAAGGAGCTTCTATCACAGGTGTGTCTACTTCATCGAAGGGAGGCAACATTGCTTCTCTTCATACATTTTCCTATCTGAATGCTTCATTTTCTTTAGAGTTTCATTTAGTTTCATACATGGACATGTTACCTTGCTTGCCACCATCTTTTGGGAATTCACTAGATTGGTTTGTGGCATCTTCCTTCCTCAAGTACTTGTTGATATTTGAGTAGACTTTAGAGATAGTATCCACAACATACTACATCTAGGTCCCTCTTCCATCTTCCTATCCATAGTGGAAAGTATACTTGCACCTCTACTTGATCTTTCTCCTTCCTAGAGGGAGAAATGTTGTTTGTCAACATTGGATTTTCTTTTGTCTATAGACACTTATCATTTAGAGATCCTTCTTTAAGAGGGTATTTCATCAAGGGATTCTCTATTGTATATGCATGATGTATGTCATAATAATAGGGTGTTGATTAATCCATCCATACATGCATCTTTCTTTATCGTCCTTATCTCTCTTTTTGGGAGAGGATTTTTTCCCATGAGGTTTTCCCTCTTTCTTTCTTTGTAGAGAGATTTCATTGCATTTCAGCATTGTATTATACTTGGGTACCTAATATGGCCTACTAGCTAAGACCCATTATGCATTTCATCATAGCTTTTGTGAGCTTAAGTGCATTCCCCTCAGTTGCACTTAAGGGGGGGTGTTAGTGTAAATAATTATTATTTACACTTTACTAAAGTTTACTTAGGATAAATGCATTATTTTATTATTTCTTAGGTTAGACAACTAGGAGTTTGCGTACTCATATGAGTTGTCATGTTGACAATATAGGAGTAAGCAACTCTAATTTAGCACATGGTGTCTACAACACCAAAGTTTTCATAATCAACTGAGTTGTCATGTTGATAACATAGTTGTTTGCACTCTTAATTAAGCACATGATGTCTACAACATAATTTTATATGACATACATTTGTAGGCTTATGCTGTCATCATTGCACTAACTCTTGTGCTTAATGGAGGATAACCCACACCTGGTGGACATGTGCCTAGTTTTATGACTTATCATGTTTCTAACTCCTAGGCATTCTAGATGCATCATAGAGGCCTTTATGTACAAGCACCTCTAGTGTACTATTGTATCAAAATAAATTACATTGTATTGAATATCATATTGTTATTTTGATCATACTCTATTGGTCTATTTGTGCTAGTTATTGTGCTTCTTGGTCTTGGGTGAATTTTGCTCTAAGGAAAATTCTTACATTTTCTACTTTTTGCTTCACTCTTTTTCGCAAACTCTTTAATTCTCACATGTACACTTTTTATGATTTTATGAGTAGAGAAATTCAAACATTTTTATGCTTTACTTTCATATGAGTGTCCTAGAAATAAGCCTTCATCACCTTTGACATCAAATTTTCCTTTTCTAGATTCTTTCAAGATATAACATTTGCTACCAAATAATTTCAAGTAACTTACATTAGGTTTTAGCCATACCATATATAGTGCCTACCCTTAGTAACATGTTTCTAGATACATTGTTGCTATCATGATCAAACTCTTTTAGACTAGTTTTATGTTGATGGTTAGTAGCATTATTTTCAGACTTTTAGATATTGTGTTATGGATTTAGTTGATATGTGATGAGATTACTTAGACTCTACATTTCATGTATGCATGATGATTATTACATTATTTTCAGTTATTGATGATGATCAGTTAGACGGTTTATTATCACATGTGTTTTCTTATGGATACTGACCACATACTTGCATGTGTATGATATGCATGTTTGTTTCTTATGTATGGGATTTCTAATGTGGTTAAGGAAGGGAGTCGTAGTCACCTACTAGTCGGGATCTACATGATGCACCACTTCCTAACATTGCCTGTTTAGCTTAGTATATATATATATATATATATATATATATATATATGGTATGTACATGCATGGCTTTTATGCAGGTTGCAGGTACTGGGTATCGACTTCCCTGAATTGCTAGGATGAGCATACCCTATCGCACTATCTCAATGGTAAAAGAGGGGAGATAAATTCTCGAGTCCAAATCCTAAACCCTTAAACCATTTGTCGTAGAAAGGTAGGACAAGTATCTGATATATTTTACCTTTTGAATGTGTCGGATGACACAATTCATGATTTTAACCCTTTAGACTGATTTTGTGTGAATTGTTCTAAGATGGGTTTTCATATTTTATCTTGGAGGTCTATGGTGAATTTTCTATTAATTAAGTCTAAAATTAAAAATATTTAATTAATAATTTAATTATTGTGGTGGAAAAATTAATATAATACCATGATCTTTAGATATTTTGATTTTATGCCAATAGTGGCATGTTGTGATGGTTAAGTTGTTGCGTTGTTATCCTTGCCATCCAGGTTCAAATCTCATGGGGATGAGGTCTCCCGTTTGTGGCGTCACTGGTTCATAGCTCCAGGTCAACGCGTTGGTGGTACCGGTGGGCGTGTCGTGCCAGCGCTACCGGTCATGTTAAAAAGTTTACCAGGCGCATAAAAAAAAGAAAAAAAGAAAAAGATATTTTAATTTTAATTAATTAAATGGGAATTAATTAATAAAAAGAATTAAATAAAAGAAATTAAAATTATTAATAATAAAATAATAAATAAACAATAATAATGAAAATAATAAAATAATTAAAAATAAAAGTTATAAGTCTACCTAGGAGTAAACACATATCTTGATTGCACATGTCTACAACACAGGAGTTAGCGCACAAATTAAGTACATGGTGTCTAAAACCTTGTGACACATCTAGAAGGTTGGGAAAAGCTCATGCTTAGTTGTCAATGCTTATCTCATCTTCTAGTTGTTTCTAGAGACATTCTATGTGCTTCTTGAGAGTCCTTTATATTCAGGCACTCCTAGAAGCTCGGGGAGCATGTTTAGAGGACTCGAGAATATTGGAGAAGGAAGGAGCTTGCTCTGCAGAATTCTAAGAAGAAGTGATTTAGCATCGGTGTCCAGGTAGACACGTGATTTTTGCATATGTCATTTTCACTTCTTACACTTCTTGTTTTCTTCGTGTCTTCTAAATGCTTTCTGAGGATTTCCATATGTTGAATATCTTGGTTATACGCAATTTTTGTCATGGGTAGTTAAATTCCTATATGAGAAAATTCCATGTGTAGATCTGAAGAATCCATGAGGTTAGGGTTTTCAGATACGTATGGAAAAACCTATTAGATGGATTAATTAGGTAAATTTGTAGAGCGATCATTGTAGTGGAATTCCTATTTATTATGTATATATTGCATTATTGGAGAAAATGTTATATATATATATATATATATAATCAGATCTGAATACATTTATTAAAAAATGTTTATATATATATAAGAAAGAAATTTATTATATAAATGCAAATGCTATTTTTTTTAAAAAAAAGAAGTCATTGTTGAAACGTTTTAATGCGCGCAGGGGAAAAATGTTTCATTAAAAATGTTTAATATAAAAAAATATTTAAAGTGAATAAGGGAGGGCAGAGCCCATACCCCTTTTACCCTATAGGTATGTAGAGGACCTGCCATTGTAGGGGCTGCAATGATAGGGGTACTCTGTACCCGCTGTCGACATAGACCTACAACAGTAGGTGCCATATACTGCGCGGGTAGATTTGTATTAGCATGAAGTATATTTAAATAAGTTTTTTTTATATATGTGTAATTCGATTAAAGTTATTAAATAATAATAATTTTCAAATGTTAATTATTATATATTATTAAATATTAATTATTATTATATAATATTAATTAATATATATATGTTATAAATAAAACTTTATTAATGGATTACTTCTTTAATAATTAATCATTTAGTTTTACAGTAAAAATTTAATTTAGTTGTTTAATATAATCTAGTTGTGAAGGATAGTAAATTATAAGGAGAAATTGGTAATTATTCCTGTTAGTATGTGTCTAAATGGAACATGATGGGGGTCTTTTTCAAAAAATGTATATATAATATACTCTTAGAGACATCTTAAAATATTGATTTAATAGGTTATGGGGAAAGTACTTTTATCTATCAAACAAATACGTGGGTTAGGTAAAATTTACAAATTTCTCCACTGAATATCTAAATTTGAAAATAAAAATTGAGACTTCCTAACTCAATTCAACTATGTGACTTTAGCAAACCAAAACATGTGCTTGCATTGTGTTTTCTCTATGCTTCTTGTTTTGGGTTTTTGGGTTGACTAGTTTGTTGACTAGTTCTAGGACATCTACCAAAGGCTTGGGGGGTTATGATTGTGATGTCATGATGATGTCTTTTGATCTCAATCTTTAAACTCAACCATGGTTATGTGATGGCATGCTGATTTATATTGTCTTAGTCTTCATTGTGTAAGCTATGGTATATGTAACCTTTTTATGGGTTATCGATCAGTTGTATTAGATTACTTTCTACTTATTTTGATGGGATTGAATTATTATTTGATCTTGATGATGTCATGTTGTGACATATTTTGACTCAACCATTTTTTGGAGTCTTCAATCAGTATTACTTTGAGATTCTTTTTGGTTGTTTGTTGAGAACCAATGATTATTGTGATTACCAGTGATACCTTCAGTTGCCAATAGAGAATTGTTGTGGTCATGATTATCTATGGATGCTTTTCATTTGCTCATTGAGATTTAATACTCTTATCATGAATTATCTTTTGGTATTTTTCTAGTCACTAGTTTAGGACTGTGGTGATTTTGTGATTTATGATTCCATGAGCTTAGGGTAGGTTATCTACTTGTAGTGTCGGGAAGTGGCTTGAAATGGGGGTTGGGGCCCTAAGAGGCTACTAGGGTAACTCATTGTAAGTTGTTTTAATAAGTGAAAAAATTACACCTAATACCAACTTAAATGAACCTAATAAGATAATTGTGTGTTCTCGCCCATGCCTTGAGTGCTAGTACAGACTAGGATGAGAGTAGAGAGAACGCTTGGTTGCAACTTTGCATTCTGTAGTATGCCTCATTTGTATGAGAGGATACTAGTGGCTATATAGGGATTAGGAGGGGGCTGAGGTCTATTGGGAGACTACCAGGGTAACTCTAGCGTGATTTGTGCGATGACACTTTCCCGCTTGTATAGTAGATTTCCTACATGCCTTGTTGTTTAGGATTCTTGGACTTAGAGAGTATTTTTGCTATGTGATTTGTTAGCCTGTTTGGGACTTGAGATTATCTCCTTAGTGCGGTTGGAGTGGACCATTTAGGTTCCACATGGTTGGGTGGTAGTGCTTCTTCACTCTTACCATATAAGATCTGTCTGAGACACCGTGGTTGATGCATTCTTTGATTATGATGGTGGACACGTATCCTTATATTGATGATTTGCATCTATTAGATGATGTTATCTTATGCTTTATCTTGCATGCTAGATTTCTTTCTACATATGATGTAGTATGATTTAGGAGAGACATTCCTACTATGTTAATATCGATGATTTCTTCAGTGATTTGGGATGTTACGCACGGAGGGATGGCTAGGGCCCATGATGGTCTAATGATGCTATTTACAGTTGGAAGGAACCGTGCACTTAGTTAATTATGTTTCATGATATATGGTTAACTTTTATGATGGATTTTTATACTTTTTATGATGATGTATCATGTATGACATGTGGTTTCATTTACTTTATTGCATCATGGACTAGAATTAGGATGAAGATGTACTTTATTTTCACATATGTATATCCTTTTAAGCCTTTCATACCTTGTGACATGTACAGTGGATGATTGAGCATTCTGAAATGTAAATGTATGAAGGGATATTTGGAACCAAAGTATATTGTTTAAGAACGATGGACTTTTCATTATTATTTCATGTGGTTGTAGTAATAGATGGAATCATTAATAGATGTGATTCAACATTAAGGGATCCTTTAAGAATGTAACTTGTTATATATGATTATGTTTACTTTCAGTTAAATGTTGTTATTGCTTCTGTTACTATGTGTATGGTTTAACTTTTGTGTTTTAAATTTTTTTTTAAAATGCTACCAAACTTAGTGAAACTTTAGGTTAATTCTTTGGATCCCTTAGCAGGGCGTTACACCATAGTTCATAAGAAGTTTGATTTGAGTCTTTCTTCTGTTGTACTTTGTTCAAGGTATGAACTGTAGTGATGATAGATTCGTTCCAATATTTGATTGCACAATTCTTTTCTATCAATGTTCTTGCACAATCCATGATGGATCTAATCCTTGTTTTGTCTATAACATTCTATTAAGGTGCACCAAGGTCTGATACTTGTCTTTTAATTCCTCTTTCAATATAGAATTCATTGGAGATGAATTCACCAACTCTATTTGATCTCAAATATTTTAACTTCTTTCTAGTTTCTTTTTTTACTTTTGCCAAATACCACTTGAATTTTTGAAAAGCTTCTGATTTTTCATTTAGATACATTATAGTCATCATTCTAGAATAACCATCAACAAAAATAATGACAAGAAATTCTCCACTATAACTCTCTATTCCAATAGGTCCACATAAGTTTGTATGCACAAGCTCTAATACTTCTTTAGAGTGATAGTTTTTTCTTTTGAAACTAGTCTTTCCCATCTTACAAATTTGGCAATTTTTGCATAGACCCATATTAGGTTTCTTCAAAGTAAGATTACTTCTTACTCTTTTATGTTTTCTTATCTTAAATAGATTATCAAATTTTACATTACATATTTTTTTGTGCCAAAATCATCTTTCTTCTACTTGAGCAATAAAACATGAACTCTCACTAAGGCCAAGATAAAATAGATTACCTTTTGTTTGCTTGCTAGATCTAGCTAGATTTCCTTTTCCATCTAGAAGTTTGGCCTTTCCATATGTGAATTCTACCTTGAATCCAATGTTATTCAACTGTGCATAACTTTTTAGATTGTTCTTTAGTCCTTCAACCTAATAAACATTATCACATACAAATTCATTAGTCAAAGAGATACATCCTCTTCCTTTTATGTTACAAGGTTCATTGTTTCCAAATCTCACACTACCACCTTCATAATATTCCATGCTCTCAAATTTTGTTTTGTCTATAGTCATATGATGTGAACAACCACTATCAATAATCCATGTATCATTTTTGCTAACATGAGAGGTAAGTTATATCTTATCTTCTTCATCATCAAATTCATCTTTTACAACAATACATCCCATTTCATCTTGACTGTTATCAGAATCTTTAGCCATAAAACAATATTTCTTACCTTTTTCATTGTAGCTATTGAATTCCTTCCTGCTTTTGTACTTTTTTTCCCCTTCTCATCCTTTGTTTCTCTATTTGGGCACCTAGCAGCAACATGACCAATTTCATCATAGGAAAAGCATATTAGGGGAATATTGTCTTTATACTTTCCTCTACCTTTAGAGTATTTATTTGCAAGTAGGGCTTCAAAAAATTCAAGATCACTATTAGAACTTTCTTCTGATTCCTCTTTGCTTCCTAATTTATTAGCCTTTGATTTCTTACTCTTTTTCTTGAGTGAGAGTTTGGCTTCAAATGCAGACTCAATACCTTTGGAACTAGGAACATAGTTATCATAGTTATCCAACTCTAAAGCTATCAATCTTCTAATTAGAGAATCTGAAGATATTTTATTATTTGGATCACATCTTATTTCTTGAATAGTAGATACTCTAATTACATAAATAGGAAGAAGAGTTCTGAGTACCTTTCTTAGAACTATTTTGTCATTAATGTCTCAACTAGATGCTTTGATTGTTCTCACACTTGCTTTGATTCTTTCCACATATTTTGCAATGTTTTCATCTTCTCTCATTTTCATCCGATCAAATTAACCTCTGATACTTTTTTCTTTGGCTCTTTTTACATTATCATCTCCTCCATAAATGTCTTTTAGTTTGGTCCACATTGCATGAGTTGTTTTGTAGTCTTTTACTTCATCAAATTCAGCATAATTGAGAGTAGATTCAATATCAATCACTATGATGTTAGGATTTTTCTTTTTATCAATATCTTCAATTGATAATGTTTTGATAGGAGACTTATATTCAACATCAAGATATTTACAACATGAATCACTAATAGTCACCAAATGTAATCTCATGAGTCCTTGCCATGCTGCAAAATTGTCTCTATTCAACTTGGGAATCTCTCTTTTGTAAGACATCTTGATCTTTAGTATAAGTCTTTGAAACCCTTTTTGAAAGCACCAAAAGCTATAATACCAATTGTTGGAAATATAAGACAAGTAACTCAGAGAGGATGGGTGAATTAGTAACTACAAAAATAAATCCTAGCTCCCTTAGATGTCAGTACAAAACAATTTGTCAAAACTTAACTCTATTGATGCTCGGCAAAAAAAGAAACGTTGTAACTTGGTAAACATTGTAATTTCTCAATAAACACTTAACTTTCAAATCTTAAAATTTTATCTATGATTATCATTAATTTAACTTAGTTAGAAGCACATAAAAGAAAATAACATGAAAAAATTTGACACCAAGATTTAATGTGGAAACCCAATTTTGGAAAAACCACCAATTGCAACTAGTTATTATTTGTCACTCTTCTAAAGTGAGCCTTATTAGGAGCCAACCCTATTAAAGGCTACAAAACAAACTATTAGGTGTGACTCTGTTAGAGGATTTAATCACCCTATTATGAGTGGCCTTGTTAGAGGTCTTTAGACAGTTTAATAGAACTATCACCTTGTTAGAAGATTTACAAATAGCTCTTAAAGCAACTCTATTAAGAGATTTAGATCATTGCTACAATGGGTAGAGAGTAACAATGCCATGACCTAATTTTAGATGCAACTAAATTACTAATTACATATCTCAATTCTATCTTGTACTTGATCCTTCTTGATTGAATATATCTTTTCAATGTCTCAAGGATATTCTACTTATCCTTCTGAGTCACTTCCTCTTAGCATCATTTTATCTTCAAAAATCTTCCATGCATTTACATACTTCACTTTCACACTTTATCCCTCAACTTGACCTTTTATTTATATCTTTCATTTTGTTAAGTCAGATTAGATACAACTTGAAATAACTAATATTCATCTTCTAAGTCAGCTAGAACCAAAAGATAAATCAATTAAACTCAATATGCTGAAATAAGAAAATCCTTCATTAACTCACCCTAGTCAGTGGACACTAAGATAGAAATGATTTTCTTATGTTAACCAAGTGAACTCTGTTAACATTTCATACTTGCATAGATCCTTTGGTAACCAAATGAGCTCAGTTAGCACTAGTTCCATCAAACATTTCCTTCGTTAACTGAGTGAGCTGAGTTAACACTCAACTTTTACAATCTTCATTTGATGTCTAAGTGAACTTGGTAGACACTACCTTCTAAAGTGAACGAACCTTGGAATGCTCATTAGCCATGAAAAATTATCTTCAATGCTCGAGTGAGCTTGGCATGCATTGAATAATGATGATATGACATATTGTGTAACATCAAAGACAATACACAATTAATCAATTGCTCCAACAAAGATTTTGTTGACACTACAAGTAAAATAGAATGTGTGATTAGAAACCCTAGTAGTCAAGATTACACCCTCCCAAGGCATTTGAAAAAGGAAAATTTGTATTTTCACCTCTACATAATAGAACCTATTGATCAAGTTTTCATCTCACAAGGTTAATCATGCACTAATAGAAAACACACGTTGAATTCAAGTCTTTTAGCATAATAATAACTATTTGTTGACTCCATTTCCACAATACCATGTTTAATAAAAAAAACCTACTATTCCAATTTACACCCTCCCAAAGAATTCAACATGGGAAAATTCCTATTTGTACCTAATTGAAATGAGGACACTTATTGATTAAGTTCACACCTTACAAGTTTAATCAAGAACCATTTGTGAACAACACTATAAATTCATTCATATCTTTCAAACATGAAAACTCTGTATTGTCACCACTTTCATAAAAACATGTGCAATAAGAACATCTACTAGTTATGTTTGTACGCTACCAAGATATTTAATATAGGCAACTATCTATTTGCATCTCTATGGTATACAAACACTACGGTCAAGTTTTCACCTCACAAGCATGCTTTCACCTATAATAATACTAAGACCTGTATCCAACATTTAACATCCATGTTGAAGAGCTTAGTAAACTTTATAGAATACAAAATATTACACAATATTAAGAAAAAATCCACATGCTATTCAATAAATGTTCTAAGAGGTGGTAGAGCTTGTGTTTACACAACAAAATAATACTTCTCCTTGAGTCAAGAAAATGTCAATAAAGAAAAAATGATTGGTATATAAATGAGTTCTTTAAAGTTTAAACACATTGTAATAAAAGTCATTTATGTTGTTGTAGTGCCTGCCCCTAGGTCGCATTTTTGTTATCATTGTCAAACTCTTTTAGGGTTAGTTTTATGTTGATGGTTAGTAATATTGTTATGAGATTATCAGATATTGTTTCAAATTCAGCTTATTATATGATGAGATTACTTGGTACTTTCTATTTCATGGTTGCATGATGATTATTTAGTGATTTCAGTCATTGAAGATGATTAGTTAGATGGTTTATTATCACATGTTTTTTCTTATGGATACTTACCCCATACTTGCATGTGTATGGTGTGTGTGTTTGCTCTTATGTTTGGCATGTCTGATGTGGTTAAGGAAGGGAGTCGTAGTCACCTGCTAGTCAGGATCTACACGATGCACCACTTCCTGCCATTGCTTGTTTAGTTAGTATATATATTGTTCTTGTACATGCATGATTTTTATGTAGATTACAGGTACCGGGTATCGACTTCCCTGAATTGCCAGGATGAGCATACCCTATCGCATTATCTCAATGATAAGAGAGGGGAGGTAATTCTCAAGTCCAAATCCCAACCCTTTAAGCCATTTGTCCTAATTGAAAATTAGGACAAGTATCTGAGTTGAGTACCCTCTGAATACGTTGGATGATGTAATTCGTGATATTAACCCTTGGTTTGATTTTGTATGTATTTTGGCTATGATGGGTTTTTGTATTTTATTTTAAGAGTCTTTGATGTATTTTCTATTAATTAAGCCTAATTAAAAGATTTAATTAATGGTTTAATTTAATGGAAAATTAATATGATATTTTAATATTTATTTTATTTAATTAATTGGAAAATTAATTAAATAAAATAATTAACTTTGAAGATAAAAGTTATAATTTTAAAGTTGGAATGTGACAATATTTATTTTAATAATAATATATTTGGAGTTTATTTTTAAATAAATGACTAAATAATATTATTATTAAAGCTAATAAATATTTTAGCAATTAAGTTTTGAAAATGAAATTTAAAAGTGAAAAATATATTAAAATTATTAAAAGATTCTAGATTTCATGTGATTAAAATATAAATATATTAAGATAAGAATAAGTGGAATTATTAAAATTAGTGCATGAGATTTGATAAATAAATAAATTAAATTGAAAAGAGTAAAGTGAATATTATATTAATTAATGTGCATTATTTTAATATTTAGGAGTTTTCAAATTCTCGAGAGTTGTCATGTAGACAACACAGAAATTTGCATTCTAAGAATGCACTAGTTGTCTACACTTAGGAGTTAGCATTTTATTTGAGCACATGGTGTCTACAACCTTATGACTCATCTAGAAGGTTGGAGAAGACTCATGCTTAGTTGTCATGCTTATCTTCTAGCTATTTCTAGACACATTCTAGATGCATCTTAGAGGCCTTTAAATCGAGGCTCTCCTAGTGTGTTTGGACAAGATTCAAAGGTTACATACACTTGAGAAGCTCACATGCTTCTATATGCTCATATGTTTCTACATGCTTCTATGCTTCTTCAATCACTTCTAGTCACATGGAGTTTTTTGACTGGCTTGAATCTTGGAGGAATTGCAAATGGAAAATTAGCATCAGTGTCCAGGTGCACTCGTGATATTCACATATTCCCTTTGCACTCTTTCTCTTCCTATCTTCATTGTGTCTGTTGTATGTATCCAAATATATTTCATGATTGAATCTTCAATTTTGAAATTGGAATCTAGTTATGTATTTATTTGGTTGAGAAGAAAACAATAGAAAAACCTTAGATCCAATTAAGGAAGAAATTAGATCTAAATCGGGTTTGGGTTCGAATTAATAGATTTGAAAATAGTTTCAAGATTTATAGCCAAATCCATTAGAGGAATTATTGGATAAATTTAGAGAACAAATATTTTATAGGAAATTATTAAAATTTGGAAGTCTTTTTGTGTATATGTTCCTTATGGAAAACATACATGTTTATATATTTTCAGATCTCCATACATATGTGTGTGTGTGTGTGTTTATACTATAGTACAAAACTCTGCGCACACACACACACACACACACACACACACACACACACACACACACACACAGACACACACACACACACACACATACACACACACACACACACACACACACACACACACACATATACATATATATACATACATATGTATATATATATTTAATTGAAAATTCGTATGTTATAATGCAGTGAAGATATTGTTTATTAAAAATTCAAATCGCGCATGAGAAAGTGTTTTATGAAAAATGTTTTTATAAAAATTTGTTTGGAAAACTTAGTGAAAATTTTTGGATCCCTTGGCGGGGTATTACATTTGGTATCAAAGCCCGAGTTTCAACATTGGGAGCTCTGGGTATATTTGAATGCCACTAGTTGTTAGCTAGCTGAACAAAATGAAAACCTTGAACTATCATGTGTATCTTTCATCTATGATTTAAGGTAGTATGCCCTTGATTATCCTTGCAAGCATTAAGTTTCTCTTGTTTAGAATATATTAAGGGATCTATCTTAGTAGTTGTTAAAAGAATGAATGTTGGATCGATGTGGTTTTCGGTTTACCATTAAACCAGAATCATATTGCTCTAAGTGTGTTGTAATATCCTCAGTGGAATCATGTTTTCCTATAGGGGAAAGGGTTCAATGGGACCTGAATAGTGAGTATCTTAGTTTTTCATTCTTGCAAGCTTCCAGGAGTAAGCCAAATTCTAGGGGGGGTGGATGTAGTGCCTGCCCCTAGGTCACATTTTTGTTATCATTGTTGAACTCTTTTAGGGTTAGTTTTATGTTGATGGTTAGTAACATTGTTATGAGATTATTAGATATTGTTTCAAATTTAGCTTATTATATGATGAGATTACTTGGTACTTTATATGTCATGGTTGCATGATGATTATTTAGTGATTTTAGTTATTGAAGATGATTAGTTAGATGGTTTATTATCACATGTGTTTTCTTATGGATACTTACCCCATACTTGCATGTGTATGGTGTGCGTGTTTGCTCTTATGTTTGGCGTGTATGATGTGGTTAAGGAAGGGAGTCGCAGTCACCTACTAGTCAGGATCTACATGATGCACCACTTCCTGCCATTGCCTGTTTAGTTAGTATATATATATATATATATATATATATATTGTGCTTGTACATGCATGGTTTTTATGCATGTTGCAGGTACCGAGTATCAACTTCCCAGAATTGCCAGGATGAGCGTACCCTATTGCATTATCCCAATGATAAGAAAGGGGAGGTAATTCTCAAGTCTAAATTCCAACCCTTTAAGCCATTTGTCTTAATTGAAAATTAGGACAAGTATTTGAGTTGAGTACCCTCCGAATACGTTGGATGACGTAATTCATGATATTAACCCTTGGTTTGATTTTGTATGTATTTTTGCTATGATGGGTTTTCATATTTTATTTTATGAGTCTTTGATGTATTTTTTATTAATTAAGCCTAATTAAAAGATTTAATTAATGGTTTAATTTAATGGAAAATTAATATGATATTTTAATATTTATTTTATTTAATTAATTGAAAATTGAATAAAATAAAATAATTAAATTTGAAGATAAAAGTTATAATTTTAAAGTTGGAATGTGACAATATTAATTCTAATAATAATATATTTGGAGTTCATTTTTATATAGGTGACTAAATAATATTATTATTAAAGCTAATAAATATTTTAGCAATTAAGTTTTGAAAATGAAATTTAAAAGTGGAAAATATATTAAAATTATTAAAAGATTCTAGATTTCATATGATTAAAATATAAATATATTAAGATAAGAATAAGTGGAATTATTAAAGTTAGTGCATGAGATTTAATAAATTAATTAATTAAATTGAAAAGAGTAAAGTGAATATTATATTAATTAATGTGCATTATTTTAATATTTAGGAGTTTGCAAATTCTTGAGAGTTGTCATGTAGACAACACAGAAGTTTGCACTCTAAGAATGCACTAGTTGTCTACACTTAGGAGTTAGCATTTTATTTGAGCACATAGTGTCTACAACCTTATGACTCATGTAGAAGGTTGGAGAAGACTCATGCTTAGTTGTCATGCTTATCTTCTAGTTTTTTCTAGACACATTCTAGATGCATCTTAGAGGCCTTTTAATAGAGGCTCTCCTAGTGTGTTTGGACAAGCTTCAAAGCTTACATGCATTTGAGAAGCTCACATGCTTTTATATGCTCATATGTTTCTACATGCTTCTATGCTTCTTCAAGCACTTTCAGGTGGCTTGGATCTTGGAGGAATTGCAAATGATGGAGAAGGAAGGGATTTTCTATGGACTTCTGAGGCATGAAACATTAGCATCAGTGTCCAAGTGCACTCATGATATTCACATATTCCCTTTGCACTCTTTCTCTTCCTGTCTTCATTGTGTTTGTTGTATGTGTTTGAATATATTCCATTATTGAATCTTCAATTTTGAAGTTGGAATCTAGATATGTATTTTTTTGGTTGAGAAGAAAACAATAGAAAAATCCTAGATCCAATTAAGGAAGAAATTAGATCTAAATCGAGTTTAGGTTCGAATTAGAATCAAATTGAAATAGATTTGAAAATGGTTTCAAGATTTATAGCCAAATCCATTAGAGGAATTATTGGATAAATTTAGAGAACAAATATTTTATAGGAAATTATTAAAGTTTGGAAGTCTTTTTGTGTATATGTTCCTTATGGAAAACATACATGTTTATATATTTTTAGATCTCCATACATATATATATGTTTATACTGTAGTACAAAACTCTATGCATATATATATACACACACACACACACACACACATATATATATATACATATATACATATATATTTAATTGAAAAGTTGTATGTTATAACACAGTGAAGAGATTGTTTATTAAATATCCAAATCGTGCATGAGAAAGCATTTTATGAAAAATATTTTTAAAAAAAACTTGTTTGGAAAGCTTAGTGAAATTCTTTAGATCCCATGGCGGGGCATTATAGTTCTCTCAATCAGACAAGATAAATATGTAATAAGAAAGTTTAGACACATAATGCCATCATCTAAAGGCATTCTTAATGATACTATACAATCAATCTAAATATTCAGCCTACAAAAGTAACACAATTATGAATGTTGAAGGCTTTAATTGTATCCTTAGTACACTCATGTTTAAGAGATCTTTGTTACCTATGGACTTTGTTGAATATTTAATGATCGATGCCTTGTAGATGTCTATTTCATTCTCATTTGGGTGTACAACAATTTCACATGTTATAGTGGTATTTTCATTTCTTATGGATTAAATCAAACTAGTTGTAGGTTTAGTATGAATTAATTTCCATATATTCTACAATCAAAGCTAACAGCAATAGGGATCATAGCTTTTTAGGCACCAAATATTATTTGTGCATTCCAAACATGATTTATAGATAACTCTATTACTAGTTATTGAGTTTCCTAAAAATTAATGTTGATTTGAGTCTGTATTCTCTATTCCTCATTGACTGTCCCATAAAATTTACATATTAGTTAGGCAAATATGCATCACATAATTTGAAAATCCATCCATAGATTTTTTTTGAGCTCGATAGATGTTGATCTCAATATGTAATAATGTGAATAACACCTTATCCATAACATTATAAAGACCCACATTAAATGTTATGTACTACAAAGAAAACATATGACATCTACATGTACCAATGATTTTCCATGAAGACACTACCTAAATGTCTTTATGTAAAGTGGAATATCTATGTCTCTATAGTGATATTTCTTTAATGAAATATTTTATTATATATATATATATATATATATATTGTATAATTCATTTTATTTGTTTAGATGCCATCCTTACTAAAGAGGTAGTAATATTTTATTACTTTATTATTTTTTATTATATATAAGTTACTACCAATGCTTGTATGTTTATATTTGATATAATTTTATAGCCCCAATATTTCCCTATGAAGAAAGTCCACACCTAACATATTAACCCAAAATAAAATAAGATGATAATTGCTAGATAGTGGTCTTAGTTCAAAAGAAAAGGTGATGGAAAATTTTATTGTCCTTGCAAAAAATGCAAGGGCTTAAAGAATTGAAGAATTCTAATCACAAAAGGTCAGAGACATTGTAGGCAACATGATCACATTGAAGGGGGAAGGGATTTTCATCCTCTAGTGAATGTGGATTTTTGACTAGTGGAACATGGAGGTGTGAATATCGAAGTAGAAGGTAATGCTCCCATGGAAGAAGATGATCCTAAGGCAGAGAACACAATTGAAGATGTTGGCAAAGAAAATCAGTGAAGAAGATGTTATTGGTGCAACTGATGAAGATGATGATAGTAGTTCATCTAATGATCATGATGATGAAGAGAACCTTGATATACCTATAAATGAAAAGGTATATGAGCCCCTATATCA
The DNA here is from genome assembly GCA_028749045.1 of Cupressus sempervirens. Lineage (NCBI taxonomy): Eukaryota > Viridiplantae > Streptophyta > Pinopsida > Cupressales > Cupressaceae > Cupressus > Cupressus sempervirens. Next base: position 654,578,592 of record CM053793.1, on the reverse strand, counting down.
AGGCTCCCAAACACCACTTCTCTCCAATGTATTGTTGTTGGTAAACTTCAAGGTTATGAATGGTATATCCAATGTAGCAATCTCATGTATGATAAGGCACTATCATTTTTTCATCTTCTATGTTAACATACCATTAATGTTCTTTATATTAACAATTTTTTCTTCATAGGTTGATAGGTGAGTATTTTTTACCACCATCAAACATTCTACCTAGATCTTACTAAGAATTATTGGCCACTATGATAGATATTGGAATGGAGTATCAAAAAAGGACTAAAAACAACTTAAAAGCCATTTCCATCCAATGTGAGGGATCATGTCATTAAAATTCATGGAATAATAGGAGATCCTATCAAAATGGTGACTTATAAAACTCTACAAGAATAGTCATTGTTCACAAAATAGTTGGACAAATTAGGGGAAATGACATCCTCAAAGTACTTGAGATCCTTTCCATGCTACCTACATTGATCCTTTATATTTTCCACAACCTTATTTGAATCCTTTCAACATTTGGAGACTTCCATGATTTTTGGTCTCAACCACTTTCATATTTTAGGATAGATACACTCCATTTTTCCACTTTTATTTTTGTATCAACTATTTCTTATCATTTAATATTTTCTCCTATAAATGATTTTTCTTAATGATCATCTATGAGATTAAATTCTTTGACATATTAATTTATTTCATCTATTTTAGTTTGACCATATGATACTCCTAATTTTTTTTACAAAATTATTTATTTCTTCATTTCTAATTGAACACTCTTGAATGTTAACATCCCTTTTTTAAGCCTCTTTTTGTTTTTCTTCATCCATGCATTCTTTCTCAATCTAATCTTTCCACTTTGACTAGCTTAGGCCAACTACTTTCTTCCATATGTTGGGTTTTCTTTAGGTATCTCAATAGTTGGGTCATTATTGAAGCTTATAATGGGAAGGAACTTTTTTTTTTCCATTAAGATCTCTTAAATAGCTATTGCTTTAATTTTGAGGTTGGTGATGATGAGATTATTAATTGAGAAACCCTTATTCCGTATCTATAACCCAAAATTGAGTCTTGCAAGCCAAAACTAGGGTGCTCCTACACCATTCTCCACCACAAAGAAAGTAATTGTCATGGGACAATAGGAGTAAGTAGTTGAGGATTTATTCCTCTCTTCTTGAAGTCAATTTCAAGGCCCTTTATACATTGTTAAATCTTCCACATTGAATGTAACTAGAATCTCTGATGACTTTACATATGTTGTTGAGAATCTTGCAATTAATACTGATAATTTTTGTGTCTTCTATTTCTATTTCATAGCTATTTAACATAATTGAAGAAACACTTGAACTCTTCATTGCATCTGCATCAGATACTTTGTTTTCTATCTGTGAGTTGATCCTATTCGTAAACATATTCAAGAGAAATTGGCAATTAATATGTTGGATATCCTTTACTATTTATGTTTCAAAGAAAAAGTAAAATATTATGCTCCAGTGGACCAAATTAATGGAGATAGTATTAGATGTTAAGTGTGTCAATCTATTGGTTTTAGGCAATTTGGAAGGAGGCCCTAGTTTAATATGCAATCTCAATTGCTATGCATAAGACATTAGGTGGAGCTGAAAAATGCAATATGTTTGCATTTTTTATATAGGTCATTAATTTAAATGTGGTGCATTTTTCAGCTTCACCTATTTTCCATGCATATGGAATGTTATTGCACGTGCATTATCAATTTAGAGTTTTTGAATCTTATTTTGGATGGGATGGAGAGAAACCAAAGACATATGGATGCTTAAGTGCCTATAGACAATTATTCTTCACAATATGCATTGTAGTTCTATCATTGAGTTCCTTATTTTCACTATTGATACTTTCTACATTTTCATTTTATTAAAAGTAATGGCTTTTTTCCATTTTTTGAAATGTTTCATGCCTTCATTCACTAAAATTTATCTCTGGTAATTGTAACCATATTGGTAACATGTTGATCTTAGTCATCTTAAAGTTGTTTTTATAACACTATAGATCCTAATATGCATATAGCACACTCACCAATGAAAAAAACTAGAACATATCTTGAAATCTTTTGACATCTTTTGTAATAGTAATTGATCACGATTTCATTGTATTTGGTTGTAGTGTACTACCAAGTAGAAGAATTAAATGAGAATTTGAGGTTGTAGGGTAAAGAAAGCATCTCTCCATTATTAAGTACGAAATCTATTTATGCTTTTATTCTAGAAGGAAAGTATTAACGACAATATTATTTTAAGATTCTTGCATAATGTTGTTTTGTTACATGTTTGGGGTTGAATGAGGGACATCAATCAATGATCTTCTTCTTCTTATTCCAATTGGATAGAATGTTATTGAGGTTTCTCTAATTGTAGTAATCTATAAAAGATAATATTCTAATATAAAAATAACTAGTTCATCCCCCCTTGAAAAGAGTTTGGATCTCATCTTATATCTTACAAGGATTTGTAGAGGTGTACCCCTCCAAGCATTTATTGGTGGGTTATAATGATGTAGTACAAGGTAAAAGAATCCCCCAAGGAGATATCGAAGCCCCTAGGAAATAACCATACAGTGGAAACACAACAATAAAGAAAAAATAATGCAAGATCTAATACAAAATCACAACTCTTTATTCATAAAATAACTGATTACATGTAATACGCCTCATTGTAAGGCCTTCTAGGTTAGGGATAAATACATCACCAATTACAATAATAATTTTACAAGATCTCTCCCAATCCCAACTAGTCCAAATCCAGAAGTAGATAAGAACAACAAGAAGAATCTACACTTATACCCTTCAATCCACCAGGCTATTCTCTAATTCTCAAGCTTTAGATACTAGCACTTCAAAGTGCACATCCACTTCTCCAAGCTGGATCACTATCTCCCAAAAGGCTCCACAAAATCCCATACTTATACCCAACTAAGCCACAAGTTAGGCTAGTTCATTACAAATTAAATTAAACCCTTACATTAAATATATGTTGAGCCACAAGTCTGTTAGCATTCATGAGTGTGTTTGTCATCAATGTCAACATAGCATGGTTTCTATAAAGTTTGGCTAAGTAGTAGACATAGATCTTAATGGTATGAAAAATGGTTAGATATTTTAGTGATGTGAAATCATGGACATGTTATACACTATGTCCTGATGATGTGGTCAAGTGCACTAAGTCTAAGTCAAAGATGTACAGAAGATATACCTATTATATAGAAAGTAGTTCAGAGACAATGTATTGGGAAAGCAGTTCCTAATGTTTGTTCACAATCTTTTATCTAAGATGTAATGAGATGTGTAGTTAGAATGTGACAAAGGGTAGTCTATTGGTGATGTTAGTAAGTGTGCAAGCCCTCTTATTGTACATGTGAAGTTTTGTATAGACTTTGATCCGACAGTGTAATTGTAATTGTAAATAATGAATTACCTTATTATAATTAATTGGGAAAGCCTCAAGGCAAACTCAATGAATTATTTTGAATATATGGTACTAAGGAAAGATGTTTTCCTTATTCGTATGGTATCTATTGAAGTGTGAAGTGAAAAAATGAGAAGAGTGGTTAAGGGATGCATGTAAGAAATCCAAGGGATTATTGGATACAAGTTTTGTGATCTGGTTACAAGATCAAAGGAAGAGGAAGGAAGTACATTTCATTTCTATTATTTTGCAAGGAATAATATAGAGATCATTTGGATAGTGGGCTCATTAGTCTTTCCCTTGAAGCTATTTGAGCAATGGGTTCAATAGTCTTCCACAACTCCTAACAGGTTTGGCACAACTCCTAATAGGGTGGGTACATCTCTTATCATGGTTGGAATCTCCTAACAGGTATTCAAAGCCTCCTAATAATGACTCAGATGTACTGAATGTATTCATGGAATCCTATAGGTTCCATCATCTAACAAGGACTATTTATATGAGTACATCATCTTGTGAGTACCATCCGCACCGAGGTTTTCTGTCTGATCAAGGTTTTCCCTAGTTAACATATCCAGTGTTATTTTGTATGAGCATCTTGTTGCGGCTTCTTCTTATATTATTCATATGGTTAAAGTTTAATAAGGTTGATATTTGTGATATTAGTTTGATAACTAATTCAGCCCCCTCCTCCACCCCCCCCCCCCCCCCCCCCCCCCTGCTCTAAGTTATATTGGTGGACTATATATTCTAACAATTGGTATCAAAGAATTAGGTCCTTGAAGGATAAGCTTAACAACTTTGGGAGATTGATGGTGAATCTCTTTAGTAAGGATAGTCTAGATTTCATATGGCCAACTATGATAATTGGAAGAAGATGATGAAGATGCATCTATTGTGTATGGGTTTGGGTTATTGGATCCTAAAAAAGAGTGAGAAGATGATTATGAAAGAAGAGCAACTTGAACAATGCACTGAAGAAGCTATAAGAAGCTATTTTTTTAGAATATTAGAAATTGTTATAGGAATTTGGTCTCTTGGTGGAACCAAGGAATAAGATGGAGTAATATGGAAGATCTTGAAAATTTTGACACCACCATTCAAGCAATTATCTTAGATGATTCAACTAGTAATGTCTTGCACTAAAGATTTCACAAAGGAAACATTGCTTGAAAGATTAGAATCTAAAGAAGTATATCTAAGGTAGTCTAGAGATCTAGCTAGAGTCAAAACAACTTTTACAACCCTAAACATTTGACCTAATCTGACAAGGAGTGCAAGAACAAGTGGAGATTTTTATAGTAGAAATACATCTGATGAAGATAAGAAGATTGAGGAAGGTATAGCCCTTCTTGTGAGAAGAGAAATGAATGGTAAGAAAATATTTAAATGTTGGACATGTGGTGAATTTTGATGAAGGGTACTCCACTTAATACCATAAACTCATAACATAAAAAAATAAAAAATAGCAAAATGTGAGAACAAAATATGGACTCCTTATTTGTGTCACAAATATGGAATCATAGAATTCACAAGTACAATATGCTAACCCACATGGATACCTTCATTATAGTAATCTACAAGACAAGCTACGAACTATCACCTAGAGCCCTTCTAGACAATGTTTGGGTATTTCTTAAATAGGAAATTTTATGCCACTCACAAAGGTTCTAGACATTGAAACTTAATACCTAGGGCCGACAGACCCCAAAAAAACATATAAAGTTGACCAAATACATCTTTGACAATTATTTTAGAAATTTTGGGTAGCCCAACTTTGGAAGGCCATAACTCTCAAATCATTTCTCTGATTGGCTATTATAACCACTTTTCAAAAATGCTAGCTTCTGATCTACAGGCTTAAAACTATGCTAGCACCCTTCCATCAAGTTTTCAAACCTCATCCAGGCACTCTAAGGCCTCCAATGATGAGCTTGAACATTTTCTATAAAATTTTCCACTAAAAATCCTCAATAACATCTTTGATACTTAAGTTGGAGCAATGAGATTATTATGGTAGGCTTATAACTCTAAAATGAACCTTCATGTAGAAAATGAGAACATTCTGAGCCTATATGACAAACTTACTAAAAAAGGCAAGTTTCCATAAATAGTAACCACCCTATCTATTAGTCCTTATTAAAATAAAAAATATTAAAAAGAAAATACTTTTGGGTGATGCAAGATTGCTCTTACACCCAGGATGCTCTTGCATCAAACACCCAAGGTAATTTGAGAAGTGACCTCGTCACATCTCAAGTGTTCAAAGGAAAACCAAGATGATTAACCTCCTCCCTTGTAAGCTATGATGAATCCTCTACTAGCCTCCCTTTCCATTTGACTAAGTATTCCTCATAAGTTTTTTTCCTTGTACTTTTGCCAATACAACTATCTAGTATCTCCTCAATCTCCTTTGCAGTTGAACTAGTTGCTAGAATATTCCATTATATTTCTTCAACTTCATATCCATCACCTCCTTCATAATACTCTATCAGATCTAAAATACTAAATACTAGTGAAATACTCAATTCAACAAGCAATTCTACTTGGTAAGAATTTCCAAAATCATGCCTTTTCACTATCTTGCACAGTCCAAACTTCTTCATCTTCATCTTTTTATGTGTACCCATTGGAAAACTCTCCTTTCTCAAATAAACCATGACTTCATCTCCAATCTAAAATTCCTTATACCTCCTTTCCACATTTGCCTTAGCTTTATACTATGTATTCATCTTTATGATGTACTTCCTCACCTCATCATTGACATTCTTTAAATGTTCAACAAATTTTTCTTTTTTAGCTTTACTTATTTCTCCTTTATCCAACTATCATAATTCAGAAGCATTTCCAGAACTACTCCCATATACAATTAGGAATGGTGATTTACTAGTACTCTTGTTGACAAAATTATTATATGAAAATTCCACCTATGGTAAAATCATATCCCATCCTTTTGGCTTGTCTTCAACCAAAAATCTTAGCAAGTTTCCCAAACTATAATTCATAACTTATGTCTATCCATTAGTCTATGGATGATGCAATAAAATGAACTTCAAAACTATCTTCAATTTCTTCTAGGATACATGCTAGAAATACTCAACAAATTTGGTATCTTGATCTGAAACTATACTCTTTGGCAGACCATGTAGTCTCACCACTTCTCTGAAAATTAGCTTTGCCACATGAACATCATCACTATTCTTCTTGCAAGAAATAAAATGTGTCATCTTGGTAAACCTGTCAACCACTCAAAAAAATAGAATCATGCCCTTGCTACATTCTCAGTAATCCAAGAACAAAATCCGCATTGACATATTCCCACGGCTTCTTTGGTATAGGTAATGGCTAATACAACCTTGTATTCTACTTCACTCCTTTCACCATCTAACATACTCTACAACTTTGTACAGACTTCTTCACATCTTGCTGCAACTATGGCTTGTAATAATTCTCAAAAACTAAAGCAATGGTCTTATCTCTACCAAAATGTCCAAACAATCCTTCACTATGCTTCTTCTTGATGAGATTCTCTCTCATTAAACTTTTGGGAATGCACAAATGGCTTCCTTTGAACAACATACTATCCTAGATCATAAAATCCAACCACTTTGTCTTGTTAAGTGTAATAGGTTTTGTACAAGCCTTACACACTTCACCAAAATCAGCATCATCTGGATACAAAGTACTTAGTTCCTTAAACCCAACCACCTCTATCTACATTTTTGTAAGAAAAGGTGTCTTCTACTAAGAGCATCTACAACCTTTTTAGACTTCCCACTCATGTGTTTCAAAACAACTATATAACTCTACAAAAACTCAACCCACTTCAAATGCCTTTGGTTCAATTTTCTTTGACTATTCAAATATTGCAAAGCTTGATGATTAGTATACAAAAAAAACTCCTTAGGAAGAAGATAGTGTCTCCATTTCTTCAATTATTGAACTATAGCATAAAATTCCTAATCATAAACATAATATTTTCTTTTGGCATCATTTAATTACTCAATAAAGTAAGCAATATGTCTACCTTCTTGGTTCATAATAGCTCCTATTGTAGTACCACTAGCATCATAGTATACTTGAAACAGCTTGTTAAAATTAGGAAGTGCTAAAATAGGATTCTTAGTAACTTTCTGTTTCAACATATTAAAATTCTCATCTACTCCTATAATCCACTTAAATTCTTTTTTGTCCCCTCTCATTATTTCAGTCAAGGGTCCACAAATATTGCTAAAACCTCTTATAAACTTCTTATAAAAACTAGCCACTCAATGAAAAGATCTTACTTCTATTGCACTTCTTGGAATAGGCAATTCAAAGATAGCTTTCATCTTCTCTAGATCCATTTTTAGACCTTTTTGAGACCACAAGTCCCAGGTACACCAACTCCTTTACAAAACTACACTTCTTCAATTTTATCAAAAACTTCTTTTCTCTCAAATTATAAAAAACATTTCAAATATGGACCAAATGCTCCTCCAATGTCTTACTAAAGATTAAAATATCATCTAGGTAAACAATGACAAACTTACCTAGAAACTCTTTCAGTACCTCATTCATGAGTTACATGAAAGTGCTCAGTGCATTGGTTAACCCAAAAGGCATGACTAACCAATCATATAGTCCTTATTTGGTCTTGAAAGAAATCTTTTGTTCATCACCTTCTCTAATATGAATCTGATGGTACCCAATCTTTAGATTTGTCTTTGTGAAATACTCATCCCCACTCAAATAGTCTATGATATCATCCATCCTTGACAATGAAAATATATACGTGATTGCGATCTTGTTGATAGCATGAGAATCTATGTACATGCTCCATTCTTCTTTGGTGCCAATATGGATGGTAAAACACATGGACTTACTATTGGCTCTTGATTTAACAGAGTTTAAACAACCAAGTATGCAAAGCAAGAATGCGTCTATGGGCAGCTATCTCAAATAATGGACACAATTCACCAAGAACCTGGGCCAACTATAAGGCTAGACCCTTCTTCTTCTTCAGGCTCTACAAAACCTAGGTGGGTGAACCTATAGATTCTTTATATGGTACCATTTGTCAAAGCATACACTGAATCTAATGTAAAGCAGATAAAAACTCCTAAATCTTCTATACTTAACCAAGAATCACAAACATGAAATAGCTAAGAACATAACTCATGAAACTGGCAAGCTAAGTGTGGGTTAACATTTGAATAGCTTTCAACATAAAAGGGAAAAATGTTTTAATATGTTGATATCAGCAAGACCTAAGTATGAGCAATAGAACTTAAATATCCTATCTATGATCAGTGCCTTATCTATTGGGAAATTAAATGAATCATAACCATACATCTCCTGGAAACCTCAGACATATCCCTACATCAAGATCCCTGATCTATCTTTCACCTTGTGAATAGACATCTGCTATAGAATGAATCTCATACTCAAAACATCCTATCACAAAATCTGCAAACCCTATGAAAAACATCAAGCAATTACATGGTTCTTTTCCCCGCTAGTAAGACATTTTAATCACATACATTCCTAAATGAAATGCAACCTAATCTATGCTCTTTGATCACAAATTAGAAGAAATAATAGATCCATAATTAGGAGACAAGATTCAGACTAAACTTAAAACCTTTGCTGCTCTTTATTTGCTTTCCTTGAAACCAAATACATGAAATGTACAAAAAACAACTCATAAATCACCTAACAAACCAGAACTATCTACATGAAACATGAATGCTGCTCAATACAAAAGAGAAATGTTGGGTGTGTGGCTTTCACAGCCTGAGCAGAGCTCCAAAAACTAGAAATAGAAAACCAACCAACAACCTATTTCAGAGAAGAAGAAAGAATATGTATGGAGAAGGCAATTCTCAGATTGAATTTGCAGTTGACAATTGTCCCTTCAGAATTTTCCTTCAAGAAGATGAAAAAAACTCTCTCCCCCTTCTCTCTACAACTGCATATCATATCTAATCCTCATCATTTGGCCTCTACTAGGCAAAAAAATCTCAGAAATTTGATGATGAAAAGCATGTAACTGATCTTGATGTAAAAGTGAATTCAAGGTAAAAGTAACAAATTAGTTGAAAATGCCTTGAGAAGACAAGAGAAAAACCTCAAGTTGATTTTCTTCACTTTCAAATTGCAACAGACCTTTAAAACCATCCTCTAACCAATCTTAATTATCATTGAAGAACTCAACCTATTCTATCACCAATGCCTCTGATTTCACAAATTGTCCTATAACTTGAACTAGGAAGCACCTAAGCAAAAACAAACTCCAGATTTGGAAAGTTCAGGTTCTTCCATTTCCAATGGTATATTGGAGTTCCCAATTTGGTTTAAAATTGCCCTAGATATGGCCGTTTGAAAATTAGGCCTCTGTTCATGGTTTCCATATAATTTTGCAAAAAAATTAACTTTAATATAGTTTAAACTATATTAAATTTCAAACTTTATTAAAATGAATCTAACATGAGCTTGAAGGAAAAATAATAATAAAACATTAAAAATTGAAAATTCTTAATTTTCCTTTCATTTTTTCTACTTGGGTCAAACCAGGTTTGATCGAGCTTGACACGTGTCACATTCTAACTAGTCCTCTATTCTGCCACCTCACTATGCCAAGTCACCCATGCCACATCAGCGTCACCATCTCGCTATGGCTAACTGGCGAGCATTTTCTCTTAGTGAGATAGCGATGATCAGACGATCTGCCACGTGGCACCATCCCGTGCACTGCATTCCACATCAGCATTTCAGTCACTGCTTGGCTGTCACTTGTCCTTCAATCATTCATTGACAGCACTATGCAGGTCCCACACTACTTCATCAACACCTCACTGGATTTTGAAGGTTTTCCAGCAACTGACTACCTCGCTAGCAAAAAAACCTTGCATTTTCTGACTGCCGAAGTAGCGAGGCGCTGGATTTTTTGAATTTTTTGATTGCCTTCTATCTGCTGACATCATCAACTTTTGAATTATGTGCTCATTCAAAATTATACTCTGTCCTCCAGACGGTTGGGACCCACGAAATCCACCAAACATCACACAACTTTCAAAAGCCTTTGTATTGTTGACACTACATGTTTGAGTGCAAAAGTATTTAAATAAAAAAAGCTTCCCTTGTACAAGTGATGTGGGATAATTCGTTTTACTTTTCCCTCTATCCTGTAGATGCTAATTTCTTCTGCTGCATATGCCTTTGGCATGAGTTGCTCATTTTTGCATGAGTTGCTCATTTTTACATGGAGCTCTATCCTTGTGATTGATAGCTCCATAATGGAGCTTCATTTTTATGTAAATATCCCTGCCTGTTGGTCATTTTTTGCCATGAATCAGCAGAATTTTCATAGTGATGGTCATTTCTTATGCATATGGTCACTTAAAATGAAGCTCCCCCCTTGTAAAAAATGTGATACTATTGCTGGCGGAAGCCATGGGCTTCAAAAACGTGGATACATGCTTCCTAGAGCTTTGTTTCACCAGCAAATCTATACATTTTATTAAAAACGTGGACTGCTCCTTCCTCTGGCTGCATTTTATTTATTTATGGATGTCTTCTTTTAATTCAGCCATGACTTACCTCAGTGTGGCTGCTCCTTTCAGTGCCACTCCTTTTAAACTGGGCAGCTCTTTCTATATTTTTGTGCTTTTGTTTCAGCATTTATTCTTCTATTCATGGGCTGCCCCTTTTCATTTTCATCTTCACAGAGGTTGCAGTAGACTATGTCAATAAACATGTGGTGGGCCTTTACCATTCTTTGATGTTGAGCTCTCAAATGGTGGTCGACTTCTCCTTCTACTTGGCATGGATTCTCCCCAATGATAGCAGCTTTTCTTTTCCTTATGCCAATTTATTCTTGGCTGGCTCCTTTTTATAATTATATGGATGCCTCATTTCCTTTATAATGTCAGCAGACTTCTAAAACAATTAAAATTAAAAATCTCCCTTGCTTTGATAACCTGTGGCTTCCATTTTCATTTTGTGAAAAAGAGCAAAAAATATTGGGCTTAATCAACACTTGCCTTCTTCTAAAACTTTCAATATGTTTTGTTCCATTCTATCCAACTTCTTTTAATCAATTGTGGAAATTGTGGATTTGTGTCTGGAGGCTCACCGGCTAGCCTTAAAAACTAATACAATCAAATAACCAGGAAATAAAAATTGGCATGAGTGTTCAATCCTACACACTCTATCATACTGCAAATTCTTAGCCCATGATGATTTTCTAGTAAAAAGATTTTAATTGCCGAACATCCATACTTCAATTACTCTGCAGGCAAACAATGTAAAAGAAACATAAACTGGGCTCGAGTTCGGCATTATAAACTGGGTTATTGATCACTTGGGGTTTTGAAAACTAGGATATAAGTTCTTTGCCATGAAGAGAATATAATTCCATGTTTTGGGCTCATGATGAATCACAGGGCACATTTGGCGAATTTGCGAAAACAGGCACTTGGAAATTTTAACTGAGAAATGTGTCAAAAAGTAATTTTTGGCAAATGTACGGACATAAGAAAGTATACAAATGGATGTTTCATGACTTGGTAATTGGCATACTTCAAGGATTTTTAGGATACAACACAATGATATAATCCATTTAGGCTCACCAATCATAGGATCAAAGTTATAATGTGTCGAACAAGAGTACAGATCAATCAAGATACCTTAGCCATATCAAGATAATATAAACTGCATCTTTGATCATGTTAGCAAACTGATCAAATGGATTCGACATGATCTCAAAATTGGAACATATGAAGTGTCTTACCCTTGGAACACAATGCAAAAATATTTTTTTCATTTGGGTCAACTAGGTCAAAGGTATGATTTGTCAAACAAGGCTTCCCAGAATTGTGAACAACTAGTCAAATGCACAAAACAGTAAATGACCAACTTTGGGGGGTGCAAAACCTAGTCAAACATATTTGAAATGACTTGAAAATTGAAACATAGGTTATTTATTATGCATACTAAACATCCCCAAAGTGGCTAGTCATGACACATTCCTGGGTAAAAAATATTCAGATGCAAATTGGGCCTCTGACCACTCTTTGACACGGGCAGAATTGCAAATTTTGACACTAGCTCAAAATGGGACTTCACAGAATGGTTCAAAATGTCAGTTTAACTTCATAGAACACATAGACACACTAAATGAAAGGTGTTAGAAAAATTAAAGACCATTTATGTATTAACTCAATAGCGGGGTACATAAGCTTCATAAGGCATTTATAGGCCTGAAATTTCTCAATGGTGCTCAAAATCAGGAAGGCAATTTTGAGCGCCAACACTTACACTCTACAACTCATGAACTTGTCTATTCAACTCTTCACTTTCTATTAGTGTCATTCTATGTGCTTCCTTATTTGGTAAACTAGCTCCTAGAACCAAATCCATCTGGTGACTGATCTTACTCATTGGGAAAATTCATTAGGTACATTATCTAATAGAATATCAACAAACTCTCTCAACATATTTGCAACTTTTGTAGGAAGCTCCTCTACTTCTTCTTTACTATGTTTTGGAATTATAGAAAAATACATATGCTCACACTTCATAACTTTGAGAAACTCTTTTCCATCAACAAAACATATTATGGCAGTACTAAATACCTTTTCTTCTTTATCCTTCAATGGCCTCAACTTATGTTTCACTCCATCATTGGTAAAAGTGTAGGTATTTTCTCACCCATCATGTATAACATGCCTTCCAAACTACCATAGTCTACCTAGAAACATATGAAATATGTCCATAGGTATGATATCACATAGTACCTCATCCTATTAGCTTCCAATCTTGAACTTCACTAAGCACTGCTCATTTACCATGACCTTGTGGTCATCTTGCACCCAAACAATATGGTATTGATGTGGGTTTTTCTATCTCTTCAGCTTCAACTTGGTGACCATTATTTCTAACACCATATTTTAAATACTTTCACCATCAATGATCACATCACAACACTTATCTTTACATCTGCACCTTGTGCAAAATAAGCTCCTTCTTTGATTAGGTTCATTCTTGCAACTCAACAAGACTCTTCTATTAGCTAGGACTTCTCTTTCAACATCTTCAAAATGTGATGATCTAACATCTTTATCAACATGTGCAACTCTAGCCTTTCCTTCTATTCCTTGATCTATCCTTCCTTGGTGTTGGGTGCATTCAAATGCTCTATGCCCTTCTTCTTCATAGCAAAAACATTTTCTAGTGAAGCCTCCTCTTCTAGATCCTTGTCATTTGCCTCTTCCTCTCTGAACTCTATTGTTCTAATCATGGAAATGATTGGAATTGTTTCCCTTTTGTTTTTTATTGTTACTTCCAGCCTCATCCTTTCTCTTCCAATCATCATTATGGTCACCATAAGATCGTCTGCCAGATCTTTCGCCATGACATCTTCCACTATTCTTGTTGTCAAAATTCTTATTCAATTTCTCCTCAACTCTTAGGTAAAATTGGTATGCCTCCCCAATACTTTTCATTCAAACTCCACTCAACTCATCATGAATACTTGACCTTAACCCATTAAGATAACAGGTGACTTTCTCCTTATCAACTTTTGCATGGCCAATTTTAATGAGAACTTGGTAGAACTCTATGGTATACTCTTGAAGAGATTTTCCCACTTCCTTCATTCCTTGCATCTTCTTCAATAGATCAAGCTCATAATCCATAAGAATGAATTGTTGCTTTAGTTTAGCTATCATCTAATCCCATCTGATGATTTTGTCATTTTCCTTTCTATTTCACTCCAACTGAACCTCTTATATCACCTAGATTAGTAGTATAAAATGAGAACTAACTATTAAATGAAAGCTTTAACAATACTAAAATGAGTAAACACTTAAGATAGGACTGATTTTTTATCACCACAAATGGAGGCAAACCAAGAATGATAAGCTCCAAATGGTATAACACAATGATGCAATAGATATGTCCCTGATTTAAGGTATGTATGCTCACAAGTATAATTCAAGCTTAGATGGATGGATGGAGTGAATGATGCAAGGTTTCAATAATGGATTCATGGAGTGATTTTGCCATTATAATGGTATTTTGGTAGTTTATGAGCTCTCAAAATAGCATTATAACTTTGCATGGAGGATGAATACTTTTTGTGAAGGGAGGAGGTTCAATTTATAGGCAAGAGGCTTGAGGGATGGAGGGCTAGGATGCAAGGATGGAAAGATGGTGAGGGAGGGTTATGATGCACTCAAAGGGGAGCACATGGATTGTGCTTGTTTAACACCAATCAGGGAGTGACACATGTCACAACATCATTGGGTGGAGGAAAGGGCAAGGATGAGTCAACAAAGGAGGCTCAAGGCCTTAAATGGCCCTCATAATGGCTTGTAAGAGCTTTTAAGGGCATGTAAGAGCATTGAAGGCTTTTTGGTTGGGATAAAGTTTTATGGTTGGGATATTTTGAGGGAGGAGACTTTGGTTTGGCTTAGGAAAGTCTTAAGATCACTTAGGGAATGTGACAAGGTTGGGGGGGGATTAGGCTTGGGTTAGGATTAGATTAAGGATGTTAGAGATGTGCAAGTGGATGACATTTATGAGGGTGGGTGAGTTAGTGGCTAAGCTTAGTTAGTATGGATAGATGGTGTGGATTAGGCTAAATAGAGGATTTAGGATAGTTTAGGGGCTATTTAGATTTGAGCGTTTTATTTATTAAAGTGATTTTTAATAATTTTGAAATTTGGAATTAGATAGGAGAATAGGATTTAATTTATAAATAATAGGTTATTTGATTTATCAATTAGGACTATAGATGATTAAATAAATTAATCAGCTAGGGGATGTCAAAGGATTAATTAGATAGAAATTTAATTAATGATGCCCTTTTAGAGATAGCTAAATAGGATTACCAAAGTGGTGTAATCAAATTTAGGTGTCTACATTTTGCCCCTCTTTGACATAGTGTTGAGACAACACTATTTCAAAGAAGTTCGAATGGAGACGACACAAGGAAGATGTTTTAGCAACAAGTTTGCCCCTGTCTCAAATAAGAAGAGGGGAGACTAGGCTTAGATATGCCCCCTCAAGAAGGCAGTGGAGAGAGAAGATAAGGGTCGATGGCTTCTTGAAAAGAAAAAGAATTCGAGATGAGAAAAGACACAGAGTGGCAAAGAGAAGGGGTTGAATTAGCTCAAACTTGCACAACAGGAGAATGATAAAGGGAGAATCAAAGGCACAAGAGTAAAGCAAGCTTAAGATGATCTAGGATTGAGGGGAGGACGAAGGAGTGGAGTTCTATAAAAAGAAACCAGGAGGAGGGGATGGATGATGGGAAGATAAAGGTAATGCAACATGATTTCAAAGAGTCAAATTGGCAGAATATGGGTTTCGGAGATCCCTAGGACTAGGATTGTGGATCCCAAAAGATGAGGCTTGGTGGATTTATGTGATGGGTGGATCCCTAAGACTAAGATTGTGGATCCCTAAGGTTAAGAGTGAAGATTGATTCAAAGAGATACTGATGCATAAGTTGAGATAGGAGAGATAGATTTTGGATATGGATGGGGGATAATGGAGATGAAGGGAATCTATTGAAGCTTTTTGAGCAGGCGGATACTTCAAAGAGAAGTACCACCATGTAGTTGAGCACTAGATTTGCTATAGGAATGTTGGTTAATTGTCAAGGTTACCAAGAACATCAAAGCCATGTCACCAACATTTCAGATGATAAACGAATGGATGCAAAACAAACACATAAGGATTGCTCTAGCAGTGTACATGAATCTCAGAGGAAGGAGCATGGAATTGATATTGGGTAACCCACAAGCACAAAAGAAAAAAAACAAAAGACTGGATCAAGACCTTGCACTCAGATTGCCCCATTCATAGCACACCATGATAGGGAAGATCATGGCAACCGTGAGGAGGGAACAAGGAGATGGTGTGGAAAAGATACGTGAAGACCCAAAAGGGGAGAAGTCAAATAAAAAATAAACTAAAAATTTAAAAGAGAACCATTGGCAACGAGATGGGTAGGATGAGGTACTAATGGACCAAGATTAGATAGGAGGAAAGCTATATCCTACAAGGATCCATCAGAGAGTACCTAAGCTGAGGGATAACACTGCAGGGATAGGAGATCGAGCTAAAGGATGTAGCGAGATAGTTTAATCAAGAGTTTGTATAAGTGTACAAAGGCATTTGGTGTTGGTTTTGCGGGATGAGAATGTGTTTGGGAAAGGTGGGATGACCAAGAGGGGTAGGCAGGGCACTGGGGTGGGCTATAAAGGGCAAAGAGGGGGCTAGAAGGGGTCATTTACAGTCAGATTGAGGAGGAGATATTGCTGATTAGGAGCTCTGTAGCGGACATTGTGATGGCGGGTATTGAGAAACCAGAGCATCGAGCGAACATAGTGTGATGAGTACGAGTATGAGGGGTTCATGATCAATCAATAGGGTCTAAAACCTCTTTATATTTTTTGTTTATGCATTTATTATAGCATTCCTGCGAAAGAAAATATGATCCCGCAGGCACGGATCCAGTGGGAACGCGAGTGGGATCAGCAGGATCATGATCTTGTGAAAAATGGCATCAGGTGAGAGGATGTGAGGGTTTAAATAGTCATTTTGTGGGAAAGCGATCTTGGGATGGGAGGTCATGCGAGAACGGGATAGAGTCAGTGAGATCGCGTCCCCATGACAAGGAACGCGAGTTAAGTAGCGGGAACGTGTCCTCATCAGTTAAGGTCATTGTACAGTGGGAAAGGGGGTTAAAAGGGTATAGTGTAGGTACGTAATCCTACGAGATCAAGGGTCAGCGAGATTGCCAGCTAGAGAGATCGTGAGAATGCACTAGCGGGATTGAGGGAAAAGGTCAAGGGATTTATAGCAGAGTCAATAGCGCGATCCTGCGGGAATATAGTTCCGTGGGAATGCAGGAGCAGAGACTTCATGGGAATGCTATTTTTGCAAGAATGCGTGTGTTGTAAATTAAAGTCAAAAAAATTTGGGGTTGAGGGAAGGGAGGGTGTAGGATAAACAAGGAGATAGAAAACTGACGATTGAATTGGTTTTGGTTATGTGCAGTGGTCGCTGGATGCACTAGTGTCACGGGAGTGGTGAGTAGCAGCGTTACGCGCAGGAGAGATGTTGATGCCTGCTGATTGGGCATGGATCAAGGAAATTAGGCTAGGCCACCTGGCGAGGTTGCCCCATACTTGGAAGTATATGACAATGGTTATAGCGCTATGCAAGAGATGGCACAATGAGACAGCAACATTTTACCTTCCGACAGGGGAGATGACGATGACACTAGAGGATGTGTACCAGATATTTTGATTGAAATTGTGAGGGACGCCAGTCATGGAAACCAAAGAGATGATAGTAGAGGCGACTATGCAAAGACTAGTGGGGTCGAGAGAGGAGTATAGGATCTAGCAAGGATAGTTTACATTGGATGAGCACCTGGATTGTGTTATGGTGGAGAGGCAGATCTACTTCTATGTTTTGTGGTTGGTTTAAAGGTATATTTCCCTAGATATAGGTGGTATAGGTGTGATGTTGGCATTTATTCTAGTGGTGATGTAGATAGTTGATTCAAAATGCCCAGCTGCATGGGGTTCTCTGATGTTGGCTGAGTTATACCATAACCTACATCAGATAGTATACCAGGGTGGTAGCCGACAAGGGAGGAGCATTGGGTTTTTGACACTACTACAAGTATGGGCCTGGGAGCATATTGCAGTGCTTAGGCCATTGGGGCGCAAAGATAGGCAACTAGAGGAGCCAGTGGCATATAGCTGGGCCAAGCCATTGACATACCACCATGCAAATTTAGTAGATTACTAGAGAGTGCGGATCAATGAGATAGTAGTAGTGGTGTTGAGGCCATACATGGGCTTGGGACTATGGGCAGAGGAGGGAGAGCAGCTCCCCTACACCATGTCTTGATGCTTTGTGTTTGGTAGATGGGAGCACATTACAGAGCAATATGATGATTCTAGTGTTTATATGTGTTTATGGACTAGTGATGTTATGTATAGTGTTTGATAGTGATGTTTGCTGATATTTCTAACAAATGGTGATGCAGGATGCAATATATGCTATGATTTTATGATTATGTTGACTGTTTGTGATGCAGGGTGTGATTTTTGATGACATTGTATACAGGATACAAATTGATTGTGATGTGATTTTAGCTATGATAGTGTAGATATGATGTGTTTTTAATCTATGATATCACAGATGTGATGTGATCCTTGATGACATGATTTTTTTTAGGATGTTGTAGATGTGATGATGGTGAGATTTCCTATAGTATGATAGGTTTTTGATATGATGTTGATGATGTTATGTTGCTCTATGATAGATGTGATGTAATCCTGAGAAATTGATTGCTTTGGAGAGTATTTGATATGATGTTGTATGATGATAAGTACAAACTATAAAATAAGTGACAAATGTAAAATGAATCACCAGCTAAAGGATAAAAAACAAATTTATGATACAAAAAATGAATATAATGTCATGACACTTAGGATATGTTAACACAAACTAAAAATGGGTCAACGATTTAAAACAAATAAATTGACAAAATAAAAGATGAAAATACACAAATGAAGTACAACTCTTAAGGATGAACGTTAATGCTAAAATGAAACCTAACCTGATGATAAAGGAAGATAATGCTAAAAATGAATCACAATCTAATGATGAATGACTATGCTAAAATGAACCACAATCTAATGATGAATGACTATGCTAAAATGAACCCTAATCTAATGATGAATGACTATGCTAAAATGAACCATAATCTAATGTTGAATGGCTATGCTAAAATGAACAATACTATAATGATGAATGACTATGCTAAAATGAACCCTAATCTAATGATGAATGACTATGCTAAAATGAACCATAATCTAATGATGAATGACTATCCTAAAATGAACCCTAAGAGAGAACAGTGAATTTATGATACGCTAAAAGAACACAAACTAAAAGATACACCTAGGATTTATGATAATCACGTGAGAATAACATAAAAAGATCGAGTGCAATGTTATTTCATGATAGGGTAAAGGATACAAGCAATGATAATACAACATACAAGATTGTAGGAGCTACGAGACAAATAACGATGGTGGAATAAGATAATGAATGTTTTGACTTATGATAGCATTCTATGATATGGAAAGTGTTCATAGGAGATACTTGTAATACCCCAAAATTGGCTCATTGCCATTATACCAATTCTGGTCTATTCCTGATAATTTCAAAGTCCTATTCTAATAGGCAATTCTCATTCTACTATTCGCTACTTGACTTAATTGTCAGATGTAGAAAACCTAAATCTACATTCATCATGCTTATTATTTAATTCCTATAGTATTTACTCATATTAGTCACATTAAACTTATTGATTAATATTTAATTTAATTATTAAAGTATTTATACTTTAATTAAATTAAATTATATCCTAAGGCTAATGTACTATGGAATTAAATTTATTTAATTTAATAAATATGCCTATCTTAATTAATTAAATGTAATTATTTAATTAAATGGGAAAGGTATTTCTAATTAATTAAAAGAAATTATTTAATTAAATGGAGTACTTACTTCTAAATAATTAAACAAAGTTATTTAATTAAATGGGAAGCCATTCCCAATTAATTAAATGAAGTTATTTAATTAAACAAAAGTGTCTCTAACTAATTAAAGATTATTTAATTAAATAGAAAAAGTAATTGTGAGAGCATATTTCATTTTATTAAATTAAATATCTCAACAAAATCTCTCTTCAGTTCAAAAAAGGGGAATTTCCAGTTCACTAATGATAAAAAATGAGTTAACTCAGTTAACTCCTTTTTCTACTCAAATTAAAATAGTTAACTCCTTACTTTACTCAAATTAAGTCTGTTAACTCCCTTTAATTTGGGAATTTCCCTTTATGACTGAAACTCATCTTCAATCCTGACCGTTGATCTGAATCGATCTCAGCCGTTGATGGATTCTAGGAGACTCTATTTAAGAGACCCTCATCTCTTCATTTTGAAGAGAATGAATTGATTTGCTATCGAATTGCTGTTGAAATTCACGCTCATGTTTACTTACATTTCTTGCATACATTCTCATTCTTAGTTTAATCTCATTTTAGTTTAATCATGCATATGGTTAATCTAGTTTGCTTCATTTGTTCTTAGATTACATTGCATCTTTCATTTTTTTAGATTAATCTGTATACTCATTCTTAGCTTAATTCCATTGTCAAATCCTTTGTTCTTAGAGGGTCTAGTTGCCTGCACCTCAATTTTGAGGATATTAATAGGCAAAATTCCTTTAGATAGAAGGCAACAGGTTGCTTTGTAGGGCAAATTTTGGATGAACAATTCAATGTTCATTCTGCGATGAATCCACAAATAAGGACCGTGTTGAAGTGCGTGTGTTAGCATAGGCCACATTTTCACATACACATTTTTGGCGCCCACCGTGGGGCTCAAAACTCAAGTTTTCTGGCCTCTTTCTGTATTTTTTAATCATTTTTTTGTCCTCTATCTGTATTGTTCCGTACAGATTTGGAAATCTTCATGCGAAACTATTCATTTTTGCATGAGGATCTAGAATCTTCACGCGAAGATTCTTTCTGCATCGCGCAAGAAATTTTTTGGTGCACAAAGCTTCGCATGAGGCCTGTTTCTTCGACGAGCTGATTTTAATTTTGTGCGACCCGAGTTTAATTTTGCGCGAGCCAAATTTAATTTCGCACGAGCCGAATTTGATTTCGCGTGGGCTATAAAACTTCTTCACGCAGCCTGTCAAGAATTTTGCGCAAAACTCTGCTGACAGAGGCAAATTTTTTGCATTGATTTGCGTGTTTTCTAATTTTTCTGTTGATTGTTCGCGATTTCTAGTGTTTCTGTGTTTTCTGATTTTTTTGAACAGCATAGCAATAGTTTGTGGAACAATGGGAAAAGCGTGCTAAAGTTGTTAGAAATAGGTAAAAATCTACTAAGCACATTGCAAGGATCACCAAGTAATCTTCATCAGCTGATAACATTTCATTTGGATCTAAAACAAACATCTTTCATGTTGAGCTTGTGTTTTTCCTTCTGTATTTCCATTTTACAACACATGCATAAACTCATACTAGGGTGTGATCTCTGTTAGTATTCATTTAGCAGGCTTAGTCTTTAGTGATAGATCTGATTAGCTATCTTGGGTTATTGGACTCACTAATCTGCCAGCCCCTCGTTCCAGCCTGTGGTTGCAAGCTTAGCACCACATTAAATAGGGGAGGGGTCTACAGGACATAAGCGTTAAAGGCTCCACAAGGCAAACCTTTTGTGCTTTCTAGAACTCGCTAATTTCTGAGTTGTGGACTCATTTTGGCTTGTGTGAGGGGTTAAATGTTCCACATTGTTGGACTCACCTCACATTAGTTAAAGCATTAAGTGTACCACCTTGTGCTTTTTGATTACTTTTAGATAGATTTTCTTTCATGAATTAACATCTGTACACACATAGTAATTAAGCCCCCATGAACACTATTCGTGGATCTTGAGGGAGTGGGTTCCTAGTGAAACTCCTCTCTAAGATGGATTCCTTATGGGTGGGGAGGATACTTTGAGCATCTCGTAGATAGATGAATCTTCAACTTGTTGATTAAGGCATCCTTTCTCCGGAGAGGTTGATAGATCACAAGAAGATGATATCATAGATTTTTAAGAGATAATCTTAGTCTAGCGTGTCGGATTAATCTATTTGTTTTGATTGGGCTAAAGGTGAAAAGGTGTCAAAACCTTGAATCTAGAAGCTAAGTCCCCTTGTGGTATACTATTGTGAGTCGGTTACCTCTAGAGAGGGTTAACTGTAGCAGACAATCCCTCTATAGGAAAAACTGTGATGACGGAACCTCAAGCGGTAATAGCCATTTTTGCCATGGTAGTGACAACCACTATATAAATGTCCTTTTGGAAGAAATCTCCACGGGTGTGGTTCATTGTGGGTTGTCAGATCTCCCTAGCAGCTCTTGAAGATTAAGTTCTCAGACTGTGTCAAAACCTCGGTGTGTTGGGATTGGAGGTCACTCCTGTGAGCCATAAAAGTTGTAGAGTCAAACCATTATTAAATACCTTAGAGAAGCCAACTTTTATTTTCTAGGAATGTGTGCAATGATTGCAAAACTCTTTGAAAATGT
The DNA here is from genome assembly GCA_028749045.1 of Cupressus sempervirens. Classification (NCBI taxonomy): domain Eukaryota; kingdom Viridiplantae; phylum Streptophyta; class Pinopsida; order Cupressales; family Cupressaceae; genus Cupressus; species Cupressus sempervirens. The sequence continues at coordinate 654,555,996 of CM053793.1, read as the reverse complement.
ACACAAATAGCTCTCTTAGGGATTAGAAAAAACTAAGTCACTTGATTGTCCATGCGCAAGGTTGCTTTTGCCCTTGCTCATTTTTTTCAGACATGCTTGAAATCACTTGCTTGCTGTTCTACATGCCTGTTTATCTGCCTGGTTATTGGATCGATCAAAAATTTATTCAAAATTAGTCATTGTTGTGAAACTGTTCTGTCCTTTCGCATGAAATCATTTTGGTCTCGCGCAAAATCATTTGGCTCTCGTGCAAAATCATTTGGCTCTCGCGTGAAATCATTTGGCTCTCGCGCGAAGCCATTTTTCCCTCGTGCGAAATTAAAATTCTGTTGCGCATCTTTGCGTGATCCAAAAACATTCTTGTGCAAAATTAAAAACTGTTATTGATCTTCGTGCGAGACAGAAACATCTTCGCGCGGCCTGTAAAACTTCTTCACGCAACCTATAAAGGTTTTTCATGCAAGGATTTTTATCAGCATTTACAATCTGGGTCTATTCTAGCTATCTGCAGCCTGCATGCTGTCCTTTGCTGTGTCCGTTTATCGCTCTCTATTTTCAAACAGTCCTGGAACATTGACACTTCACTTAACTAAAACTTGTGTCTTATACCTTGACTAGTCTTGTCTCATACGTAATCTTGGTCCTCGTCTTAATGCTTGTCATACTTTGTGCCACAGTGGTCATAATCTCTGGTTATTCTAGCCTTTAAATCAGACCATTTGTGCCTTAGTGAACATCATTCTTGCTACTATCTTGTCCTTTTTGAGACTTAGTTTTAGTATAGTCCTTGTCCAGGTTCTAGCTTCTTTTCCTTGCCTATGACTATCACAACTAGAAGCGGCAACATGTTTTATCCTGATAACATTAGACGTGGTCATGCTAGGGGTCATAATCACGGTAGAGGTAGCTTACCTTTTGCTACACAATCTATATCCAGTTTGGCTAGTGAGGCGTCTTCATGGTCTTCCTCACCTGCAAGGTCATCTCAAGTTCAATGAACATTTTCCAATTTGAAACAAATTAGGGATCCTTTTTACCAAAAGGATACTGAGATAGGTAGGAGTCCTACATTCTCAAACACAATGTATGACCCTTTCTCCATGGACCCTTTTCAAACACAATGTACGAAAACTAAACAAGTTCCTATAATGACTAATCGTGAACCTGAACGGGGTAGCCATAGTCGATATCAAGAACAACCTAGGGATGACAAGGAGAAAGAGAAAGAAAATGACACTGATGAAGAACAAGAAGAGGTGGAAATCCTTCCTGAACACATAGCAAGATGTCGAAGAGACAAAAACTTTCAAAAGGTCATGGAAATCCTAATCAATGAAGAGAAAGAAAAGTACTTTCTCAAACTCACCCAAGAGGGAGCTAAACTGCCCACACATTTCGATGTGGAGACCATTATCACATGTGAGGAAGAAATTGAGACCACAAAACTCCAAAAAAAACTAAAAATTATGCAAGACCAATTGGCTCAGATGATGCATGAGAAAGAGAAACCCAAAAAGACATACACATTGGACGCTCTTTGTTCATTTCCGTTTGACAAAAGTATAAACATGCTGCCTTTCCCAAGAGGTGTAGAACTACCCAAATATGACAAGTACTTTGGTACTATTGATCCCCAAGATCACTTGTGGGAATTTGGTGCTTTGTCTATGGAGTTTATACACAATCAAATGTACCTCATGTGTTTATTCCTTAGAAGCCTAGGTGGTCAAGCTTTGGAGTGGTTTTCACATTTACCACCTGGTATCAAGATGTTTGACGAAATCACTAATTCATTTGTTCAGCATTATTCTCATAACATTCAACATCCTGTAAATATTCGAGGTCTATGCAACCTTAAACAGAAGGTTGGTGAGCCTTTTCTCACTTTCCTCCAATAGTGGAGATAGCTTTATACTAAGTACTTCCGTAAAATCCTAGAAACAGAGAAGCTCGACATTTTCACTGATAACCTCTTACCTAATTTCAGGTATAGAGTCCAACTACAAGGTCCATGTACCTTTGAAGACATGATTACATAGGCTATCCGTATCGAACAATTTATGGTCAAGAAAGGTGAGCTCACTCTTCAGAGAGACTCAAAACAAGGTTCCACTTCCAACAGGGATAAAACTAAACATGTCAACAAGAACTGAGAAATTGTACATGATGGGGTTGTTGATAATGTCACACCAAAACCTGCTAAAACAACATTTAATCTCATAGACTGCTTCAAAGCAGCCAAAAGTGTTGAGAAGCCTCCTCCTGACAACAAAATGTCTGGGAACAAACTGAGAAACTCATGGGCAGCATGACCCAAGCGAGAGTATACGCCTTTAGGAGAAACTTTGGATGTGGTTTACAAAACATTGCTACAACACAAGCTTATCTCACCAATGGATAACCCTCGTCCCTATGATCCACAACCACGTCCACCATGGTGGAATGAGACCTCATTTTGTGAGTATCACCAAAAAAAGGGACATAAAACCATCAACTATATAAACTTACGTCATAAAGTCCAGGACATGATTGATGCTGGTGAACTTTTGGTAGATGGACATAACAAAAACTTGGACCATAAGGCGTTCAAAGAGCCTTTCCCAGCTTATGAAAAAGGAGAGACTTTGAAACCAGAACCCTACAATAAGGTCAACTATACGTATTCCAATGATGACAATGTCATTCACATGGTTGAACCTGTAGATTCTGAATATTGCAACGTTATTACCATAAAGGGGAAGCAAGATAACAATAAACCCAAGACACCATTTGTCTTGAGAGGCCCTACTTCCAATAACATGGATAATGTGTCTTCGCAACACTGTGCTAATGCTATTACTCGCTCTCATGCGAAATTGGTGCTCAAAGGCCCTACACCTCCTACTTCAAATCTTGAACAACATAAGGACAAAGCCCTTGCTGGTCCATCCAATAAAGGTGCAAAACACATGACGAACTTGACTGTAACCAGTTATAGTGTTCTAGATCAATTGAAATGAACCAATGCTCACATTTCTATATTTGAGCTGCTTAAAATCTCGCCCACTCATAGGAAAATTTTGGACAAAGCCCTCACTAAGGCAAACGTTCCTCAAGATCTTGATGTTGAATGATTTCAATCCATGGTAGGTCACCTAACCTCACCTCATCTTATGACCTTCTTCAAGGAGGATGAAAACTCACTGAATCACCCACACAATTAGCCTCTACACATTGAGGTTATGATCCACTAGACACGTGTTCGTTGGGTACTCATTGACAATGGCGTTGGCCTAAATATTGTTTCTGTGGCTCTTCTTAGAAAATTGGATTATTCTAAGGACTCTATTGATCCTTGATGAAAGATCACTATTAAAGCATACAATGAAGTAGAATGAAAGTCACTAGGTCTTGTGACATTACCAATTCGCGTCGGTCCTATCGAAAGGGATGTCCCCTGTCAGGTGTTTGACATTCCCTTAGCCTACAACATTCTGTTGGGATGGCCATGGATACATGAGATGCGCGTTGTGCCATCCACATACCACCAATGCATTAAATTCTCATTTCATGGCTCTGAAGTTACTATTCCTGCAACTACTAGCTACACTTGCAATATGCTCAAAGCTGGTGATTCTTTCGTCCCTGCTAATCATGAGTCTACTGATTGTCACAACAATAAGCTGAAACAAATTGAGCAGTCTTTTAAATTGAAAGAAACTAGTATGGGAGAGTACCACATGGAACCAGTGTTATCATTAACATCAATTCCAGAGTCCCCTTGACATTTTGGGAGACCCTCAGTAGCAAAGAAGCCATTCGTGTTGACACCTCAGACCAAGTTTAATGGCTCTTTTGTCAAAGCTACAGTTCCCTTAGAAGATGAAAGCAAAAATAGAGCCATTGCTGCATGGCTTTACAAAGAAGAGTCTCCAGTAGACCTAATAGAACAAGCTCGAGAAATCACTCCTAAGAAGTATGGACCCGGTCTTAACCTTATGAAGCATTTTGGCTACAAAGGAACCGGCCCTATTGGGTGCAATAACAATGGTTTAATAGATCCTATCAAACCAATGGCTCAAAGCAACAATGACACAACTGGCGTAGGGTTTAAGAAGGTCCCTTTCCATTTGGGATCCAACAAATTCATACCCGTATCTGAGAGTTCATCTAAAAATGAGTCACAATCTGAATCAGGTACTCGAGAGGAAGAATCTAATGATGAGGATTCTTACCCTCATCCTATTCCTTATGATCTTGCTAAATTCTTTGCTGAGCCAGATGACTTTGTGCCATGTGTTAGCACTATGGATGATACTAGTGATTCTTCTGAGGACAATACTGAGAAACTCAAATATCATTCAGAAAATGGGGAATCTAGTCAGTCATGCCATATTGAGTATTTGTGTAAGAATCCAGAGGCTGAAGGAGAGTATGTCCCTATCACTGTTGGGGAGTTCAATAGTCTCTCACCATGTAGCACCGATTCTCATGAATATGAATTTGACAATCTTTCAGAAGTGACTACTGATAAAGACATTGACCAAGTGCATGTCTCTGAAAATCAAATCGAAGTGAGTGAAACGTCTAGGGATAGGTCACAGGGGTCTGATCCAACTAGTGTCTTAGAGTCGTCAATTACTAATGTTCATACTCCGAGACGTTTGAATACACCTGTGGGTGAGGTCACCGTAGGTCTCAAATTTTTGGTCCACACATTTAATAACTATACTGTGAACGCAATTGAACCAGCCACTACTCTCTCATTCGCACATCCCAAGCTTATAGACTAGAACCCCAATGCATCTAACGAAGTCCCCACATTCCAGAATGACTATACTCTTGCCTGTTACCTAAACACTATCGAACCTGTAATGTCTTCCACCAATGAGCAGAGTGTTAACATGACTAAGGCCGACATCAAATATCTCAGTCACATAATTAAAAAGAAAAAATGCAAGAGGTCCGATGGTGAAAACCACATTATGGCAATGTCGAATCCAAAAAAGTAAAAACAAAATATGTATCCAAGGGTGAAAACCTCTCTAAGGCACCCACAGATGAGATATTTGATGTCCTTCCTAGTCACTTTCAAGAGAGATATCAGTGTTAATAGAGCCAACACAGCCGATTAACCTGGGCACAAAATAACATCCTCATGTGATACATGTGGCTCAGTCATTGTCAACTGAAGAAAAGGAACAATTCATTGCCTTTTTCAAGGGAAAGAAAATAAATTTTTCCTGGACATATTCTGACATGCTAGGATTGGATCCTAATCTTATTATGCATCACTTGTCCATAACACTAGGCATAAAACTAGTTAAACATAAGCTTCGAAAAATGCATCCTCATGTTGCATTACTAGTCAAAGCCAAATTGGCAAAACTTTTGAAGGCTAGTTTCATTCATGTAATTGATTATGCTGAATGAATATCCAATATTGTCCTTGTGTCCAAGCATGATAAGTCTATCAGAGTTTGTATAGACTTTCGTGATCTTAACTTGGCATGTCCTAAAGATGATTTTCCACTCCCTAATATTGATATGATCATGGACATGATGGATGGTTATGAGATGTACTCACTTATGGATGGTTTTTCTAGATACAATCAGATAAAAATTGCACCAGAAGATCAAGAGAAAACAACTTTCTCATGTGCATGGGGAACCTTTTGTTGGAATGTGATGCCATTTTGTTTAAAGAATGTTGGAGCTATGTATCAGCAGGCTGTTACTACAATTTTCCATGACATGATGCATAGAACTATGGAGGACTATGTTGATGATACTTTTGTCAAAATTGCTAAATGAAATACTCATTTGCAAGATTTGGGACCTATCCTAGATCATATGGAAAAGTTTAGTCTCCGGCTCAATCCTAAGAAATGCGCATTTGGTGTCACATCAAGAAAACTGTTAGGATATATTGTTTTTGCAAAGGGAATTGAAGTAGATCCAAAAAAAGTACAAGCAATAATGGACATGCCACCACCTTGAAACATCAGTCAGATGAGAGGACTACAGGGAAGGCTTCAATCTATTTGTAGATTTATTTCACAATTGGCGGATAAATCACAACCCTTCACAAAGACCTTACATAAGGGTGTGAAATTCAATTGGAGCCAAGATTGTGAGCAAAGCTTAACACAGATTAAACAATATCTTGTCAATCCACCAATCCTAATGCCTCCTATGCATGGGAAGCCTTTGCTTTTATACATTTCAGCCACTGAAACATCTTTGGGAATCCTGTTGGCTCAAGAAGAAAATGACAACAAAGAAAGAGCTATTTATTACTTAAGCCGAACTTTGGTATCTTATGATAAAAATTACAGTATTATTGAAAAAGCTTGCCCAAAAGTTGAGACACTACATGCTTGCCCACACTACATGGCTTGTGGCTAAAATAGATCCATTGAAGTATTTGCTCAGTAAGGTAGCTCTCATAGGAAGATTGGCTAAATGGGTCATGATACTAAGTGAGTTTGACATCCAATATGTTGAACACAAAGCTATAAAGGGACAGGCAATTCCAAACCAGTTGGCTGAGGCACCCATACAGAGTCTTCTACCAATAAACATTTGTTTTCCAGATGAGTCAATTCTAACACTCACTCACCATACATGGGTTATGTTCTTCGATGGATCCTTCACACAACAAGGATCAGGTGCTGGATTACTTTTCATCACACCATAGAAATACTCATTGCCCAAAGCATACAAGATTCTGTTTCCTTGTACAAATAACATTGCTGAATATGAAGCTTTGATCAATGGTATGAAAATTGCAGCTAAATGGAGAGTAGACCAGTTGGATATCTTCGGTGACTCTCAGCTTGTCATCAACCAAGTAAATGATGTGTATCAAACAAAGGATGAAAAATTGATTCCTTACAAACACATGGTTGATGACTTGACAAAATATTTTGCACACATCACCTTCCAACAGGTTCCACGAATAGATAATAAAGTGGCTGATGCCATGGCCACTCTGGCCTCCCTTCTACAAATGCCAGAAAATGATCTCCGACATGAGTTCTTGGTGGAAGCATTACACTACCCAACCTATGACACACCTGATTCCAAGATGATTTGTTCTATTATAGGACAAGAATCATCCTGCTACCATCACATCTATTCCTACCTTCATAATCAAAACATTCCGAAAGGTTTGACCCAGAATGAGAAATGTTACCTAATCTGTAATGCTTCACATTATGTCATTATTGCTGACAACCTGTATAGGAAAGTTCTCGACGGAACACTCCTTAGGTGTTTAGAAACTGACGAGTCCAAACGTGCACTAATTGATGTTCAAAAAGGCATTTTTGGATCTCATTCCAATGGCCTAACACTAGCTCGCAAACTCCTTTGTGCTGGTTACTACTAGCCTAAAATGGAGCAAGAAGCTATTAAATATGCTAGGTCCTACAAACAGTGTTAGCTACATGGGAATCTCATTCATGCTCCAGCTAGAGAGTTGATTCCCTCTACTACAACATGGCCATTTCAACAGTGGGCCTTTGACTTGGTGGGATGGATTCACCCAACCTCTTCTAATGGACATAAGTTCATTATCACCACTACAAATTATTTCATGAAATGGGTAGAGGCAGTCCCTCTTACAATTGTTGATGGCAAAACTGTAGCGCTTTTTATAACAAACTACATCATCTATAGATATGGTATACCATCCTCAATCATTACTGATAATGGAGGACAATTCAAAAATAAAGACCTTAAGGAACTATGCAAGAAATTCAAAATTACACAACATTGGTCTTCCATTTATTACCCCTAGGGTAATTTCCAAGCTGAGACATTCAATAAGGCAATCCTCAAAATTCTTCATCGCACAGTTAGTAAGTCAGGGCGAGATTGGCATCTCTAGATCAATCTAGCCCTGTGGGCATATAGAACAAGCATTAGAACTCCAATGAACATGACTCCTTTTGCATTGGTATATGGGGTGGATGTTGTGCTTCCGATAGAGGTCAAGATTCCTACCTTGAGAATCTCTATGAAAGGTCTTATCATAGATGATGACTATAGGATAGCCCGACTTCAAGAGCTTGTGTTGCTGGATAAACGATGACAAGTGGCATGTGATCATCTACGATCATATCAACAAAGAATGGCACGAAGCTACAATAGAAGAATTAGGCCACGTGACTTCTAGCTGGGTGATCTCGTCTTAAGAGAGAATCCTAAGAATCAACAATAATGAATGCAAAAGGGAAAGTTTGAACCATACTGGCTAGGTCCTTACATCATTACTGCAGTATATGGATCTGGCGCCTATCAACTTTCCACAACTGAAGGAGAAGTGCTTAAAGAGCCTATGAACACTCTCCACCTAAAGTAGTTTTATAGTTGATTCAATCTCAGCAAGCTCTCTGCACATATCTAAATGTCATAAAAAAATCCTAAAAATTAGAAAATGTCTTGAAAAAAATCCTAAAAATCAGAAAAAGTCCTGAAAAAGTTGTTACCCTAGTAAAAACCTAGCAATAGGTGCCTTCGTAATACCAACAAAAAAAAAAGGGGAAAATCCTGCTAAGAAGGTTAAAACCTGGTAAACAGGTGCCTCTTGTTAGTCACTTTCATGCTTTTGCTTTCCTGCTTTTCCTGCTCATGTATCCATGGATTGAGTCTTGTCATAGCTTGGGGGCATTCCCCCCTTAGTGTCACTCTTTTCAAGATTCTCCTCATAGAATCTCCTATGCGACAGTCACAAGTTGTTCTGACTGCGTCCGCCTACTATTGCCAGTGTCACTCTTTTTTTGAGATTCTCCTCATAGAATCTCCTACACGATAGTCACCAGTCATTCTAACTATGTTTGCCTACTGTCACTAGTGTCACTCTTTTTTTGAGATTCTCCTCATAGAATCTCCTACGCGATAGTTACCAGTTGTTCTAACTGTGTCTGTCTACTGTCGCCAGTGTCACTCTTTTCGAGATTCTCCTCATAGAATCTCTTTTGCAATGGTCACCAGTTGTTTCAGCTATGTCTACCTACCGTTGCTTGGGTCATGTCTCAAGATTCCTTTATGGAAGATCTCTTTTGCATCAATCACCAATCATCCTAGCTGTGTATGTCTACTATCACTTAGTCCTTCTTAGGTTCTTCATTGTGAAGATTCCTCTTTGACCTCAGTCACTAGTCATTCTAACTACGTCTACCTACTGTTGTCACCCTACTGAAGAAACTTATTTCTTATGTATTTTGGACATTAGCACTTGACATCAATCCCGAAAACATTAAACACAATGATATACTTGTTTGGATATGCTGAGCATTTTCTTTGTTTGCTTTGTTTTGCTTTATCATATCTCCTCGAGTAACTCAATGATGTCATCTTCGACTAGAGAAGTAATGACTAGAGGCATGATCTTTTTCTTTGCTTTTATTTGTGGTTTAGTTCTAATAAGTTGATCTATTCTTATAAGAGGGGTGTCCACTATAAGAGCCTCCATCTCATATTGGATGGCCGTGTGTACCTCGACTCCTTTTATATAGATACGTCAATGACATTGGTTCTTCTCCTTGTTTGTTGGAGTGAACTCTTCATGCTACAGTAAATATTGATACTCATCCTATTAAGTGAACGTACAGGTCACTGCGAGTATATCTAGCACACTTTTGTCTCAAGTTACGAACACAAGGGTCATTGCAGATAGAATGAATACTAAATACTTAGCATAAGAGGAATCTCCCGTGTGTTTGGTGTGCCTGTCATGCAAGCAAAATTCAGGTCATCCTAGCATTCATGCTTTGATGCTTATGTTAACTTGCTACATTAAAAGGGACAAATGTTCTAGTCATTCTGGTTTCTTGTGCCTCGAATGCTTACATTTAATCCTGACATCCCAATAACGTATGATTATATTCATATTTTCATGATTGCAATGTTAGTGGAAATTGTATAACATACGAGCTTTATTTTATATCCAATGATGATAAATCATTGAGGCGTGGTAACTAGACCTAGGGTTGCATTTAACATAGTCTTGCATACTTCATTTGCATTAGCACATGATTCGATGGTAATCCTGTTCATACTCCACATGCATCAAATTCTTCCACAACTGCACAAGCATTTGGTTCATCGATTCTCGCTCCTCAATGGAATACCTGTGACTATCAAACAAAAACATACACTACGTCAGATGTCAATTCATACATATACATTCTATCTAAACATACATCTCATGTACATCAGAGCAAAAAAAAATACACAATGACATGTACATAGGAATACTCGGCTCAAAATCTTGTATATATATATATATCAAAAAATGGGTCAGTACAAAAATGGGTGCTACTCGAACGCAATCGATCAAAAATGATACATGTGGTGCTGGCACACCAATCGATACATAGCTAGAGATCAAAATAAAAAATCAGACATAGAGCGTCTAACTCTGTCCTAAACTCTCACCTCTAGGAGTAGGAGGAGCAAGGGTAGCAAGTGACGGAGGCGATGGTGGCATATCTGGCCTGACAGGAGGTCGTGCACCTCCAGACTCTCGTGCATACTAAGAGAATCATTGCACCTGCAAAGTCTCATCAGGTACGGCGCTGGAGTATGCAGCATAATAATATGTAGCTTGAGTAGATTGGAAGTGGATCTCATCCTGTGCCAGCTCCAGCCTACGCTCTATAGCGTCTGCATGCTCTCTCTGATGATTTGTCTCTCGCTATCGCTCTACCAGCTACGCATCCTTGACTGCCAATGCAATCTGCAACTCTCCCAACTATCAAGAGGCCGCATGAACCCACTCTCGATACTGCCGTACCACATCTTGTACCCCACTCACTGGCTAATCTAGCATATCCTCATCAATCATCTCTAGTTGAGGTACCTGTGGCTGTGGAGGCACCTACTGCTATGGGACCTCCTGGTAAGGGGCTTGCTCCTCTGTCCTTTGCCTCCTCCATCGACTATGTCCTGCCCCACTACCCCCAGCACCTGGGTCTGATCCCATCTAATGTGGAGGAATAGGTATCTATTGTACCCAGTGCTAGACTTGTGGTGGCATCTATGGCTGCGCCTGCTACTGCTGGGGCACCTTTCTCTATCCCTGTACCTGCCCTGCCATCCCTAGTGGATCCGTGAAGTGTGGGAACAGATGGCTCATCAAAAATGCCTGATATGCAGGCATCATCCTGGAATCTACTACCTCTGGGAGGTAGTCCCACTAAACTACAACTAAGTTGCAGATATCTATCATGGATCATCTTGGATCCATCCATAGAGGCCATCCCTGCTCTATATCCTTCTGCACCCTGGTATAGGCATAGTACTCAGCTGACATGTCCTGTGGTCTGCTGTACTACTACCACAGCCATGAGATGACGAATCTCTCTATGAATGATGTCATCCTACCGGCTAGCGGTCGAGAACTAAACATCCAGGGTAACTCTCTTGGGGCATCATCCCAGTCCTCTGCCTCTCTCTAGGGTTGCCATATAATAGACACTAGGTCATCAAGATGAGTCCGCCAGTTCTTAGTCTTACCCAGGTGGGCCTGGGTAATATCCCCTCGATATCTATGGATGTAGGGCTCCATGGGCTCTCGAGAATCCCCAAAAATTGGCCTACATACAGGGAGATTCTCCCAGGCCCAGATCTGTAGCACATAAACACCTACTGCCATGGTCTTCTTCTCATGGAAGACGACCTCATGCATCTCATGAAAAAGATGGGCCAACATGCACTGACCCCACCCAAAGATCTTGAGTGCCTCAACCATCCTATGGAGCATGACACCCCATCCACACTCCAATCCATGCTATCCCCTGTCAGGACATAGGAAGCAGCTCAAGAAAATACCCAGCATGGATGCCAACTTGTGTGTGGGTCCATAAGTATGCATCAGCTCATCCTAGCTGATGGCTCTACCTCTCGGTAGCTCTCTCTCAAATACAATGGAAAGTGCCTCTGTCCCTAATCGAGGCACTATATCATAGATGACTCGAGCACTGTGAAAAGGGACCCTCAGTATCCTCCAAATATTCTTCGAGGTAATCATCATCTCACCCATCGGCAAATGAAATGTGTTTGTCTCCGAATGGAAATGCTCTACCAATGCAGTTAGTAAACTGTGATTCACCATCACGGCTGGAATCTGGCATAGTGAAGACAAACCCAATCAGGCAATGTGTGCCCGATCTGCATCATCCAAACTTCGCAATAACTCTTCATAAGGCAGATAATGAGATCTAAATGATATGTCTCCGAAGACCTCCTGCACGCACAACAAAAAAAATGACAAACAAACGATCAGTATCAAGTCAAATCAAAGCATCAAAATAAAATAAAATGCAATTTCTAAATAGCTCTTTCTTCGCACAAAGAATCTAGCCTTCATGTGAAAAAAGATCTCCTCACGCGAAGATAGATCTTCTCATGCGAGAAAAGAGGTTCTCACGTGAAACATGAATTGCCTCGTGTGAAGAATGTCCACCTTCGCACGAAACCAAAATTGCCCCTCGCGAAGATATTTCGGCCATGCACGAAGAAACAATGCATCCTGTTTCTTCATGCGAAGAAAGAAGATCTTCGTGTGAGAAGAGATCGGTCTCGTGCAAAGAAATAATTGAACATCCTAAAACATGCTAAAAATGTGCATAAATGAACTCAAAATGCATGAAAATGAAAGTACAAAGATGGAAGATCGATGACTCACCGCTAGTTTGTAGTCTGCTAGCCGGCTATGTCATCTAGAGCACTCAAAATGATGATATATCATGTTCACTTCCATGTCTCTATCAGAGCTCAAAATCACTACAAGACAAAAAGCACAAATGAATTTAAAATGACCCTTTGAGCCATTATATAGGTGTTGACCAAATTTTTCAAAGTGCTCAGATTTGTGTAAAAATTGCACCCCTGGCTAATTGGACCATTCTGGATCCATTTTCGGGATCAAATTTGAAATTTGACACACCTAAGAGCCTTAAAAATGCATTTTAAAATTTTGAGGACCCATGTAATTGAATTCTTGTGCAGCCCAAATCTTTTTGATACTTTATGATTCTCTGAATCCTTTCAACTTTACATTCTCCATATTTTCAAAATTCATTTTGAAAATTCATTCCGCGATGAATCCGCAAATAAGGACCATGTTGAAGTGTGTGTGTTAGCATAGGCCACATTTTCACATATACATTTCTGACTCTAAGGAGAATAATGTTGGACAAAGAGTGACCAACAAACTCCTAGTCTGGAGGATAGCAGAGATTTGAGAGCTAGGATAGTAACTGATGATAGGGATCACATCATGATGAGAGTAAATAAGATTTCATGTTTGAGGCTTTGAATCAAATGATTTTGACAATGTAAAAAGTGATAGTTCAAGGGAGAGGGGTGATGACAAGGAGGAGGATACCAGGGTTTTTTAATAAAAATGAGATGTAGGGGAAACTTGAGTGTGGGGTACTTCATGAGGAAGTACCACGATGTAGTGTAAACACTTAATTTGATATAGGATTGTTAAGGATCTACCAAGTTTACTAAGAACATCAAGGCCTTTTCCCCAAAATTCCATAGGACTGACTCAAACAGGCATGCAAGGATTGCCCTAGCATCACACGTGAGTCTCAGAGAGATCAGTGTTGGAACAATGTTGGATGATCCACAAGCAAAAGAGATTACCCAAGTGCATCATGTTTTATTGAAAGATGAAAACATGTTTGAAATATGCAAGGATAATATCAACTAACTCACAAGCAAAAAAAGATCGTGATCAAAATTGACCTTCTTAGTTGCCCCAGTCAAAACAAACCACGATATGAAATTATCATGGCGATCCTGAGGAGGAAACAAAAAAAGATACGTGGAGACAATTAACCAAAAAGAAAACAAAAGATTTCTGCAAAGTGAAAACGGAAACTTTTTCCAAAGAGATCAACTAACGAGCTACTAATGGGTTGCAACAAGACCTAGATAGTATGTACAAGTGAGACTAGTTAAGGACAAGGGAACTTGCAACTAGATAGAAAAACATAGCAGTAGGTATATGCACGATGGGGGAAAGCTCAGGATGAGGAGATAGCATTGTCAAAATACATGGTTTTGTTGAGGTGGGTTTATGTAAAGTGTGATTTATGTATAAGGGTTTGGATACTATTGTATTCACATAGGTATGGTATATGGGAGACAAGGGTTAGTGTAGGGCGTATGAGACACACATTATATGGGTTGTATATGCTACATATAGTAAGGATAAAAAGCACCTGATAGGATATATCTAGTAAAGTACAATGGCAGGGTACATCAAGTATGGTACACAGGATGCTATAAATGAGATGGGATGTTACATAGTGCAAAGTGCTAGAGGATGATGTTTGCAAAGTATGGCAAATAAAGATAAGGAACACCTTGGAAAAGTGGGTGGGATGAGTGGTAGGATATGGAGGGGCAATAAAGGGGTGTGTGTCGATAATAGATAATGGAAGAGTTGTAGTACACCTGGCTCCTATTTGCTAGGTTTTCACCAGGGACCTATCCAAGGCGCTTGAATTGCCAAGTTTTCACCATTGGATGCTTTATTTTATGCCTTTTTTCTTTCCTTGATTTTGCAAATTCTGTCTTTTAGGCATAGAATTTATCTAGGTGAATAATGTTGGTAGGATCATTTAGGACTTCACCTTCAAGGCTAGATAACTTGTAGGCTCCTGAGCCAAAAGATGTCATGACCACATAAGGACCAAGCTAGTGGGCTCGAACTTGCCTTTCTTTTCTCTATTGGCTTGAACCTTCATATTCTCTTTAAGGACCATGTCACCTTCCTAAAAACTATGTGGATGGACTTTCCTATTGAAATTGTGCCTAAGGTGACTTTGATAGACCATGAGATGGTTGTAGGCCTATTGCCTTCTTTCATCAAGTAGATCAAGTTGAGTAAGTCGAGCCACTCTATATTCCTCATCAGATATTTGTCCTCAGAGAGAAATGCGGAGTGATGGGAGTTCAACCTCAATAGGCAGGACTACTTCAGCAACATAGACCAAGGAGTATGGAGTTGTGCCAGTGGCTGTACAGAATGAAGTGCAGTATGCCCATAGGGTGAGATTAATTTGCAGATGCCAATCACGGCTGGAGTCATTGACAACTTTCTTGAAGCTTTTGAGGAGGGTTTTATTAGTTGCCTTAGCCTGACCATTACCTTGTGGGAAGTATGGGCTCGAGAAGAGGTGGTGGATGTGGAGGGAAGTGCACAATTCCTCCATATTTAGGTTTCCAAAATTACCTCTGTGGTCTGTGAAAATGGTAGTTGGGATGCCAAAGTGACATATGATATGATACAATATAAACTTAGACACCTAAACTCTTGTGGCAGTAACAAGGGGAACTGCTTCAACCCACTTAGTGAAATAATCAGTGGCAATGATTATCCACTTGTGACCTTCTGAAGAAAGTGGTGTAATAAGACCAACAAGATCAAATCCCCAACAGGAAAAAGGCCATGGTGGTGCAATGGGTTGCAAGTCTTGTGTAGAAGCTCAGATTAAATTAGCATGTTGTTGGCAAGGTAAACATCATTTCACAAATTCACATGCATCTTGTTCTAGAGTAGGCCAATAATATCTAGCCTGAAATATCTACTTTGCTAGCACCATCCTACTCATGTGAGCACCACAAAGTCCAGTGTGTACCTCTTTGAGAGCCATCGCTGCCTCATTTTGATCTAAACATCGAGAGAGAGTATCATTATAACCACAATGATATAGGGTTTGGGCGATGATATTGTAATGGGAAGCTTTGTGAATAAGGTTTTGGCATTGGGTTTGTGTGAGGTGAGGGGATATGATACCATTTATTAGGTAAGCATGAATTTCATGGTACCATGGAGATTGGGGACCAACCAAGATATAGACTCATGTCGATTCATCATTCTCATATGCAGGTTCATGCAGCTACTCAACCAAGAATTCATACTGCATGGCTTTATGTGGTATTTTTAAGAGAGAACCAATAGTAGCCATAACATTAGCTACCTTATTTTGGAGTCTAGGTATTTGTATAAATTCGATCTAAGTGAAATGCTCCTTTAGTTGATCAACCAGATCTTTGTAAGGTAATAACTTGTCATCCTTGGTTTGATATTCATCCAAAGCTTCTTTGATGATAAGTTGAGAATCAACATAGGCCTAAAGCTCTATGATATTCCATTCAATTGTAATTTTTAGTCCTGCAACAAGGGCCTCATACTCTGCAATGTTATTGGTACACCAAAATTGTAGTTTGAAAGATTTTGGGATATAATTACCTTGAGGTGTAACCAAAAGTATGCCTACACCAAAACCATGAGATGTATAGGAGCCATCAAAATATAGCTTCTAGAGCGATTGTTTTTGTATCAAACAGAGGTACTTGTCTAGAAATTCCATGATGAGTGGGTGATCTTCAATTAAGGGTGCATCAGCCAAGTGATTTGCAATAGCCTAGCCTTTGACAGCCTTCCTGTTAACATATTAAATTTCAAACTAACTAAGAAGCATAACCCATTTTGCCAGGCATCCGGTGAGTACTGTATGAGAGAGCATATATTTCAATGGATCAATCTTTAAGATTAGTTGTACAGTATGACTCAACATGTAGTGATGTAGCTTTTGGGTGGAAAACACTACTATGAAGCATGCCTTCTCCATTGGTGTGTAGTTGATCTCATATCCTACTAATGCTTGATTGATGTAATAAATAGCTTGTTCCTTCCCTACATCGTCAAGTTGTGCTAGCAGAGCACCCAATGCTATAGGAGTAGCTGTGATGTACAATATGAGTGGGCACCCTGCAACTGGAGGAACTAAAATAGGTGGATTAGCTAAGTATTGCTTGATGAGCTCGAAATTGTGCTAGCAAGCTAGGTCCCATTTGAAATTTTGATCTTTCTTAAGCAATTGAGTGAAAGGTTGACACTTATCAGCAAGTTGAGAAATGAATTCTTAGACTGATTGGAGTTTTCCTTGCAAGGAATGAAGGTTCTTGAGTGTCTTAGGGGGAGCCATATCCATGATGGCTTTGACCTTCTTAGGGTCAATCTCAATACTACGCTATGACACAATGAAACCTAGGAGCTTTCTTGAAGTAACACCGAAGACACACTTCTTTGGATTTAGCATGAGATGATATTTTGCTAGTCAGTTAAACACTTCCTCGAGGTGAGATAAGTGGTCCAAAGCATTGAGATATTTGACTAGAATATCATCCATGTAATCCTCAAGTATCTTATGGATTAGGTCATGGAAGATGACCATCATTGCGCGCTGATAGGTTGCCCCGGCATTCTTTAACCCAAATGGCATCATATTGTAGCAAAATGTGCCCCAAGGTGTAGTAAATGTTGTCTTATGCTAATCTTCTTCTGCTATATGGATCTGATTATATCCAGAGAAACCATCCATTAGTGAAAAGAGCTCATGACCTACGGTGAGATCCACAATCATGTCGATATTTGGCAATGGAAAGTCATCTTTTGGACAAGCTTTATTAAGATCCTAGAAATCGGTGCAAATTTTGATATCACCAGAGGGCTTGGTAATAGGTACCATATTAGAAATCCATTTAGAATAATCTATTGGTCGAATGATTTGGGCCTCCAATAGCTTCTCTAGGTCTACTTTGACTAATAAAGAAACCTTGGGGTGCATTTTTTGAAGTTTCTGCTTGATAGGCTTGGCCTCGGGATCTACTACCAGATGATGTACAACTAGTTTGGGGTCCAACCCTGGCATATCCTGATATGACCATGCAAAGTGACCTATATTTTCATTGAAGACTTCAAGAAGAAGCTTTGCTTTTTCAGGTGGTAAAGAGGCTGCGATGTATGTGATATGTGGTATCTTTGTCAGACTAATATCTATAGGCCGAGTTTCTTCTATCAAAACTGAAGATATAGGACGTCGATGCTCTTGTGGGGGGAGAATGAAATCTCCATCCTTGGGTGCCTCTAAGAGGTTTTCACCTTTGGATACATCCTTTATTTTTATTTCATTTTTTAAGTCACCTGATGGCACTCCAGAGGAGTTTTCACCATGGGATGTTTTTCTTTTATCTTTTTGCTTTCTCGTTTCTTTTAGGATTTCATTTTTGTGACTAGATATTTCCTCCTCCCTGATGTATCCTGTAGGATCCAACTTGTAGACATATACTGATGGTAGAGGTGGCCATTTATGTGGCATTTTTTCCCCCATAAATTTAAGGAGCATGTGCTTGGTAGAGAACTCGTCAACATGAATGACACTTGGTTGGTCCCAATCTATGAGTTCAGGGTGAGCGAGGGGGAGATCTATGAGATTCAAGGATAACTGGCAGAGCATAGAGGCTCCATGTACTATTTCATCAAGGAAAATATCATCGTAAGGTTTCTTTTCAACTTCCTCAGGGATGTCTTCAACCTCAACGAGAGTGTTTTGGATGTTCATAAAGGTGTGGCCTTCCATTGTAGTGCCCCTAGTTATGGGGAGTCCATAGCCCAAGCCTTTGGTTTTCTGGCCTTGGTGTGCTTCTATAGGCTGTCTCATACCTGATTCTTGGTAGCCTAAACCACCTCCTTGATAATCCCATTGCTCCATGGCCAAGCGATGTGACCAGGGATATTTCTATTTAAAGTGATCAAGAAGTGCTTCACCTTTAGGAGGTGGCTCCTTGTATAGCCATGTGTTAATGTCTGGTGTATTTTTTGCTCCATCAAGGATACCTTTGGTGACAAATGTGGTAGGGCCCAACTAGTGAAGTCGAGAGGTGGTTGTTGGTATAGGCCCTTGATGTATTGGGCATCCTTGAGTATGTGGGTAAAGTGGTAGAGCGCCAACAACAAAAGCATCCATGAGACTATACTAGCCACAACCTTGGTATTTGATCTTAACTATGGAGAGAGTAGAGGCTAAAATGGTGTCTGAATCATGGTAGGTGCCAGAGGAGCTAGCCATGGTGGTGCCAATTTTGATCCCAGGACAGTGATTGGTGTATGAAGCTTTGACTGCATTGCAATAAGCAAAGGGTTTAGGATTTGTGTGGATGGTTATCTCAGTGCCATTATGTGAAAATTTGACGCATTGATGATATGTGGATGGAATGGCCTTCATGGAATGAATCCATGGATGATTGAGGAGGATGTTACATGGAAGAGTAAGATCAACTACATGACATAGTGTTTCTTGAGTGGCTGGGCCAACTCTGATAGGAAGCAAGATGGTTCCTCCAGTAGTATGCTCCAAATTTTCATATGCCTTGATGGTGATCACCTCATTGATGATATCTGCTTCAGTATATCCTGCCTGCTTGATAAACTTTAGGGTACATAGGTTTAGAGCCAATCCATTATCTGTCATGACACATTTAATTGCAAAGTTAGAAACCATAACAACAATGCAAAGTGGGAGGATGTGATCAGGTTCAACTATTGGGATATCAGTATTTTTGAAGGATAAAGCACATGAGGCTAAAAGATGGCCAACCAAGTTGCAAAACTCAGTGTTGTTTATGGTGGAGGGGATGTGTGACTCACATAGAGTGTTGTCAAGGATCTCTTGATAAAGTGGGCTTGTTCGTAAGAGATCCAAGATAGAGATCTGGGTCGACGTGTTTCCAAGGTGTTCCAAGATGTTATACTATGGCCCTAGTGACGGTGATTCTGATGGAGATGCTTGAGATGGAGGTGGTCGTGTTGATGGTGGTTTAATTTATGTGGATATAGATGGACCAGCTATATTGAGTCATGTTCGATAGGTAGCAACTGCACACTGAGTGTCTGGGCCTTTGATATTGATGACATTGATAGATGGTTCAATTTGGGATATGCAACCAATTAAGCTACCATAATCTAAATATGTTGAGGTATAATTTTGAGACGTATCTCAGTTGTTACCTTGTTTACCCAGAGCATTGTTAGGTTTGTTGACAAGAGGGTTTGCAGGTGCCTTTCCCAGGTTTGTGTTATGAGGAGGGAAAGCATTTTGATACATCATTAATCTTGCATTAGGTGAGGGTTGTGCCCCTACTATGATCTCTTTTTGTTCAATGAGGTCTTGTACATAATCCTTAATTTGCATGCATTTAAGGGTAGTGCACCCTTTGACACGATGGAATTTGCAATATTCATTATCTTTGTACCAAAATGCTCTAGATTGATTGGGTTCCAAGGGTTGCATTTGTGGATATCGAACAAGGTTATCTTTGGCCATTTTTTTGAAGATTGTACCAAGAGGTTCCTCCAATGGGGTGTATGTTCGTGGTTGCCTCTAAACATGGGGTTTACTACCTGCCGCTAGTGTGATAGCATTAGTTTGATTATGAGGAACCTGTATTTGCTGATGAGTTTGCATGGGTGGCTAGTGGTACGCATGAGGTTGCTATTGATAAGTTTTTTGTTGGCAAAATATTGTGGGAACATTAGTAGTCACTCCAACAATATGGACCTATCAGTGTCAGTGGCACCATCTGTCACTGTATTCTTGTTCTTGTTCCAATATCGAGTTTTGTCATTGTTTGACCCATGGTCCTGGGTATTTTCTTTTTATAGTCTGATGACACCGTCCTTAATGAGACCTTGCTCGAGGCCCATTCCTATTTCTTTGATGTCCTTGTATGTTTTCAAATATTTCATAACCATGTGATGAGCGAGGCTAGGGTGTGCATTGTTTATGAACATCTTGACAAGATGGAACTTAGGGATGGTGCAAGAGATCCTTGTTGTGAGGATCTACCAGCATTGCAAGTACTTTGTAAGACTTTCTCCTCCCTTTTTTTGGTGTAGACAAGGCCCACTATAGATAATTCGGTCTCAACAAGATAGGTATATTGAGCAACAAAGGGCTTAGAAAATTTTGCAAAAGTTTTAATAGTACCTTGAGGGATGTGACAAAACCATTCCAAAGCTGATCCTGCTAGGCTCTTGGGAAAGAGCTGCATGAGGAACACATCACTATAAGCTACCTCCTAAGAATGCATATAGAATTCCTTAACATGTGTGACTCAATCACTTTTCCCCCTAAATTTGTCAAACTTGGGGATCTCGAAATGTTTAGGAAATGGATTCAATGTGATAGTCTTATCAAAAGGGTATGGGCAATCATTTTCAAATTTGAAATTTTTGGTGTCTATCCCATCCTTGAGGGCTTTGAGAGAATTTTTCATCTCTTCCCATTCAGACTTTACAGGTGGAGGAGTGAGTGCCCCTAGTGGAGTGGATGCTATGGTTTGTTGGAATGTGGATTGCGCATACTGTTGCATTTGCTGAGGTTGGCGTGGTGGATAACCATGAGGTTGCTTCCCTATGAGATAGTTCTGCATGGGTGCTTGGGCATACTACTAGTGTGAGGACTATGGCTGGAATGGTGGTAATCCAGATGATGCTTGTGCCATGCTCTGGGAATATATACCATGCCCAATATATGTGGGTTGTGTGCCTACTTGAGAGTAGGACTAATTTGCAAGGTAGTTAATTCGTGGCAAAGTGTTTACTGTAGAGAACTGCAGTGGTGGTGGATTTGGGCTATTTCCTAGAGGTGGCATGGAGAAATAGTTGGTGAGGGGTGGGAGTGAATAGCTATGTGAAGCAGTGGATGACAATGTTAAAGGTGTAAATGTGACTGCAGTGCTAGGTGGAAGACTAATGATAGGTGCCTGTGTCGCAACAAAATTCCAAGGTCCTAGAGGAAATGCAGCTAAAGATCTTTGGCTAGTTACAAAGGGGTTGATAGTGATGTTTGGTGGGATTGAGGATGAGGTATTGGACCCTAATGGTGGTGTTTGAGTAGCAAATGGACTAGATACAATATGGGTTCGAAATGAAAAAGGTAGTGCTGTTGGATGCAAATGGAGGATTTTGTGGAGCAAAAAAATGAGTGGTGGAAATAGATGCAAATGGTATACTTGAGGTTGGTTGAGATGTAGTATGCACCAATGGTTGAGTGGGAATGGGATGAGTGTTCTATGGAATGGGAACTGGCACCTAGGTCAAGGGGATATTTGGGTCTGTTGGTTCTACCTGAGGTGGTTGCCATCCAAACAAAGGGTGAGTAGGATCTGCTATGTTGATAGGTGGTGGACATCCAAACTCAAAGACACCAACATTGTCTCATAAGAAATTTTCCATGATGGTTTCCTTGTTGCAATCTATGATGGTATTTATGATGGTAGCATGACCAGGTTGGTTCATGAAAGCTTCAATATCTATGGGTGATCTTGGTTCCTCTGGGATTTGTGGTGGTGGGTCTGATGGTGTCATGGATACTACAGAGTATGGCTGAGCTCAAGATGTGTTACCACTATGACTAGGATCCATGTCTTTTTTTCTGTGTGCCAACCAAAATGTGTGGTGGGTGGCATGAAAGGATGCTTCTCCTAAAGATGCAAATGTAGTGAGGGATGATACTAAGGGTGTCCAAATGATATGGTGCTTGTGTTCTCCTAAGATTTGAATGTGGAAAATGTGATAGTGATGCAAAAGGTGCGACCCCAACCTTTGGCTCAAGGTGATGTGGGACACCAAAAACAACCTATTCCTAGCAAAGTGTTGTATTTCGAGGATACTCAATATGATTAGAGATGTGATGCAAAAATGTTTCTAAGTGGGTGAGGAAATAATGCTAAGATTTTAACAATGCAGGTGGAGGATTCTTCTTCAATAACTTAAGATGAGAGGAGATGATCCGACTTCAAATGTTTAGATGGGATAGTGCAATTCCTAGATGAGAGACTAAACCTATAAGTGTGTAAGTGTGTGTGGAAAAAGGAAGGACGTAATCAAAATGAGTAATAGTAGAGTTGTCGATAAGGCTCATATTAACACCACGTCGAAGGGTTAGGTTTCAGATTTTGTAGTCCCATTCAGTTTGCAATGCTACTTCAGCTCCGTCTTTCTCAATTTGATCCAATTTGGTAATCCTAGGGTTGGGGGTATGCTTCTTATGCTCTACTTCAATTTCCTTATACGCTAGTATTTGAGGAAGCTTAGCCTTCTTAAATTTAGTCTTGGGATGGCTTGACATGAGATATTTCCAAGGATTAAGATCACAACTGTGGGATTCTTTGGAGGTAGTAACTACGCTAAGTATGCCCTATGCTAGGATTGACTAGGTTTGGAAAACATTCATTCAACAACTAAAAGATCAAGCAATAAATAGGAACAACCAGATAGAAGTTTTGATTCCTAGAATGTGATACTTGCGCCAAGGATTGTGTATGTTTTTACAAATCTTTTGATCAGTTATTTCAAACACATTAACATCCTAGATGGTTGGCTACAAGGTTGACAGTTGGTTTAGCTAGGGAGTCCTCAATATACCCAAGGTACATGAGGCCCAAATACATAGATGAAATTAAAAAGATGTCACGCAGCCGAGAGGAGCGGTAACCCACTTCTCCTCTTTCACTTCTCAAGGGTATAAAGTTCCTTGAGGCTTAGCCCGAGTGACAAAATCTTGATCCCAAAAGAGGTGTCTTTGGATTCACCTCCCGATCTTTATACTCCTCCAGAATGCTAGAGTTGAGGTTGTCCCAAGGGGTGATGAAATCCCCAGGTAGGCCTCCTAAAACTTAAACAAGATTTTGGATCCTAATCTTATGCACCCAAGATAGCCTCGAAAGACGACAAGGGGAGAGAAGACTTGGATGATCTTGGGTCAAAAGACAGAGTTCTTTCCCAACTGATGCTTAAGTTTTCTGATCTAGACCTTTTGAAAATACACATGATTTAAGATGCAAAGGTTCAATTCCAATTTGAAATGTGCTAACAAAAAAGAAGTGATCGAAGAATGAATACAGCAAGAAGATTTAGGGTCAACAAAGGTAAACTCGTGCGCCCGGAGGCCCTCCACGTCAAGTATCAATTGATTTTCTTTAAGGCATTCAAGATTGAGTGTGAGTTTTTTTTAAGCCCTAAAAAAAGATGTGTGTCTACACCTCCTACACCAAATCTTTGCATGCCACTTTAGTTTTACCTTCACAAACTTGACCCTATCTAGATCCTCAATATCTTCATACTCAAAGGACTCCTCCAGTTCATTGATCCAATCGATCAACTACTCTGGGTTAAGATTTTTCAAAAATGTGGAAACCTCAAACTAAGGTCTTTTTATAATCTTGGAGATGGCCCTAAAAATCCTATCTTCCACAAGGTTTTAAATCGCCTCTGCTTTGGCATTTTCTTCTACTTTTTCCTCATCCTCTCTTTCATCTCTTATAAGAAGATTTATTCCTCTCCACATCTGTTCTTCCAATTATTGCATTTTTCTTTGCAGGGCTCAAAAACTCTTAGGTGTAACACCAATAACTCTTCCACCACACTCTCTGTTGGTGCTCAAAATTGCATTCCCATTTTGAGAATTTTTTCAAATTTTGAATCACTTTGAGCCCCCTATGAATGCTTTTTGTGCAAATGTACTCGATTTATCATTTGAAGCCCAAGAGGTGCTTAATGCTTCTAGCACCTTCCATTCAGTATGCCTATGTGTTACATGAAGTTAAATTATCATTCTGAGTCATTTCATGGTCTTGTTTTGAGAAATTCTCAAATCTGCATTTTCACCCGTGTCAAATAGTGATAGGAGGCCATGTTTGCATATGAATATCTCACACTCAGTTATGTTTCATGACTCACCACTTTGGGAGTATCTAGTGTCCATACCTAAGAGCCTATGTTTTAAATTTCAAGTCATTTCAAGTCCATTTGACTAGGTTTTTAATCACTCAAAGTTGGTTGTTCATTGTTATCATGCTGATCCAATTTGTTCAAAATTCTAGGAAGCCCTGTTTGACGTGTTATAACTTTGACCTAGTTCACCAAAATGCTAAAATTCCTTTTGCATTGCATTTTAAAGGTTAGAGACTTGTTATGTTTCAATTTTTAGCTTATGAAAAATCCGCTTGATCAGTTTTCAAATGCAATTCCAAATGCAATTTCTAACCTTTTACTAGTGTCAAAAGGAGCATATTGATTTTTACCCCTATGTTGTACTCTGAAAATACTTCAAGTGTGCCAATTTTCAAATCTTGACGAATCCATTTGCACACTTTTCCAAGTCAATTCCATTTGCAAAAAATGTTTTTTTGCCATTGTTTCAATCTGCAAATTCTGAGTAGCCTACTTTGACTGCTTGCAAAATGTGTCCAGTTAATTGTAATGAGCCCAAATCCCAAATTTATACTCTCCTTGTGACAGTGAATCAACGTCCCAATTTTTGTCCCCCCGAGTGTCAGTTTGTCTAGTTTTTGAAGCCAAATCTAAATGCAATTTATTTTATTCTGCCATATTTTCTTGCAGGTAGTTTTGGGAGGGCAAATTTTGTGGTCAATATCTTTTGACTAGGAATTTTTCATGAGATGAGAATTGAAGGGGTAAAAGTGTGTGGAATAGAGAATCGATGTGTCTAATTTTGGAGCCTAGTTATCTATTTGGGTTCGTTTTTAAGGATAGTTAAAGGACCTGTTGACACTAAGTTGACAAATTATAGAATGATGTCAAATGAGTTTTAAAAATTGTTTTCAGTAATCAAACTTGATTATAGTCAGTATCAAGTGTTTAGTGGAGTCAGTTTGTGTATTAGTTGTTTGGAAATGATTTTTTTTTAGTTGGACCCACTTTGGGGTTTGATTGATTTCTCCGGATTGATAAAGTGTGAAGGATATTGCTTCAAATGGAGATTGATATTAAATAAGAACTAGATAGTTGACTATTATAGAGATGTCCTCCATTGAATTCATTTAGGGTCGATCAAACTTCATGGAATTCATTTTCTCATATAGGCATCATTTTTACACTTGCAAGGTTTAATGAATTTAGGAAAAAAATATAAGGAAAAACATGAGGACTCACCTTGTCCCTATGAGTATTGGTTTTCTACCATTGTGAGTCAAGAAATTCAAGACTTCATATAAAAAAAATCCATTTACACTAACAAGGGAAGAGATGGAAACACCTAAGGTGTGGTCTCAAATTTCTATTCAAAATATGGTCAGACTGACCAAAGAGATAACTATAGTATGTTATGTCCTAGAACCCATATTTTAGTACTTTGATACAGGAAAGCACTGGTCTCCTAAGCATGTATTGGCTATTTCTATTTTTCATGATATATCTTTCTTGATGGAGAGTACAGGAAATAATCACTTGCTTTTGGTCACTCTTATTAGACACCTAGTCAATACGAGTGTTGTACACCAACCTCAGATGAAAAATGACATTGTTGAGATTGTTGCAATTTTAGCTAGGCAAGCTAAATCAAAACCAATAGTTTTTGAAGTTGGTGCAATCAGCGATCTATGCAGAAATTTACATAAAAGTCGTCAAGCTACAATGGAGGTAATGGGTCCACTAGACATTAATTGAAATGTTTCTATGTAGGATGCTATTGAAGAATGTCTTATGGAGCTCGTAAAATGGGTTGAAGATCCTAGACCAATTTTTGATATGATGAGGTTTTATAGCATTAATCTTTCTGTTCCTAATATGTGAGCAATTTCAAGTAGTTCAATGGTGAATGATGTGGGAAAAATGAGGCTTTCTAGTGATTAAGCAATTCAATTACTTTGAGAACTTTTGATTCAAGCAAACTTACCTAATAACAGGCCTCCAAACTTTGAAGCAATTTCTCATACTTTAAGCCCTGGCACTCTTAGAAAATGAATTCAATCATAATTTTGTTGATAACCTGATACAATGTTTGTCTACAATGCTTGGTCAAGAAAAGTCAAGTATAGCTAAAGACTTATCAGAAACATTTTCCCCAGATGATAAATTTTCCTTTGGTCCACAACTACTGCTGGAATTGGCACTTGAAATAGCAGGACAAGTTGCTAATGCAGCTATGTTGACATCACCCTTTCCTTTCAGCATAATGGCTAGCCAATGTGAGGCTTTGGGTTCTAGCACACAAAGAGAACTTTCTTTCTAAAGAACCAAAGATGATGCATGTAAACAAGAGCCTCCAGCACACAAGAAAAAAAGAAGAGAACTCATGCAATAATAGAGTAGCACAATTGCAAGGGAGCCCACATAGAGATAAAGTAGGGGACTAGGTCAAAAGAAACATTGAAACAAAGAGGAGCATTCCATGAAAGAGTAAGTTGTCGGCTACCAAAAGAAGCACAAAAAAGGGAAGCCACCAATTTGTAGCAGCAAAGGTCACGTAGATCAACATGGGAGGAACTTCAAATGTGTTTTAAGAGGCAGCTGATTTCCAAGTAGAACATGCATAAAAGAGTTGGAGTGGCTAAGAAATAGTCCACGCATTCAGAGATGGAGTGTTTGTTTTAGAGAAGACCCATGCATTTAAAAGCTAGGGGTCATCCATGTGTACTACTATGAAGAAGCCAACCAAGACTGAGAAAAGAATGGTAGTCAAGGGCAAGTGGAGGCAGGGAAAATTAGAAGAAGTGTCATGCCTTATAGTTGGCCCAAGATTATAGTCAAATGTATCCATCATAGGAATTTTCTAGCCTTAGATGCATTCATCTAGTTTCTTGGTTATCTTTAAAATTGTTAAATTAGGAGCCAACACTCTCTTCATGGAGGTATTTTTTGTGCTTCCACTAAAACCCTAGTTCAAACTGCCTCACAATTGATGATCTATCTACATGCTCAGCCCAAACCATAGTCCTAGTGTGAACTACCTCATAGTCAGTGATCTATCCACAACTCAAGAACTTTAGCTCTGATACCACTTGATGAAGGATGCTAACCTTAATACCATAAACTCATAATAGAAACAAAGAAACAACAACAAAATGTGAGAACAAAATATGGACTTCTTATTTGTGCTGCAAATGTGGAATTATAGAATTCACAAGTATAATATGCTAACCCACATGGGTGCCTTCATTACAATAATGTGCAAGACAAGTTGTGAACTATCACCCAAAACCCTTTTACAAAATGTTTGGGTCTTTCTTAAATAGGTAATTTTATGCTACCTGGGAAGGTTCTAGACATTGAAACTTAATACCTAGGGCCGAAAAACCCTAATAAAACATATAGAGTTAGTCAAAAGCATCTTTGACAATTATTTTAGAAATTTCGAGTAGCCCAACTTTGGAAGGCCATAACTCTCGAACCATTTCTCTAATTGGCTATTATAACCACTTTTCAAAAATTCCAACTACTAATCTACAAGCTTGGAACTGAGATAATGCCCTTCTATCAAGTTTTTAGACCTCATCTAGGCACTCTAAGGCCTCCAACAATGAGCCTGAAGATTTTTCTACAAATTTTTCCATTGAAAATTATCAATAAGTTCTCTGATACTTAAGTTGGAGCAATGATATTTTTATGGTAGGCCTATAACTCTAAAATGAACCTTCATGTAGAAAATGAGAACATTCCAAGCTTATATGACAAACTTACTAAAAATGGCAAGTTCCCATAAATAGTAACCACCACGTCTACTAGTCCTTATTAAAATAGAAAAGAATAAAAGGAAAATATTTTTGGGTGATGGAAGATTGCTCTTATATCCAAGATGCTCTTACATCAATAATTCGGTCATTATGCATCTAAATTTACGAAAAGAAAAAAAAAAGATAAACATAATTTTAAACCTAGAATAGATAGAAATTGTTTGTATGCAAATAAAGATGAAGAATTTGATGAGAAAGGTCAAAGTGAAAGTGATGATGAATTGTGATTTGTGGCTATCAAGGAAGATGAGTTTGATAGATAAATTGAGGAAGAAAAAGCTCTAGTTTCCCAAGTGGAAAATAAATCTAATTGGAAAACTAATAGTGGTTTTTCACATCACGTGATTGGTGACATGAATAGTTTTGTTAAGTTCAGGAATCATGATAGAGGTATTGTTAGACTTGGTAACAATGTAGCCTGTCATGTAATAGGAATTGGATCCATTACTCTAATGGTAAAACTAACATTGATGATGTTTATTTTGTTTATGGATTGAAGCATAATTTTTTGAATTTTAGATAGTTGGTGGACAAAGGTTATTAGTTGTAATTCACTAAGAAGACTTGCATTATCAATGAAAGATATGGTAAGTTGATTAAAATAGGCAAAAGATCCAAAGGTAATGTATTTTAGTTGAATCCTATTGAAATGACATGTTTGGTAGCTAAAGTAAACAACAGTTGGTTGTGGCATAAAAGATTTTGTCACATAAACTTTGATAATATTGTGAAGGTTAGTAGCACATTTGTAGTCAAAGACTTTCCTAAGATTATAAAGCCTACTAATTTTGTGTGTAAAGAATGCATTTTGGCTAAACAAAAGAAAGTATCATTTCCTAGCAAGAAGTTCACTACCATAGAGAAGCTAGAGATTGTTTACAACAATCTAAGTGGTCCTTCTAGAACAAGAGGATTCTATGGTGAAAGGTACTTTATGATTTTTGTTTATGATTCCACTAGAATGATGTGGGTAGCATTTCTTAAAGAGAAATATGAATCTTTTGAGAAGGTTATGATATTTAAGAATAGAGTTGAGAATGAATCTAGTGTTACGATAAAATGTTTGAGATCAGATAAAGGAGGAGAATTCAGCTCTAGAGAGTTTAACATATTTTGTGAAGAGAATGGAATCAAAAAACAACTATCTTCACCTAGAAAACCTAAGAAAAATGAGATTTCTTAAAGAAGAAATAAGTCAGTACCAGAGGCAGCATGAGTGATGTTGTTTGAGAATGATGTTTCTAAGAAATTTTGAAGAGAAATAGTCAAGATGATTCTATGGTGAAAGGTACTTATGATTTTTGTTGATGATTTCACTAGAATGATGTGGGTAGAATTTCTTAAAGAAAAATATGAAACTTTTGACAAGTTCAAGATATTTAAGAATAGAGTTGAGAATGAATTTGTTGTTAAGATAAAATGTTCAAGATCAGATAGAGGATGAGAATTCACCTCTAGAGAGTTTAACATATTTTGTGAAGAGAATGGAATCAAAAGACAACTATCTTCACCTAGAACACCTGAGTAGAATGGAATTTTTGAAAGAATAAATAAGTCAGTAGTAGAGGTAGCAAGAGCAATGTTGTTTGAGAATGATGTTTCTAAGACATTTTGGAGAGAAATAGTAAATACAATTGTATACACTCTAAATAGAGTACATATTAGAAAAGGTATGAGCAAGACACCTTATTAACTATGGTTTGGTCATTCACCATTAGTTAAGTATTTTAGAATATTATGGGAGCAAATGTTACATTAAGAGAGATTATGACATTGATAAATTTGATCCAAGAAGTGATGAAGGTATGTTTCTTGGTTGTTCATTGAAAAGAAAGACATACAAATGTTTCTTCTATAGAACTCAGGTAATAGTTGAGTGCAAAAATGTAAGGATTGATGAAAATTTTGGAGCTAAGGAAAAGATGCAAGATTATAATTCAAATGAAGAAGAAGACAATTTTGAAATTGTAAAACAAAATGAAATTTTTTTATTTGAGACTAACAATATTCTACAGAATGATCTGCTAAGTGTTAAGCAAGTATGAGAGCATAGATTTGAACCTAGAGATGAGATGAGAGTTGAGATGTAAACTATTAAGAACAATAGTCCACGAAGATAACTAGGAGGGGGATGAATTAGTTATCCAATAATTAAAACATTTATTTTATTTAAAAAAACTTAACAATTCAACCAAAGTAAGAAACAACCATAATAAGATTCACATAGTAATTATATTAGATATGTTAACTAAGGAAAAACTTGATTAGAAGGAAAGCCCTAGTGGGAATGATGCCCACAAGATGATGTACTAATATAAATATTCCTTGTTAGAGGATGGGCCCTGCTAGGAATCTATTACAATTTTTAGTACATATGAGCCCCTATTATGAAAATTTGCATCCCTATTAAGAGATTCCAACCCTATTAGGAGTTGTGTCAATTGTGTTAGAAGTTGTGATACAATGTATGCAAGATGAGCCCACTTCCCAAACATGCAATTTTAACTACAAAAAGAGCTCACTGCACAAACATGCAATTTATTGTTATGTTATTATTTCTTTATTTTTTCAACCAAACCAATCATTTTTAGACCTTGTATACTAGGTCACAAACCTTGGATTCAAATATCAAAGCTTAGATCACTTAGCAAAACCTCGGCAATAAAGCTTCCTTCACTTCCACTCTACTCTACTCAACTTTGCATTCCACTCTAGTATTTCTTACACAATTACTTTTCCATGTCATACTTGATAAAGGAAAATGTCCTACATTTATACCAAGTCCATAATACAATTCCTTGAGTTGGTTGTCAGACCTTCTTAATCAATCATTATAGGACTACATTAAGAATACATTACACTTAACAATAACATTAATCTTTCACCTTGCAACTTGAATAAATTTCCATACATGCAATATTATGACAAGTGATCTTACCCACATTATCACCAACATGTCTTCTTTGTATCCTCAACCTCAATTCTCATAATAATAACTCTACTAAGAGATATAAAAAGTTTACCAGAACATGCCTCTATAAACTCTATCTTAGGACAGACATCACCAAAACTTACATAACTTCTTCTAGACTTATCATTTCTTCTTCTATCATTAAATGCATATAATAGATACTCAAAAGTATCTCCCATAACCTTGGATAGTTAGAATACTAAACTAGTCATCTGTACCAACTTGATCTTTCTATTATTCTTCTATAAGATACCATAGAAAATTGCTATGTTGACAACAATGACAAACTTAGTCATGAATGTAACATATAATCATAGTAGCATATCTACAATACTCCCCAATAGGAATATCATCAGCATTCATGCTTCCTAAAATCTTGCAACAATCTCCCCCTTTGGCATTGATGGGAACATATATGAAAAATATCTAGTTCCAAGAATACCAACAAAAGGTTGTTCATCTTTCTTTTCAAATCTTCTTCATTAATCATTCTCCCCCACTGATATACCTAAATGTGCTTTGTGTTAAATTTTTATTCCATGTTGTACTTCTTTTTAACATGTTGTACTCATACCAAACTTCTTCCAATTGTCATGTTGTATATCTTTCAAATATGTTATTTCTCATGCTGAATTTCTCATCCATTGACATCAATGTCAAAGGTTTCAACAACCAACTTTACTGCATCAAACTTTGCAACAACTATTTCTTACTTAACCCAAGTTTCCAAAGACAATATTGAAAACAGCATCCAACAAGTGCCCTAGATGAATCTATCCATCATAGATTCTCTGCCATACAAGAAGCATCAACATTGAGTCCAGGCAACAATGGTTCTCTATTACACTAGACTAATGCAATCTTGCATCTTCTACTCTAATGCAGGAAGGGGCATAACCCCAACCATACCTCAAAAATACTTAAAAGTCTCTTTGGGAAGAGCCTTAGTGAATATATCTATGATCTTCTCTTTAGTGCTCACATACTCTAATCTAATTCCTTTTTCTACAACTTTCTCTCTCAACATGTGATACTTAATAGAAATGTACTTAGTCCTTGAATGAAACACTAGATTCTTAGACATATTTATCATGCTTGAGTTATCACAATGTATGAAAATAGGTTAATTGATTTCTATCCTTATATCCGTTAGCATCTACTTCATCCAAACAACTTGATTTCAATTGTTTTCTACTATAACATGCTTTGCTTCTGCTATACTTTATGATGTACAATCCTACTTCTTTCTTAACCAAGAAACTAACCTTCCTCCAAGAAAGAAGGCTCTACCACTATTTCTCTTTCTGGTCATCCATACTACCTACCCAATCTACATCAATATAAGCACTTAGAGTAAAATCATTATATCTATTGTACCATAATCCAAACTTAGATGTTCCTTTCAGATATCTAAATACCCTTTTGAATGCTGCATAATGTACTTCTTTAGGATTAGTATGGAATCTTACAATAATTCCAACTATATTTTCTATATCCAGTCTTATGTGAGTTAAATATTGTAGTCCTCCAATCATAGATTTATACTTTTTCTGCTCAATAGTAGGTGTCTCATCCTTTGTAGATAACTTGTGTCTAGTTACCATAGGTGTTTCAATGGGTTTGTATGTTTCCAAACTAAATATTTTTAGTAAATCCTTCAAGTACTTAGTCGAAGAAATAAATATTCCTTCTTTATTCTGTACAATCTATAATCTTAGAAAATATTTCATTTCTTCTATCATACTCATCTCAAATTCTTTCTTCATCTCTTTAAAAAAAATTGTCACTTTCATCATCATTTCCTCCGAATATTATATCATCAACAAATATTACCAAAATCATCAAACCATCATCAATTTCTTTCGAATATAGATTACTATCTACCATACCTTTGCTATACCAAAGCTTTGTCAAATGCTTGTCCAACCTTACATACTAGGTTTTGAGTGCTTACTTCAATCCATACAATGCTTTCCTCAATTTGTATACAATGTCCTTGTCATCTGTCAAAGAACAACCTTTAGGTTGCTCAATGTACAATTCTTCTTCAAGTTCTCCATTTAGAAATGTTGACTTGACATTCATTTGATACACTTTGAGTTTCTTATGTGCTGCATAGGCTAAGAATAATCTTACTACTTCTATTCTAGCCACTGGAGTATAGATCTCCTCATAATCTATTCCTTCTTGCTATGAGTAATCTTTACATACCAATATTTCTTTTCTCCTTACAACTTCACCTTTTTCATTCATCTTGTTCCTCAATACCCATTTAGTCCCTATCACATTCTTTTCTGCTGGTCTAGGCACCAATTCTCATGTCTCATTCTTTACTATCTCATCCAATTCCTCTTTCATAGCTTGTTTCCAATAATCATCTTTACATGCTTCATCTGCATTCTTAGGTTTAACTTGAGATATTAAACATAGTTCTTCATTGACTCTACTTCTTTTCAACACACCGTTATCTTTGCTTCCAATGATCTACTTAGGTGGGTGATTCTTTATCATATTCTTTCCTAAAGTAGGAGTTGCTATCTCAACTCTTGGCTCTACTGAAGGTTTTGAGCTTTGTTATCACCTTGGTTCTCCTTCATTCTACAAATCATTGTTAGTCTCAAGAAATACCTCATCATTACTTTTCTTAGTAACAACATCATCATTTTAATTCTAATCAACTATTCTCTCTTGTATCCTAAATTTCTCATCAATTCTCACATTTACACTTTCCATAATAGTCTTAGTTCTCAAATTCTAACATCTATAAGCCTTTCTTTTTAATGAATAACCAAGAAATATACCTTCATCACTTCTAGCATCAAACTTACCAATATAATCATCTCTTTTGATACAACACTTGCTGCCAAAATTTTTGAAATACTTAACTTTAGGTGAGTGACCAAACCATAGTTCATAAGGGGTATTATTTATGTCTTTCCTAACTTGCACTCTATTCATAGTGTAGACTATTCTATTCATAGCTTCTCTTCAAAACATCTTGGATACCTCATTCTCAATTAACATAGTTCTTGCAACTTATGTAACTAACCTATTCCTTCTCGTTGCAATGCCATTTTTTTTAGGGGATTCTCAGAGATAATAATTGTCTTTTGATTCCATTTTGTTCACAAAACATGTTAAACTCATTTGAAGTAAATTCTCCTCCTCTATTTGATCTTAAACATTTAATCTGCATACCAAATTCATTCTCAACTCTATTCTTGAATATCTTAAACTTATCAAATGCCTCAAATTTCTCTTTAAGAAATGCAACCCACATCATTCTAGAAAAGATATCAACTAGAATAATAAAATACCTTTCACCATAGAATCCTTTGGTATTTTTAGGACCATTGAGATCTATGTGTACAATCTATAATTTTTTTTATAGTAGTAAACTTCTTGTAGGGAAAAGAGGTCCTCTTATGCTTTGCCAACACACATTCCTTATGAATTGTGTTAGTAGGATTTACAATCTTAGTAAAATCTCTAACTGCAAACATACTACTAGTCTTCACAATACTATCAAACTTTATATGACAAAATATCTTAGGCCATAACCAACGGTCATCTACCTTTGCAACCAAATATGTCATTTATGTAGGATTCAACCAAAATACATTACATTTGGATCTGGTTTCTATTCCAATTACCTTTCCACCGTTATATCTAATCATGCGTGTCTTCTCTATGAACAACAACTGATAACCTTTGTCCACTAGTTGTCCAACAGTCAAAATATTGTGCTTTAAATGGTCAACAAAATATACATCCTTAGTGTTAGTTTTACCATCAAGATTTATAGATTGAATACCTTTAACTTGCATGCAACATTGTTTCCAACTCTGATAATGCCTCCATCCTCACTTTTGAAGTCAACAAACTTGTTCATATCACTAGTCATGTGATGTGAAAAACCACTATCAATTATCCAATTATATTTCTTTTCAACCTATGACACCAAAGCCACTTTCTTTGGACTTTCTTCTTTAATATCCACAAATTTAATTTCATCATCACTAGCACTTAATGTTTGTTCATCAAAATTATTTTTTTAATTTGTATACAAACACTCTCTATCTATTCTAGGTTTGTAATTTCCTTTCTTGAAATCTTGCTACAATCCCTTATATAATTTGTCTCCTTGCCATTTAATATTTCTCTTGACTTTTTTTTTATATTCTTATAACTAACTATTCTATATTGATACTTAATCCTTTATTTTGATATGTACTTTAAACATGCTCACCTCATCCTCCTTTTAGTATACATGAGTAAGGCTTAGTTTGCATATTTTACCATTCTATTATTGCATTCTCTCATCCTCATGATCGATCGCAGAGTGTGATACAAAATGTCGATGCTAAAAATTATGCACAGAATCAAATCCAGGAATAGATTACATGTTAAAAATGGATTGTGGAAACTTCATAAAATTCCTTTATACTTTTTCTCTCTTTTGGGACACTTAGATGCATAATGACCATATTCATCACAAGTCCAACATTTAAAGATTTTCTTACCTCCTTTTTCTATTCTTACTAGAAGGGCTACTCCTTCTTCAATCTTTATAGCTTCCTCAAATCTGCTACTGCTAGCAAAATCTCCTCTAGCACTTGTGCTCCTTGATAAATTACGTCAAATATTCAAGGCATTGAAAGCTATCTTTGTTTTGGTCAATTATTTGGACTACTAAGCTCATCCTCAACTGCTTCAATTCTTCCAAGCAATGACTCCTCTGTAAAATATTTGGTACAAGATAACAACAATTGTATCATCTAAATTGCTGACTTAAATGGTGGTGTTAGAGTCTCCAATATTTTCAATATAACCTGATCATCTTCTTTGGTTCCTCCTTGAGATTTAATATCTACAATAATTTTTGATATCCTACTTACATATGTTCTTACAGATTCATCTTCCATTATTTTAGCATCTTGAAATGCACAAATCCAACTTTTTAGCCTCAGCTTCTTAGAATGTGTACCACCTTCAAAAGTAGTTTCCAAAGCTTTCCAAATCAAATGTGAAGTAGCAAGTGATTTTACCTCATTGTATTCAATTTCAAGAAGTGCAGTCAATAATGCTTCTTTAGCTCTCATGTTGCACATAAAAAGATTTATTTCATCCTCCATACAATTTTCCAAATCCTTTTCAGAAATGATTGTCTTCATTGATTTTGTCAAGATCCAATATCCTAGACCCATACATAAAAAATTCGCTTTCATTTTTTTCCTTCTAGTTGTCATAATTTGTTCCATCAAACTTTGGACCATCTTTCCTAAACATGCTCACCATGGATCTCCCAAATTTGTTAAAAACTTTATTTTCAAGGACCTAATGCTCTAATACTAATTTTTAGAAACGATATTCCACTAAGATAACTGAGAGGGGGGGATGAATTAGTTATCCAAAAATTAATACATTTATCTTCTTTAAAAAAACTTAACCATTCAACCAAAGTAAAAAAACAACCATAATAAGATGCACATAGACAATTACACTAGATATGTTAACTAGGGAAACCCTTGATCAGAGGGAAAACCCCAATGGGAATGATGCCTACAAGATCATGTACTAATATAAATATTCCCTGTTAGAGGATGGACCCTATTAAGAGTCTATTAAAATATTTAGTACATATGAGTCCCTGTTAGGAGACTTTGAATCCTTGTTAGGAGATTCCAACCCTGTTAGGAGTTGTGATACAATTAATGCAAGAAGAGCCCACTACCCAAACATGCAATTTCAACTACAAGAAGAGCTCCCTGCTCAAACATGAAATTTACTATTATGTTCTTCTTTTCTTTATTCTATCAATTGAACTAATCACTACTAGACCTTGTAGACCAAGTCAAAAACCTTGAATCCAAATATCAAACCTTAAATCACTCAGCAAAACCTCAATAATGAAGCTTCCTTCACTTTCGCTCTGCTCTACTCAACTTTGCATCCTACTCTTGTACTACTTACAAAATTAGTTTTCCATGTCATACTTGATAAAGAAAAATATCCTTCCTTTATACCAAGTCCATAATTAAATTCCTTGAGTTGGCTATTAATCCTTCCCAATCAATCATTATAGGACCACATAGAACATGTTACACTTAGTGATAACTTTAATCTTCCGCCTTGTAACTTGAATAACTTTTCATACACACAATATTATGATGAGTGATCTTAGACACATCATTAGAAATATGTCTTCTTCATATCATCAACCTTGATTCTCATGATAAAAAATCTTCTAGGAGGTATAACAAGTTTACCTGAACATGCCTCTATAAATTCTATCTCATAATAGACATCACCAAAACTTACATAACTTCTTCTAGAATTATCATTTCTTCTTCTAACATTAATTTCATATACTATATACTAAGAAGTATCTCCCATAATGCTAGATAGTTAGAATACTCAACTAGCTATCTATACCAACTTGATCTTTCTACTTTTCTTCTGTCAGATACCACAGAAAACTACTATGTTGACATCAATGAGAAACTCAGTCATGAATGTAACATATCCTCATAGTAACATATCTACAATACTCTCCCATAGGAATATCATTAGCATTCATGATTCTAACAATATCTCAACATCAACTCCTACCCCTAACAGGACTTTGAAAAATAATTACCCTCTTGAGATGATAATTGGAAGCAAAGTCAAAGGTGTGATGACAAGAAATAGAGTAAATGAGATATGTTTGATATCTCAAGTTGAACCTAAGAGAATAAATGGAGCATGTAAAGATGATAATTGGATTCAAGAAAATAAGGAAGCGTTAGATTGGATTATGAAGAATGATACATGGAAGTTAGTTCCTATGCCTAAAGACAAGAATGTGATAGGAACCAAATGGGTATTCAGAAACAAGATAAATGAGAAAGGTGAAGTTGTGACGAACATTAATAGACTTGTATGCAAGGGATATTTATAGCAAGAAGGCATAGAATATGAGGAGGCATATCCATCTATAGCCAAAATGGAAGTAGTAAGGATGTTCTTGGTTTATGTAGCAAATAAGAAGTTCAAGTTTTATCATATGGATGTTAAATCAGCCTTCCTAAATGAAGAACTTGAAGAAGAGGTATATATTGAGCACCGTAAAGTTTTTATTTTATCAGAAGACAAAGACATGGTATGTAGACTAAAGAAATCTCTATATGGTCTAAAACAAGTACATGGAACCTAGTATGAAAGGTTGGACAATTATTTTGCAAAGCTTGGATTTGCTAAAGGTACAATAGATAGTAACTTGCATTTGAAATAATTTGAAAATAGTTTTTTGATAATAGTAATATTTGTTGATGAAATCATTTTTGGAGGTAATAATGAAGTAAGTGATAAGTTTACTAAATAAATAAAAAATAAGTTTGAAATGAGCATGATAGGAGAAATAAAGTTTTTCCCAGGGTTGTAGATTGTGTAGAATAGTGATGGTATTTTCATTTCACAAGCTAAATACTTGAGACTTGTTGAAAAGGTTTGGTTTAGATAGTTGTAAATGTTGAAGTTGATGAAGGATCAACCCCATAGCTCCCAAGACTCACCTACATGTAAAAACCTATCATAGAAAGAGAAAAGAAAAAGCTATGGAGGTTGGAATTTCTAGATCAATAGATGAGACATTCTTGATGAAGAAAAAGAGAAAATGATATAATCAAAAGTAAATGAATGAAATTACAAAGAGATAAATTGTTATAAAAGGAGATTAAAACCCTAACAAGTAAAACCTAGATTGCATGATCATAATTAATAAAAGAATTGATTATTATATCCTTAAAGTTTAGCTTAAGTAAACTAGAGATAATAAGTGACTTAATAATTAAATAAAAATGATTTAATTAAGGCAATATCTTATTACTCTAACACCCCCCCTTAAGATAAGCTTAGGGTGTAGCTAAAAATTTAGAAACTACTACTCAAAGCAAATTGTATCCCAACAACAAGGCTTGATGAGGTACCCAAGCACAACTAAATCTTTCTAAAGAGGAGAAATAGAGAAAATCACATGGAAAAAATCCTACTCCTTTTGATTTGAAAGAAGTGTCCGAAAGTAGATTTTGAGCCCATCATGATGGTGTAATTTATTTGAATTTTTGATATGGTTTGGTGGCTTGTTTTGGATATAAAAATTAGAAGTTCTATTTTTCACTCTAAGAGAGCTCTCATACCATTTTGAAGTTGATGAAAGATCAACCCCATAGGTCCCAAGAATCACCTACACGCTATAATCACCTAAAAATAATCATCTAGACTATTAGCCCCCTTCTTAGCATTTTGGCTAAATTAATTTAATCATTTATCTAGACCAAATTGCTAATAATCAATTTATTTTATAATAACCTATAGTTTGACTATGCTATCCTAAGTTCATTATTTAATTAAAAGAACATGTCCCCTTTTAATTAAATAAAACACCCCATTCTTCTAACCCACTTAAAGTGCACACATAAAGTCCTTTTTTTCTATTTTACAATTAAAAGAAAAGGCTTGTGAGACTTTTGACTTATATGACAAGTCAACTTATATTCTATTGTTTGACTTGTGTGTGCACATGGATCACACCTATTTTTGAATTTCACTGTTGATCATCCACCATCTTCATCTTGATCTCTACCATTTGTACGACTTTAAAAGGGAGAGAGCTTTCCCCCTTGAAAGATCCATCCATATTTTGAATATTGTTATGCTACAAGTTTTCTAATAGGTTTCTTTGGAGCTTTGTGGAGAACTTTGTAACGCCCCGCCAAGGGATCCAAAAGAATTAACCTAGAGTTTCACTAAGTTTGCTAAACATTTTTTTTTTTTTTTTTTAAGTAAGAATGTATAACATACACATCAAATGCATAGTAGCGGAAGCAATAACATGTAATCATCAACAAACATACATCACAAGTTACATTCCTTAAGGATCCCAAGACGTTGAGTCACGTTTAATTTTAATTAAATTCTAAGTCTAACAACTACCACATCCACATGAAAGAATAATAAGAAAGTCCAATGTCCATAATATACATTTGTTCCGAATGCCTCTTGGCAATTTAATTCGAAATGCTCAATCATCCACTATACATGTCACAAGGTATGAAAGGCTTAAAAGAATATACATATGTAAAGATAAAGATACATCATCCTCAAATCCATGATACAAAGTACAGTAAAATAAATGAAACTTAATAACATACCTGATACATCCATACATCCATAATGATAAAACATCTATCATAAAATCTAACCATCCATCATAATAATCCAAGAACATAGTGAAGGTAAATGCCAACCAAGAAAGCTCCAG
The DNA here is from genome assembly GCA_028749045.1 of Cupressus sempervirens. Lineage (NCBI taxonomy): Eukaryota > Viridiplantae > Streptophyta > Pinopsida > Cupressales > Cupressaceae > Cupressus > Cupressus sempervirens. Next base: position 654,515,332 of record CM053793.1, on the reverse strand, counting down.
CCATGGTGACCACGGACGGATCTCAATGGTAAGAGTAAAAAGCACTACCACTCGAGCACATGGAACCTAAATGGTCCACTCCCACCACGCTGAGGAGATAGTCTCAAGTCCCAAACAAGGTATCAAACACAAAACACAAGTACTCTCTAAGTCTAGGAAATCCTAAAAGTATACTAACTCAAAGGTTCCAACATAGAAAGACATCTAGACCCAGAGGCACCACAAAGACACATAGGAAACCTGCTATGCAAGTGGGAAAGTGTCATCGCAAAAGTCACGTAGAAGTTACCCGAGCAATCCCTTAGGAATCCTGAGTCCCTAGTGATCCCTACGGCCACTAGTATCCTCTCATACTGACGAAGCATACTACGAAATGCAAGGTCATAACCAAGCGTTCTCTCTACCCCATCCTAGCCTGTACTAGCACTCAAGGCATGGGAGAGAACATAAAATTATCTTATTAGGTTCATTTAAGTCAGTATTTAGGTGAGATGTTTTCACTTGTTAAAACAACTTACAATGGGTTACTCCAGGCAGCCTCTTAGGGCCCCGATCCCCATTGCAAGCCACTTCCCGACACTACACATAGATAACCTACCCTAGGCTCATGAAATCACAAATCAAAGAATCATAATAAAATCACCTCAGTCCTATACAAGCAACTGAAAAACATCATAAAAGATAAGCCACAAAAATTACATCAGTTCTTCATGAGCAACAGGTAAGCATCAAATAATAATCATATGATCACAACAGTTCTCTATCAGCAACTGAAGGCATCAATGATAAATCACAAAATCCAATGGTCCTCCAATGAGCAACCAGAAAGTATCCCAATAATAAATCACAATACTGATCAAAGACTCCAAAATGGTCAAGTCAACACATGAAATCATAAAGAACATAACAAACACTTCGGTCCTCTCAAGCGACCGAAAAGCAATCCAAGTATAACTGATTGATGACTCAAAAATGGTTATCAAATATAACTGATCGATGACTCAAAAATGGTTAAGAAATATAACTGATCGATGACTCAAAAATGGTTAAGTCAGGTATCTTATATACATACACTTCAGCTTCACACAAGAAGATTGAAAGCAATAACAACTAATAAATACAATCATGTCATAGAGCACTCCGTCACACTACCATGGTCAGGTTAAGAAAGATCGAGACCAAATCATCATAACATCACATTCACAACCCCGAGCGTCTGGTAACAACCTAAACTGGTCAATACTAGAACAAACTCCAAAACCTCAAAACATAGACAACAAAATAATCTCATAGAAAAAAACAAAGTCATCACACTGTTGGATCTGAACGGTAATATACTGTTGAGTTAAGGTAAGATTTAAGTTCCAGTTTAATGTCTATTTCAAGTAACTAAGTTTTCGCAACTACCCCTTACAATTAACCCATTTCTATAATAACCTCCATTAAATCAATAATCTAAATCTACAATTTAATCAAATAATATCTATTAATAATAACTTTAATTCAACTAATTCTAATTAAGTTAATAATCAAATTTTAAACGATATCAATAATATTTAATTAATTATAATATATTTTAATAAAATTTATTAACAATATTAATTAACAAATTTAATTCATTATAAACTAACTTTAATAGCATTACTAATTTATTTCTAAAAATTAAATACAATTTATTAATAATACTATTTTTAATAAATTGTATTAGTTATAATCTATTTTTAATAAATTAAAAATTTAAAAATCATATTACAAAAAAAACTATCCCCTAAATGTCTTTTTTTTTATAATAAAAAAAAAAACGTTTTAGGCCCGCCGGCCAACGTTTTAGGCCCGCCGGTCGGCAAACTTCGGTCTGCCGCAGCAAGGTACTGCTGCATCAGTAGTACCTGCTGCCACAATAGTACTACTGTCGCGGAAGTACTTGCTGCGATGCGACATCATAGGAAGGGGCGGTGGGGGGGTGATGGCTCCGCCTCCACAAACAATTAATTAAAAAAAAATATTTAAATTTTTTAAATTTAGACTTTACAATATATATATATATTTGCTTAAACGATTTTGTTTTTATATATAAAAATTTTTGCTTAAAGATTAATATTAAATAAATAAAATGAAATTATATAATTATAATTATTATTTATTTATTTATTTATTTTTAACCTTAACAATTGCAATCTAATAGAGAAAATAATTCCAACCCTACGAATTTTCTTTTTAATCTCAAAACTCTCCCCAAATCAATTCTCTCTTTTCTCTATTTTAATACAATCCTAAATCCCGATTTAATTTTGTTGAAGGATATTCCTAAACAATTTTTCAATCTAGATTTACAAATGAAAACAAATAGCAAAAGATCCAAAACGAAGAAATGATACACTCAAGAAGACAAGATTCTTACAAACACGAAGTAGACAGAACATATTAAATTTCTTAAATCATTTAGGGGTCAAAATACCAGACCCTACCTGAACCTGATGCTAATACGCAATCCCCAAAATTTGTAAGAGAACTCGCTCCTCTTCAATAACTTTCTTCTGAAAATCTTTCCTAGAATTCTCCTTCTGAAATTTGCTTCCAAAAACTCTCTCCAAAATTCCTGTCTCCAAAATTCACGGTCCAAATTCGTGTCCCCCAAAAATGAACCCCAAAGTTGTGATAAGGAGTTTTCTCCTCAAATTGGGGCACTAATTGTGCATTCACCCGAGAGGACTCTTTGCTCAACTGAGTTAACTCCAAAATTAACTTTTATTAATCTTTTATTTTATTTTGCATTCATCTTTTCATGCACATTAAGTTGAATTATTAAACAACTTTATTTAATATTCCACTTGACTTCTATTTTTAATCTTTATTACTTTTAATCCCATGCGCACTTTATGAAATTAAAATAACATTATAATTTCCTCTTATTTTATCTTTTTAATTAATTTCTTTATTTTCAACACATGCTTGCATCATGCAATCTTACAATTTTTAATAATTAATATATTTTCACTTTTTACTTTATTTTAGAAACTTTAATTGATAAAATGATGCAGGAGCATCCAGAGGTATAAGGGCAATCCTGTGTCACCCAAAAAAATGTACTTAGACTTAGTTTCTATTTTATGTCTTTATATTTTTGGACACCCATTTGGCTCAAATAAAGGTTCCAACTCTCATAGTTCAACTATCAGTGCATTTAAAAATCCCGAAAAAATAGGAGCATGCAATTTGACCATCATTTTGGTGACCTAGAAGGTGTGACTTGGCCAGATGAATGTAATCGAGATTTAGAGCATTCCAGAAAAAGAATCAGGTCAAAAGGCCCCACGGTTTGAAAGTTATTGCAGTTTTTCGAGTTTTGGAGACCCCCTAAGAATGCTTCAGAGTCAGGTTTGGGGCATTAAATGACCTTGAAAAGGGTTGAAAAATGGGGGACGAGCGAAGCTTGTCCATAGGGCTATAGAGCGCTTCGAGAGCTTTCCGAAAATGTAAACGGTTCGTCAATCGGAGTTACGGTTCAAAAGTTATGCCTCCCGGAAGTTCGGCTACCGTTTTTGGATTCTTCTAGAATTGCACCGACTTCTAACGCAGCTTCCAGAACCTTCTATTTTGTCGGTGGATGCCTACTAGCACTTTCTAGAATGTACTCCTAGTCGTTAACCCTCCGGGGTCTATTTAAGGAGATTTCTGGCATTGTAAAAGGCAGTTCGAATGGGAGCTTGAGAGGAGGTGCTAAAAGGAGAAATATTCTCCAGATTTATGCTATTGTAAGCCCGCAGGGCATGTTTTGATTTTATTTTCTCTGCATTGTTTGTACCAGCTTATTTTCTCAGTTAATATAATTTCCCCTTTCTATTGTGTCTATTCTGGTTGTTGGGTTGTGTCCCCATCAAGTGGTATCAGAGCGGGTTTTCCTGAGTGTGTAGACAGAGCGCCGACTGTGAGGCAGTTTGCACCAGGACTGTGTGGTTGTGGGTTCGAGTTAGAAGATGCCTCCACGAAGAGAGCGTGGTGGAAGGGCCAGAGTTGTTGATCCTGAGGAGGTTAGAGCCCTCCAGAGACAGGTACAAGCATTGCAAGAAGAGCTTCGTAGAGGAGCAAATATTGCCGCAGATGATAATAGTGAGGATGACAATGAAGAGGAAGTAATGGAAGTTGATGGGGAAGTTCTGAATCCTGTAGAGGAAAGGCTTTTTAGGGCCATTTCTAGGTTTGGGAAAAGACCTACAATTGAAGTGGGTATATTTTTGGGAAATTTGAAACCAGATGAGTTGATCGATTGGATCAATGAACTGGACGAATACTTTGAGTATGAGGATATAAGGGACCCAGATAGGGTTAAGTTTGCAAAGGCCAAACTAAAAGGCCATGCCAAAATCTGGTGGCAAGAGATTCAACTGGAAAGACTTAGAAGAGGAAAGGAGAAGATCACAAGATGGGATCGCATGGTGGACAAATTGAAGAAGCAGTTCATTCCTGTGGACTACGAGCTTGATCTATTTAAGAAGATGCATGGGTTAAAGCAAGCAGGAAGATCAGTCCAAGAATATACAGAGGAGTTTTACCGACTCCTGATTAGAGCGGGGCATGCAGAAGCAAATAAGGAGAAGGTTGCTCATTATATCAGTGGGTTACGACCTAGCATCCAGGAGGAATTAAGTCTGGTAAGAATGACCAGCGTTGAAGAAGCATACCAGTTTGCCCTACGAGTTGAAGAGAAGCTGAGTAAAAGGTTTGAAGGAAGACAAAGAGGGCGCGGTCAAGGAGGAAAGGGAAGCGGTAGATCATCTGGAGGCCGCAGTGAAACTCAAAAGAAAAATGAAGATGAGGGTACTAGCAGGAACCAGAGGAATGAGGGTTTCAACCGCTCCCGTGATCAAGACTTCGGAAATCAAAGAGGAAGAGGTAGAGGACGTGGGCAAGGAAGAGGAGGCTTCCGTGGTACCTGTTTCCATTGCAATGAAGAAGGTCATCGTGCCTTTGAATGCCCTCAACGGCAAGGAAGGACAGATAGGAGAGCTGAGGGCCAAGCTAGGGTTGCTCATGTGGATGAGGATGCACAATCATCACATTCAGAGGATGCAGAAAGAGGAGAGACCTTGGTAAATGAAAGAGTCCTACTAAGTGGTGAAAATGAACCAGGACAACGGAGGAGCTTGTTTCGTACCAGATGCAAGTGTGAGGATAAATGTTGTGATGTGATCATTGATGGTGGTAGCACTGATAACTTGGTATCCGAAGAGATGGTCTCTAAGCTAAAGCTCAAGAGGGAGAAACATCCCCATCCCTATTGGATTTCTTGGGTAAAAGATGATCATAAGGTCCTGGTAAGTGAACAATGTTTAGTAAAATTCAAAATTGGGAGTTACCATGATGAAGTTCTTTGTGATGTTATTTCGATGGATGTTTGCCATCTATTGTTGGGTAGACCATGGCAGTTTGATAGACATGCAATACATGATGGACATGCAAACACATACTCTCTGACAAAGGATGGAGTTCGCCATAAATTGAAGCCCATGAAAAAGGAAGGTGAAAAGGTATGTAGTAGTGCTAGGATTTGTCTTGTTGATGGAAGGAAGTTTTTAGATGGCATGAAACATCAGCGCATGTGCTATGCTTTGATTCCTAGGAAAGATAAAGAAGGTAGTAGTGAAATACCATTTGAAGTTTCAGATTTACTAGGAGAATTTGGAGATATTATCTCTGATAATGTTCCAGATGGATTGCCACCAGTAAGGCAAATCAGTCATCAAATAGATCTGATTCCAGGAGCTAGTTTGCCTAACAAGGCTGCTCACAGAATGACTCCTACTGAAACAGAGGAGCTAAATAGACAGGTTCAGGAGCTGTTGAGGAAGGGCTTGATTCGAGAGAGCCTGAGTCCATGTGCAGTACCTGTAGTACTTGCACCAAAGAAGGATGGAGAGTGGAGGATGTGTACAGATTCTCGAGCTATAAATAGGATAACCATCAAGTACCGGTTTCCTTTACCAAGGATGGATGATCTTATGGACTGCTTGAGTGGAGCTGAGTACTTCACAAAGATAGATCTGAAGAGTGGCTATCATCAAATACGGATTCGAGAAGGAGATGAGTGGAAAACAGCCTTCAAGACCAAGGAGGGTCTTTATGAGTGGTTAGTCATGCCCTTTGGATTGACAAATGCCCCAAGCACCTTCATGCGGCTCATGAATGAGGTAGTTAAGAAGTTCTTGGGAAAATGTGTTATTGTCTATTTGGATGATATTTTAATTTTCAGCAAGACTTTGGAAGAACATTTACTGCATATTCGTAGTGTCTTTGAAAGGCTAAGGGAAGAGAAATTGTTAATTAATCTAAAGAAGTGTGTCTTTGCAAAAAGGGAGTTAGTCTATTTGGGATTTGTTATATCACCTGAAGGTCTCAAAATGGATCCAGAGAAGGTAAAAGCCATCTTGGAATGGCCTACTCCAAGGTCTGCTACTGAGGTAAGATCATTTCATGGTCTGGTTAGTTTTTACAGGAAGTTTATTAAGAATTTCAGTGGCATATGTGCACCCCTAACTGATACAATAAGAGGGGATAGAAAAGAGTTCAGATGGACTGCAGCAGCTGCGAGAAGTTTTGAATTGCTGAAGAAGAAGGTGACTGAACAGCCTGTGTTGGCACTTCCAGATTTTAGAAAAGTATTCCAGGTGGACTGTGATGCTAGTGGTAGCGCTATTGGGGCTGTATTAAGCCAAGAAGGTAAGCCTATTGCATATTTTAGTGAAAAATTGAATGATGCAAAGAAGAAGTATTCTGTTTATGATCAAGAGTTCTATGCGATAGTTCAGGCCTTAAAGAAATGGAGGCATTATTTGTTGCCAAAGGAATTTGTTTTGTATACTGATCATCAGGCATTACAGTACCTAAATAGCCAAGGTAAATTGAATCAGAGGCATATGAAGTGGGTAGAATTCTTGCAGAGTTATACATTTGTGTTAAAGCATAGAAGTGGAAAATCTAACAGGGTTGCAGATGCATTAAGTAGGAGACAGTTGTTGCTTACAACAATGCAGGTTGAAGTAGTTGGGTTTGATGAACTCAAGAATTTGTACCCCGAGGATCCTGATTTTGCTGAAGCATGGAAAGCTTGTAAAGAACCTGTTGCTGTAGATAGAACCAAGTGGTTAGACTATTTGATTCAGGATGGCATGTTGTTCAAAGGTAGTCAATTGTGCATTCCAAGGAGTTCCATGAGGGAAAATCTGATTAAGGAGAAACACAGTGGAGGGATGGCAGGACATTTTGGTCGGGATAAGACCATTTCCATTCTTAGAGAACATTATTTTTGGCCTCAAATTACACAGGATGTGAAGAAGTTTGTACAGAGTTGCCAGGTTTGTCAAGTTGCCAAGGGGTTTAGTCAAAATACTGGCCTATATCAGCCATTGCCTGTTCCATCAAGGCCATGGGAGGACATAAGTATGGATTTTGTTCTTGGATTGCCAAGGACCCAAAGGGGTAATGACTCAGTATTCGTGGTGGTTGATAGGTTCTCCAAAATGGCACATTTCATTCCATGCCACAAAACTCATGATGCTGTCCATATTGCAGACTTGTTTTTCAAAGAGGTGGTAAGACTACATGGTCTTCCAAGGAGTATAGTTTCTGACGGAGATACTAAATTTGTGGGGTATTTCTGGAGGACATTGTGGAAGAAGTTGAGAACAGACTTGAAATTCAGTTCCACGCATCACCCACAGACTGATGGCCAAACAGAAGTGGTAAATAGAAGTCTGGGCAATTTGCTGAGATGTTTAGTTGGAGATAAGCCCAAGGGATGGGATTTGATTCTACCACAGGCAGAGTTTGCTTATAATAACTCTGTAAATAGGAGTACTGGAAAATCACCATTTCAAATTGTATATGGAAATAGCCCAAGGACTGCACCAGAATTGAGGAAGATAGAACAAGGGGAGAGAACAAGTGCTGAAGCTGAGGAATTTGCCGAACACATCAAGCGTCTACATGAGGAGGTCCAAGCACACATTATCAAGATGAATCAAGAGTATAAAGCTAGGGCTGATGCAAGGAGAAGACATAAGGAATTCCAAGTAGGGGATCTAGTCATGGTGCACTTACGAAAAGAAAGATTTCCAGTTGGTACTTACAACAAGCTGAAAATGAAGAAATTTGGCCCCTGCAAGGTTTTGAAGAGACATAACTCAGGAAATGCATATGAGGTGGAGCTGCCAGATGGTATTCACATTTCTCCCATTTTCAACATTGCAGATTTGACAGAGTATCATGATGATGGTGCTGATGAGGAGCTGGTTTTAGAGCCATGCCCAATTCCTGCTTCTAAGAAGGAGGAGATAGAAGACATTCTAGATCATCGTGTGGGTAGGAGTACCAGAAACAGGCAGTATGAAGAGTATTTGGTCAAATGGAAAGGACGACCGATCGAAGACTCAACTTGGATTTCAGCAGCTGAGGTTTCCTATTTGGGATTTCCTCTACCATCCATAAAGTGACAAGGTCACTTTTCAATCTACCTTGGGTGTCTGATGCAGGAGCATCCAGAGGTATAAGGGCAATCCTGTGTCACCCAAAAAAATGTACTTAGACTTAGTTTCTATTTTATGTCTTTATATTTTTGGACACCCATTTGGCTCAAATAAAGGTTCCAACTCTCATAGTTCAACTATCAGTGCATTTAAAAATCCCGAAAAAATAGGAGCATGCAATTTGACCATCATTTTGGTGACCTAGAAGGTGTGACTTGGCCAGATGAATGTAATCGAGATTTAGAGCATTCCAGAAAAAGAATCAGGTCAAAAGGCCCCACGGTTTGAAAGTTATTGCAGTTTTTCGAGTTTTGGAGACCCCCTAAGAATGCTTCAAAGTCAGGTTTGGGGCATTAAATGACCTTGAAAAGGGTCGAAAAATGGGGGACGAGCGAAGCTATTCCATAGGGCTATAGAGCGCTTTGAGAGCTTTCCGAAAATGTAAACGGTTCGTCAATCAGAGTTACGATTCAAAAGTTATGCCTCCCGGAAGTTCGGCTACCATTTCTGGATTCTTCTAGAATTGCACCGACTTCTAACGCAGCTTCCGGAACCTTCTATTTTGTCGGTGGATACCTACTATCACTTTCTAGAATGTACTCCTAGTCCTTAACCCTTCGGGGTCTATTTAAGGAGATTTCTGGCATTGTAAAAGGCAGTTCGGATGGGAGCTTGAGAGGAGGTGCTAAAAGGAGAAATATTCTCCAGATTTATGCTATTGTAAGCCCGCAGGGCATGTTTTGATTTTATTTTCTCTGCACTGTTTGTACCAGCTTATTTTCTCAGTTAATATAATTTCCCCTTTCTATTGTGTCTATTCTGGTTGTTGGGTTGTGTCCCCATCATAAAATATTTAATTAACTTTAATAACAATAATATTTAGCATTTATTTAAAAATGAACTCTAAATATATTATTATTAAATTAAATAAATATTATAATGTTCTAAATTATCCTTAAACTTTTATCTCCAAATTTAATTCTTTTTATTTAATTAATTTCTCAATTAATTAAATATAATCAAATATTAAAATATCATAATAATCTTCTATTAAATTAAATCATTAATTAATCTTTTTAATTAATTTCTTTTATATTTAAACTCATGCTTAGATCATGCGATCTAGAAACCTTTAATAATTAATATCTTTCCCGCTTTTAATTTATTTAAGAAACTTTAATTGATAAAATATTTATTAATTCAATTTATAATAATATTTAGCATTTATTTAAAAATGAACTCTAAATATATATTATTAGTAAATTAAATAAATATTATCACATTCTAAAATTATACTTAAAACTTTTATCTACAAATTTAATTCTTTTTATCTAATTAATTTCTCAATTAATTAAATATAATTAAATATTAAAATACCATAATAATTTTCTATTAAATTAAATCATTAATTAATCTTTTTAATTAAACTTAATTAATAGAAAATACATCAAGGACTCATAAAGCAACATATGAAAACCCATCATAGAAGAACACATACTAAATCAAACAAAAAGGGTTATAATCACGAAATAACATCATTTGATGCATTCAGAGGGTACTTAACTCAGATACTTGTCCTAATTATCAATTAGGACAATTGGCTAAAGGGTTTAGGATTTGGACTTAAGAGTTTATCTCCCCTCTCTTACCATTGAGATAATGCGATAGGGTATGCTCATCCTGGCAATTCAGGGAAGTCAATACCCAGTACCTGCAACCTGCATAAAATCCACACATGTACAGACACAATATTCTAAGCTAAACAGACAATGGTAGAAAGTGGTGCATCGTGTAGATCTCGACTAGCAGGTGACTACGACTCCCTTCCTTAACCACATCAGAAACACCATACATAAAAAAAATAAACACGCACACCATACACATGCAGTATGGGGTAAGTATCCATAAGAAAGCACATGTGATAATAAACCATATAACTAATCATCATTGATAATTGAAAACATTGAATGATCATCATATATGCATGAAATATAGAGTACCAAGTCATCTCATCATATAATAAATTGAGTATAAAACAACATCTGATAATCTGAAAGTAATGCTACTAAACATCAAGTATAAAACTGGCCTAAAAGAGTTTGGCAATTAAAACAAAATGTGAACTAGGGGTAGGCACTACATCCACCCCCCCTAGACTTAAGCTTACTCCTGGAAGCATACATGAATGATAAAAGTAAGGGTCTCACTGTGTGGGTCCAATGGGAACCTTTCCCCTGCAGGAGGATATGTCTCCACTGAGAACACTCTTTGGGATCTATCCATATCACCAACCGTAGGTTTTGAAGCTATGGGTCCCTGATCCAAAGGTTGAGGTTTCCTTTGAGGACAATGAGACACCTTGTGTCCATGTTGTCTACATATGAAACACTCTCCCTCGAAGCTTCTCTGAACTTTAGGTGCACTAGACTGCAAGAAACTACCCCCACTAGGATAAGGCTGAACACTTTGAGACAGTCGATCATCCTGGTTGGGCTTGTTGCGATGAACCTTGTGATAGTTCCTAGCATTGGAACCATCGCCACCACACTGTGCTGGAGGATAAGTACCTTCTTGTCGTTGGTTACCCCCAGAAGGAGGTTTCCTATTTCCACCTACACCTTGATTACCCAGATATGGCTGGTGGCGCTTATTACGCCATGCATTACGAGCTTGATGAGAGTTCATTCTCTTAGGTCTATGCTTAGGTCCTGCCCGAGGTGCTCTATCATGGTCATGAATAGGAGGTAGGCGATCAATGATGGTCTACAACATTTGCCTCAGATCATCCTCCTCAGAGACAACTTGTTGCTCTCTACAGTACTCTTCCTGATGCTCACTGACATGCTCTTCCCTATTCCCATCTTGGATAGGTTCTTCATGGATAGACTCATGGACACTGATAGCTTTGTCTCGTCCATGGCCTTCACCATGGTCTGGGCTATGGCTTATAATAGAAGATCTCGCCCTAGATATCATCCTACAATAATATCCAGATACAAGATGGTATCATAAGCATACATATATAACTTTAAATCACCTAGAGCAATATAATTCTGGTTTAATAATAAACCAAAAACCATATTGATCCAACATGCATCCTTCCTAACAAATATTGAAATCGATCACCTAAACCCTCTAAAAAAAATCAACATAATACTCCCAAGGATAAACAAAAGAACACTACTTCAAAACATAGACAACAAATACATGTTTTATACACAAGCTAGTTTCAATTTTCAGTTTGCCTATAATTTTGGTTTAAGTATAATTTCAGTTTTTGAAGTCTAAGTGTTGAAGTATGAAAAATATGCAACTAACAATTTAAGTTATGTTTTAGTTCAACTAGTTTCAAGTTTCAGTTTGAAAGAGATACACATAATAGTTTAAAATTTTCGTTTTTGTTCAACTAGTTAACACTAGTGGCATTCCAATATACCCAAAGCTCCCAATGCAAAAACTGAGCTCTGATACCAGATGTAACGCCCCGCCAAGGGATCCAAAAGAATTAACCTAGAGTTTCACTAAGTTTGCTAAACATTTTTTTTTTTTTTTTTTTAAGTAAGAATGTATAACATACACATCAAACACATAGTAGCAGAAGCAATAACATGTAATCATCAACAAACATACATCACAAGTTACATTCCTTAAGGATCCCAAGACGTTGAGTCACATTTAATTTTAATTAAATTCTAAGTCTAACAACTACCACATCCACATGAAAGAATAATAAGAAAGTCCAATGTCCATAATATACATTTGTTCCGAATGCCTCTTGGCAATTTAATTTGGAATGCTCAATCATCCACTGTACATGTCACAGGGTATGAAAGGCTTAAAAGAATATACATATGTAAAGATAAAGATACATCATCCTCAAATCCATGATACAAAGTACAGTAAAATAAATGAAACTTAATAACATACCTGATACATCCATACATCCATAATGATAAAACATCTATCATAAAATCTAACCATCCATCATAATAATCCAAGAACATAGTGAAGGTAAATGCCAACCAAGAAAGCTCCAGCCACGGTGACCACAGACGGATCTCAATGGTAAGAGTAAAAAACACTACCACCCGACCGCGTGGAACCTAAATGGTCCACTCCCACCACGCTGAGGAGATAGTCTTAAGTCCCAAACAAGGTATCAAACACAAAACACAAGTACTCTCTAAGTCTGGGAAATCCTAAAAGTATACTAACTCAAAGGTTCCAACATAGAAAGACATCTAGACCCAGAGGCACCACAAAGACACGTAGGAAACCTGCTATGCAAGCGGGAAAGTGTGATCGCAAAAGTCACGTAGAAGTTACCTAAGCAATCCCTTAGGAATCCCGGGTCCCTAGTGATCCCTGCGGCCACTAGTATCCTCTCGTACTGACGAAGCATACTCCAGAATGCAAGTTCATAACCAAGCGTTCTCTCTACCCCATCCTAGCCTGTACTAGCACTCAAGACATGGGAGAGAACAAAAAATTATCTTATTAGGTTCATTTAAGTTAGTATTTGGGTGAGATGTTTTCACTTGTTAAAACAACTTACAATGGGTTACTCCAGGCAGCCTCTTAGGGCCCCGATCCCCATTGCAAGCCACTTCCCGACACTACACATAGATAACCTACCCTAGGCTCATGAAATCACAAATCAAAGAATCATAATAAAATCACCTCAGTCCTATACAGGCAATTGAAAAACATCATAAAAGATAAGCCACAAAAATTACATCAGTTCTTCATAAGCAACAGGTAAGCATCAAATAATAATCATATGATCACAACAGTTCTCTATCAGCAACTGAAGGCATCAATGATAAATCACAAAATCCAATGGTCCTCCAATGAGCAACCAGAAAGTATCCCAATAATAAATCACAATACTGATCAAAGACTCCAAAATGGTCAAGTCAACACATGAAATCATAAAGAACATAACAAACACTTCAGTCCTCTCAAGCGACCGAAAAGCAATCCAAGTATAACTGATTGATGACTCAAAAATGGTTATCAAATATAACTGATCGATGACTCAAAAATGGTTAAGAAATATAACTGATCGATGACTCAAAAATGGTTAAGTTAGGTATCTTATATACATACACTTCAACTTCACACAAGAAGACTAAAAGCAATAACAACTAATAAATACAATCATGTCATAGAGCACTCTGTCACACTACCATGGTCGGGTTAAGAAAGATCGAGACCAAATCATCATAACATCACATTCACAACCCCAAGCCTCTGGTAACAACCTAAACTGGTCAATACTAGAACAAACCCCAAAACCTCAAAACATAGACAACAAAATAATCTCATAGAAAAAAACAAAGTCATCACACAGTTGGATCTAAATGATAATATACTGTTGAGTTAAGGTAAGATTTAAGTTCTAGTTTAACGTCTATTTCAAGTAACTAAGTTTTCGCAACTACCCCTTACAATTAACCCATTTCTATAATAACCTCCATTAAATCAATAATCTAAATCTACAATTTAATCAAATAATATCTATTAATAATAACTTTAATTCAACTAATTCTAATTAAGTTAATAATCAAATTTTAAACGATATCAATAATATTTAATTAATTATAATATATTTTAATAAAATTTATTAACAATATTAATTAAAAATTTTAATTCATTATAAACTAACTTTAACAGCATTACTAATTTATTTCTAAAAATTAAATACAATTTATTAATAATACTATTTTTAATAAATTGTATTAGTTATAATATATTTTTAATAAATTAAAAATTTAAAAATCATATTACAAAAAAAACAAACCCCTAAATGTCTTTTTTTTTTATTAAAAAAAAAAAACATATTATATAAAAAAAATGTTTTAGGCCCGCCAGCCAACGTTTTAGGCCCGCCGGCCGGCAGACTTTAGTCTACCGCAGCAAGGTACTGCTGCGTCAGCAGTACCTGCTGCCACAACAGTACTGCTGTCGTGGCAGTACTTGCTGCGACGCGGCATCATAGGAAGGGGCGGTGGGGGGGTGATGGCCCCGCCTCCCCAAACAATTAATTAAAAAAAATTTTTAAAAATTTTTAAATTTAGACTTTACAATATATATATATTTGCTTAAACGATTTTGTTTTTATATATAAAAATTTTTCCTTAAAGATTAATATTAAATAAATAAAATAAAATTATATAATTATATATATATATAATTATTTATTTATTTATTTATTTATTTTATTTTTTAACATTAACAATTACAATCTAATAGAGAAAATAATTCCAACCCTACGAATTTTCTTTTTAATCTCAAAACTCTCCCCAAATTAATTCTCTCTTTTCTCTATTTTAATACAATCCTAAAGCTCGATTTAATTTTGTTGAAGGATATTCCTAAACAATTTTTCAATCTAGATTTACAAATGAAAACGAATAGCAAAAGATCCAAAACGAAGAAATGATACACTCAAGAAGACAAGATTCTTACAATCACGAAGTAGACAGAACATATTAAATTTCTTAAATCATTTAGGGGTCAAAATACCAGACCCTACCTGAACCTGATGCTAATACGCAATCCCCAAAATCTGTAAGAGAACTCGCTCCTCTTCAATAACTTTCTTCTGAAAATCTTTCCTAGAATTCTCCTTCTGAAATTTGCTTCCAAAAACTCTCTCCAAAATTCCTGTCTCCAAAATTCACAGTCCAAATTTGTGTCCCCCAAAAATGAACCCCAAAGTTGTGATAAGGAGTTTTCTCCTCAAATCGGGGCACTAATTGTGCGTTTACCTGAGAGGACTCTTTGCTCAACTGAGTTAACTCCAAAATTAACTTTTATTAATCTTTTATTTTATTTTGCATTCATCTTTTCATGCACATTAAGTTGAATTATTAAATAACTTTATTTAATATTCCACTTGACTTCTATTTTTAATCTTTATTACTTTTAATCCCATGCGCACTTTATGAAATTAAAATAACATTATAATTTCCTCTTATTTTATCTTTTTAATTAATTTCTTTATTTTCAACACATGCTTGCATCATGCAATCTTACAATTTTTAATAATTAATATATTTTCACTTTTTACTTTATTTTAGAAACTTTAATTGATAAAATATTTAATTAACTTTAATAACAATAATATTTAGCATTTATTTAAAAATGAACTCTAAATATATTATTATTAAATTAAATAAATATTATAATGTTCTAAATTATCCTTAAACTTTTATCTCCAAATTTAATTCTTTTTATTTAATTAATTTCTCAATTAATTAAATATAATCAAATATTAAAATATCATAATAATCTTCTATTAAATTAAATCATTAATTAATCTTTTTAATTAATTTCTTTTATATTTAAACTCATGCTTAGATCATGCGATCTAGAAACCTTTAATAATTAATATCTTTCCCACTTTTAATTTATTTAAGAAACTTTAATTGATAAAATATTTATTAATTCAATTTATAATAATATTTAGCATTTATTTTAAAATGAACTCTAAATATATATTATTATTAAATTAAATAAATATTATCACATTCTAAAATTATACTTAAAACTTTTATCTACAAATTTAATTCTTTTTATCTAATTAATTTCTCAATTAATTAAATATAATTAAATATTAAAATACCATAATAATTTTCTATTAAATTAAATCATTAATTAATCTTTTTAATTAAACTTAATTAATAGAAAATACATCAAGGACTCATAAAGCAAGATATGAAAACCCATCATAGAAGAACACATACTAAATCAAACAAAAAGGGTTATAATCACGAAATAACATCATTTGATGCATTCAGAGGGTACTTAACTCAGATACTTGTCCTAATTATCAATTAGGACAATTGGCTAAAGGGTTTAGGATTTGGACTTAAGAGTTTATCTCCCCTCTCTTACCATTGAGATAATGCGATAGGGTACGCTCATCCTGGCAATTCAGGGAAGTCGATACCCGGTACCTGTAACTTGCATAAAATCCATGAATGTATAGACACAATATTCTAAGGTAAACAGACAATGGCAGGAAGTGGTGCATCGTGTAGATCCCGACTAGCAGGTGACTACGACTCCCTTCCTTAACCACATCAGAAACACCATACATAAAGAAAACAAACACGCACACCATACACATGCAGTATGGGGTAAGTATCCATAAGAAAACACATGTGATAATAAACCATATAACTAATCATCATTGATAATTGAAAACATTGAATGATCATCATACAATCATGAAATATAGAGTACCAAGTCATCTCATCATATAATAAATTGAGTGTAAAACAACATCTGATAATCTAAAAGTAATGCCACTAAACATCAAGTATAAAACTGGCCTAAAAGAGTTTGGCAATTAAAAAAAAATGTGAACTAGGGGTAGGCATTACAAACTTCTCATTTCTTGTCTCATTCTCTCATTACCATTGCACACTAGTTTAGATTCATACTTACATGCTAGTTTAGTTGTTTTCTTGTAATGATCTATCTCACATAGTTTAAATAATGATATTGTAACCCTCTCATTCATATTCTAGCATAGTTGCATCTTGCATTTCCATTCTAGTTTAGTCTTCCATCTTGCATTGCATACTTGAGGGATTCCTTGAAGATATTTCCACTCTTGCTCTTGTCTCAAAGACCCTCCCATTGCATGGTTTACTAGCAAGAAGCACATTTCTAAGGCTTGGCTGAGAGCCTTCATGCTTGAATACTAGCTTCTTGCACTCCGTGGATAGGGAACTCTAAGCTGGCATCCAAGCATTCCAACTCATGGAATCATTTGGATAGAATGGTTTAGAGTGTGACACATTTCTAGTGTACATTTTTGGCACCCACCATGGGGTAGGACTATACGTTTCACCCTATATTTCTCTATTTTCACTTGCATTCCCCTTACTGTTCTATATTCCTCTTTTTTTTACAGTCGCAGTGTTTGGCGACATTTTTCTAGTTTCGCACGAAAGATCACAGTACTATCATGCGACACTTTTTTTAGAAATAGTGTCACACTTGAAGCCTGCATTTTGTTGCCCTCTATGCAAAACTCTATCACACTGCTATAGAAAAAGTATCACCTGAACGTAAACTGTCGCCTTGCTATACTGTAAAGTATCGCACAACATTTGTTCAGCAAAAAGTATCGTTTGATAAGTTTTTGCTCATTCCTTGAGGGATTTGACCAAATTTCTTCTTAGTTGGCTGACTATTGTTTTAAAGTAGATTTCTAGGTTTTTTTACAAAGGTCTAATTCATATTTTTTCTGATTATTTTGTGCTAACTCATGGGCTAACAAGTTGTGATTGTAGGTTTCCCTCTTTATGAAGAAAAATGGAAACCTTGCATACAAAAGAACACATGTCAAAGCTTCAAATGCACAAGGGCTACTAATATTGTTTGCAGGGCTGCCCAAAGCATAAAAACCCAAACTTGTTTGATTTTTTGTTTCCATGTGCGATATTGACTAATTGTTCATTTTTTATATGCACATAAAACTTGTGATTGGAGTCTTTTGGTAATAGGAGAGTATTCTCTTCACCCTCATGGTGAATTAGAAATCTTGACTTTCCATTTGGTTTCAAAAGCAAGGGGTAACTAAATCTTCCTGGTGTGTTTGAGAGAAAATGATTGGAATAGGAGAGTGTGCTCTTCACCCTTGTGGTGAACCAAAAATTTTGACTTCTAAAAGTTGATCCACTCTGTGTAGTTAGAATCCTTTAGAGGGCCTGGTCTCGAACAACCTAAGAGGAATGACCCAAGTGGGGACAAGCCAATTACCTGGCTCTTCCAACCCACTATAAACTCAAGGCTACCAAGAACACAAAACTTTGATAGACGTAGTGTTTGACTTCACCTAGTGTGATCACTTATGGGATTTTGACCATAGGGAGATCACTAGGAAAGAATGCTTAAGGTACTCTTGTGGTTGCTAGATCAGTTACTCATCACAAGGTGAGGTGTCCCATGATTGGGAGCAAGAGGAACACTATGAACAGAAGCCCGATCTAAAAAACATAAGTTAGTAACTACTCTTTTTAGCTGCTCAACTTTTTGGTGCAAAGATTGATCCTAGTGGATTACTCGGATCACCCTAAGATTTACACTCACCATATGTGTTCCCTTGGTTGTACTTATGGCACTTCCATGACAAAGCCAATATCTCTTGTGGGAAACCACTTGGTGTGAGGCAAAGGAGCATCAAGCATGGGCCAAGTTGTTGAGTAATGAACCGTGACTCTAAGGTAGATTGCTTGGCTATTGTTTTCGATGTTTTGCCTAGTGTTAACATTCTTGCAACATAAACATTCTGATAAAACGTTGTTAGGAAGACCATTCTGATATCCCAAATGTGTATTGACAAGGTTTTTTTTACCCCTGATCAAATTTTTTGAGCCATGTTAAAACACTTACTGTTTGCAAACCTTGTTGCTTACTGATATGAACTAAAACGAAACACTGTCTGATTGAAACAACTATCTGATTAACAAATTGAAACGAACTTAAAACCAAAAATTGACCTTTTTTTGCACAAAATTGGAACTCTATTGCATGGTCCCACAAGAAATATCGCATGACATATTTTTACCCAAAAATTTGTCACATGTCAGTAGTAAATTTTGTTACATTGCCTACAAAATTCTGTTGCAATTAGTTACAATATCTGTCGCTTAGACAAAAAGTGTCGCACCCATGTTAAAATTTTGTCATGCGACACTATTTGCTGAACTTATGTCGCCCTCCTTTTGAGAAAGTATTGCCTAGAGTCACTTTGGGTCAAAAAAAGAGTTTACAGTTGGATTTCTTTGGTCTAAGGAGCATCACGTTGGTCACCCTTGATCCTAGCTATGTATCAGTGTGTGAAGAATTCATCCTAGGTTGAAAAGATGGGTTTAGTCCGTCGAATGTAAGTCTTGAGACATGTTGATGAATAACTTGTCAAAATTCAGCTATTATTTTATTCTAGCTATCTGTTATTGAGCTTCTGGCTCATCCACTCAGCTTGAGTCACCCGTGCTATAAGAACTTGAGCACTATTTAACAAGCCATCTATCACATTTTGACAAATGACTAGTCTTGATCGTAAAAGCTTCAAATTCGGCTCACTTTTCTTGTCCTACTAAAGAAAGACAACTCTTTACATGCTGGTCACAACTAGATATCAAGTTGGTAATGGTAGCCACATGCCTTTCATTTTCAAGCAATTGGAGACACCACCTAAGCGTCCTCGCAAACAACTTTGTGTGGAAGATCTTGAGTCTAGTCAAACACAAACAACTAACGTTAGACATAATCCACTCTATAGTTTTGAAAATCCATTTGGTATACCCAAGGATACAAGTGGTATAGTCACTATGGTGTACCCTAATGAAATTAAGCATCACCTAAAAGAACAAGCACGTGAAACCCAAAATACTTTGGAGGCGATATACACTATGGAAAGAGAAAACCAACAAGTCGACACTGACAATCAGGCATGCTATGAAGGATATAAAGGAACTTTTCCTTGAAATCCTTTTGAGAACAATGATGGTAATCACACACCTCCAAGGACTCCTAAAGCTTCCTCTGGTGTATGTCCTTCACCACCTAAACCATCTCATCATGATAGTGATGAAGAAGTAACTAGCGAAGATGTGATCAAATTTCAACAAGATGGCTTCGCCCAAAAACTAATGCTTAGAGCTTTAATGGAAAATGGAGACCAATACTTCTGATACATGGTAGCTAGGGGATGGAAACTCCCTCAAGGTTTTAATGTTGAGCATATTATTCCAAAATGAGAGCCCACTGAGGCTGAAATCTTAAGGGAAGAAATACAGGAACTAAGGAAACAATTTGCACAACTGCAAACTTCAAAAGAGCCACCTAAAACATCATTTATTGAATCAATTTGTGCTCTTCCATTTGATAGGAGTCTATACATGCTGCCATTTCCTAAGGATATAGAGGTTCCTAAGTATGAAAAATACGATGGAAATGGTGACCCTCACGACCATGTGAGACATTTCTATGCTATTAGCATAGACTTTATGCATGAAGACACCTTTCTTATGCGTCTGTTCCCCAGAAGTTTGAGAGGACAAGCCATGGAATGGTTTACCAAATTGAGTCCCCCTCTCAAGACATTTGATGAACTCACATAACACTTTATCCAGAAATATTCATACAACATTCAACATCCTATGACTGTGCTAGACTTATGCAACATCAAACAAAAACCAGGAGAATCTTTTGCAATATACCTTCAATGATAGAGATCTTTATACTCTTGGTATCCTTGGCAAGTGCCTGAGGCTGAAAAAATTGACATTTTTGTCAATACACTTGTACCCAAATTATACTTTGATCTAAGAAAATAATTATTCACATCCTTCAATGTCATGGTGGAAACTGTATATTGCATTGAGGATGTTGCTATCAAAAGAGGTGACATTGCCATAAACAAGGATAAAGTTAACAATGGAAATGGTAAAGACAAAGGCAAACCTTGGAACAAAAACAAGTATGTTGTCAATGATGGAGTAGTGGACACTCCTAAGACTAAGGAGCCTACGTTTAACCTTTCCAATGCCATCTATGCAATAAAACAACAAGAAGGTTCAAAGCCACAACCCTTTGACAAAGGCTCTAAATTTGTGAGGAAGTGACATATTTACACACCTATGGTCAAACCTTATGAAGTGGTTTTAAAAACCTTGATTGCAAACAAATTGGTTACCTTACTAGACAACTCATGTCCTTATGATCCACCCATTAGACCTCCATGGTGGAGAGAAAATCATACTTGTAGCTATCACCGAAGTAAAGGACATAACACAAAAAATTGATTCAAACTCAAAGATGTAATTGAAGACCTCATCGAAGCTGGAAAAGTTGTCACAGATGACCTTGTTAAAAATGTTGATCATAAGGCTTTCCAAAAACCATTACCTGAATATGAAAAGGGTGAGACCTCAAGGGTATCTGCTAAAAAGAATCATGATGACAAAATTAGTTATGCTTACGCTAACACTGATAATGTTATAGGCATGCTTGAACCCATTGAATACATATCTATGGCAAGCTTCAACAATGACAACTGGCCAAATTATGACATTGAAGATGAATGACCAAGAGTGGTCTTAAGGACATGATCCACTCCTCAAGATCATACTAATACTAGACCCAAGGTGGTACTCTGAGTGGCTGAGTCTTCATCTTCTCAAGGTGAACCACTTAACGTTGTCACTAGGGGGCAATCTAAGGTTGTCCTAAAAGTTGCTAATGATCCTAAAAATGCTTCATCATCTAAGCAACCAATTACTTCCAAGATCTCTAACTATGATCTTGTTAGCCAACTGCAATGCACAGAAGCACAAATCTCCATTTTTGAATTGATAGAGTTATCTCCTTTGCATAGGGATATCCTTGAGAAAGCTTTACGTTCTGCCAACATTCCCATAGATATTGATGTGAAACAATTCCAAGCTATGGTGAACCACATCTCCTCGCCTCACTATCTCACCTTTTCTGAAGAAGATGATCGAGCTCTCAGTCATCCCCATAACCTTGCTCTTCACATTGAAGTTCAAATCTTTCGTACTCGTGTCCGCTTCGTCCTGATAGACAATGGTGCAGGGTTAAATATCATTTTGTTCAATATAATCCAATAGTTGGGCATTTTTGAATTTTCCATCAATCCTAAGCGCAATATCACTATAAAGGCATATGATGAGGTCAAAAGGCCTTCTAAAGGTCTAATTGTACTTCCAATTAGAGTTGGTCCAGTTGAGAAGAATGTCATTTTCCAAGTCTTAGACATACCACTTGCATACAACTTGTTGTTGGGACGACAATGGATTCATGATATGCAAGTAGTACCCTCTATGTACCATTAGTGCATTAAGTTCCCTTTTAATGGTACTAAAGTAGTTGTCCCTGGTGACAACTCCATGTCTATCAACACATTATCTACTTCTGAAACACTAGTCCTGCATAATCACTCTTCTCATGAGCTAGCACCATCTTTCACAGAATGTGAACAAAAACTGAAAATGATGAGCCTTGGTATGGGCGAGTACACTTTGGACTCTATTGCTGCCTTACCAATTTCCCCTCGGTCGTATGGGAAACCAACTATTGCAAAGAAGTCTTTTACTTCTCCTATGACACTTTTTGGCACTTTTGTGCAATCTTCAATACCTCTAGAAGTAGAAAAGGAAGAACAGGCCATTATGGACTAGATCTATAGAGAAGAGGAAGATGAGGAGGTTACAGTGACTACTATTTCTCCCAAAAGATATGGAAAAGGCTATAAATTTCTAACAAAAATGGGCTACTAGGGCCATGGGTCCTTAACTGGTTGTAAGAATGATCTAGTTGAACCTTTAAGTCACACTCAAGGTCATGATACTTGAGACACTGCTGGTCTAGGCTTTGGGCTAAACAATGATATACCACCCTATGATCGAAGATTGCTCATGTCTAGTGAATCAGAGGATGATGACTCTCCCGTAATTGCTACCACTGCACAAGATGAAGACTTTGTTCCTCTCACTTCCCTCCTTCTAATAATGAATAAGCTTCTAATAAATAGTGACTGCTAATAATGAAGAAGCTTCTACCTCCCAACAATAGGAACAAGAAGGATCTACTTCTAAGGACATAAATAGAGGACGTATTAGGCAAAATATTACTCATCTCATAGCTAGGGATCAGAGTATAGATTCTCATGAGTATGAGTGGGAAAGTCTCTCTGATATATCTTGCGAGCTAGGGGTGGATGTCATTCATGCCTACACAACCCAACCCAATGTAGTCAAACGGTCTAGTATAGGGTCAAATGAGTTTGACTCACAACATATCTCAATGGATCACGCTAGTCCCTATAGGACTATTCCTGAGCTAGACTCCTTTGCGACATTTTCTATAGGCTCAACTTGACAGGTCACCAAAGATGACTCCTTCCATTTCAATCACATCAAAACTTCCCCCTCACTCTCGCTAATTCACCCAGATCTCATAGATTTGTCTATCCAAAATCAAAGACCTGAAGTACGGTCTTTCCAAAATGACTATGAGATTGCTTGTTATCTGAATGCAATTGAACCTGTCACTTCTTCCACTAGTGAACTCGCAGTTAACATGACAGAATCAGATATCAAGTACCTTAGTCAAAAAATTAAAAGGAAAAATAAGCGATTAGATGGCGAAAACCACATTGTGGCGGTGTCTGATCCTCAAAAAAGTAAAAATAAAGGCATATCTAATGGTGAAAACCTCTTTGAGGCACCTGTGGATGAGGTACTTGGTAGTCTACCAAGCTATTTCTAGGATAGATCTTCGGTTCTCATTGAACCTACACAGCCTATCAACTTGGGAATAGAAGAATGTCCTCGGATTATCCATGTAGCTCAATCTTTGTTAGACAAAGAAAAGATACAGTTTGCTCAATTTTTTCAAGACAAGAAGGTCAACTTCACATGGACATACTCTGATATGCTAGGGCTTGATATAGATCTCATCATGCATCACTTATCAATCTCACTAGATGTCAAGCCTGTCAAACAGAAGTTGAGAAAAATGCATCCACATGTGGCCCTACTGGTCAAGACAGAGTTAGAAAAACTATTGAATGCAAACTTCATTAGGGCCATTGATTATGCCGAGTGGATTTCCAACATTGTACCTATCTCCAAGCATGAAAAATCCATATGAGTTTGTACTGATTTTAGAGATCTCAATAAAGTGTGCCCCAAGGATGACTTTCCACTGCCGAAAATTGATATGATAGTGGACATGACTACAGGTTATGAGATGTACTCGCTCATGGATGGATTTTTTGGGTATAACCAAATCAAGATAGCTCTGACAGACCAAGAAAAGATAGCTTTTACATGTGCATGGGGTACCTTTTGTTGGAATGTCATGCCTTTTGGGCTTAAAAATGCAGCACTACATATCAAAGAGCAATGACAACCATCTTTCATGATATGATGCATAAAAACATGGAAGACTATGTTGATGACACATTGGCAAAATCAAGAAAACAAGACACACATCTCAAATACCTTAGTTTGATATTGGACCATATGGAACAATTCCAACTTAGGCTAACTCCAAAAAAATGTGCCTTTGGTGTCACTTCTGGAAAATTGCTAAGTTATATCATTTCAACAAAAGGCATTGAGGTTGACCATTAAAAAGGTCCAAGCTATCATGGATATGCCTCCACCAAAGACTATCAGTTAGCTTAGAGGTCTGCAAGGATGGCTACAATCCATAAGAAGATTTATCTCTCAATTAGCTGATAAGGCTCAACCTTTCAATAAAAATTTGCATAAAGGATCTACCCATATTTGGAATAGTGATTGAAAACAAATTTTAGATCAAATCAAAGGCTACTTGGCAAAACCTCCAGTTTTGATGCCACCCATTTTGGGAAAACCTTTGATTCTGTACATTTCAGCGACAAATTCTTCTCTAGGAGCACTCTTAGCCCAAAGTGATGAGATGGGTAAAGAAAGAGCCATATACTATATCAATCAAACCTTGGTGGCTTATGAACTAAATTATACAAGTATAGAGAAGGCATGCCTTTCTGTAGTTTTTGCCTCCCAAAAACTCTGGCATTATATGTTGGCTCATACGGTTCACTTGATTGCCAAGATAGACCCTTTGAAATATTTATTAAGTAAAGCTACACTTATTGGTCGTCTTTCTAAATGGATGATGATTCTTTCTAAATTTGACATTCAGTATGTTGAATGTAAGGTAGTCAAAGGATAGGCCATAGCTGACTAGTTGGTTGACTTCCCACTTGAAGATGTAGCACCTTTGCAAATTGAGTTTCCACATGCCTCGATCATGTACATTACTGACAGAACATTGAAGATGTTTTTTGATGGATCCCATACATAGAATGGAGCTAGAGCAGGGGTTTTGTTTGTTTCCCCTCATGGTTATACGATCCCAAAGTCCTACAAACTATTGTTCCCATGTACAAACAATATTGCAGAGTATGAAGCATTAACAAATGGGATAAAAATGGCCCTTGAATGGTGAATAACTGAGCTACACATCTATGGGGATTCTCAACTAGTTGTGAACCAAGTGAATAATAAAAATCAAACAAAGGATGACAAGGTGATCCCATATATAAAGTTGATAGATGCTCTAAGGAATTATTTTACCTTTGTAACATTCCAATAGATTCCTAGAGTAGAAAATAAGGCTGCAGATGCTATGGCCACCTTAGCATCTATCCTCCAATTGAAAGAACATGAATCGTTATTTGAGTTCCTGGTGGAAGAATTGTGTCATCCAGCCTATGATTCCTCAAATAACCAGGTGATCTACACTATTGTGGGTCGTGATTCCTCCTGCTATGTGGCTATTTTCACCTACCTGTGTGATCAGGTTATTCCCAAAACCCTCACGGGCAACCAAAAATGCCAACTCCTTCATAATGCCTCACACTACACTTTGGTCTCTGGTGACTTGTATAGGAAGGATCTAGACGGAACATTTCTTAGGCGTTTAGAGCTAGAAGAATCCGAGAAGGCACTTGCCGAAGTCTTCGATGGCATTTGTGGGGCACATTCTAATGGCCTTCCACTTTCTCGAAAACTAATTAGGATGGGTTATTACTGGCCCACCATGCAAGCTAATGTTGTGCACTATGCAAAGTCCTATCAAAAATTTCAGCTCCATGGCAACTTGATACATGCTCCCAAGCAAGAGTTAATCCCTTCTATGACATATTGGCCATTTCAGCAATAGGCCTTTGACTTGGTAGGAAAGATTCATCCAAGCTCATCCACCAGTAATAAATTCATCATCACAACAACAGAGTATTTCACTAAATGGGTTGAAGCTATACCATTATCTTCTACTACAGGCAAACATGTTGCCCTATTTATACTAAATCACATCATTTGCCGATATGGTATCCCATCCTCTATTGTTATGGATAATGGAGGGCAGTTCAAGAATAAGGACTTAAAGAAGCTGTGCAAAAAGTTTCGAATCAAGCAACACTGGTCCTCTATTTACTATCCCCAAGGGAATGGCCAAGCTGAGGCCTCTAATAAAACACTGCTGAAAATCCTACACCGCACAGTTCACAAGTCTGGGAAAGATTGGCACTTGCAAATAAATCCGGCACTTTGGGCCTATAGAACCACCATTCATACTCCTACAGGGGCTACACCGTTTTCTCTAGTCTATGGCTATGAGGTTGTTCTCCTGTTAGAAGTTGAGATACCTTCCTTTCACGTCTCCTTACATGGGTTAATAACTGATGAAGATCATAGACCTATGTGAGTACAAGAACTGGAAACTTTGGATGAACATCGCAAGGCTATTTTTGATCACATCAGAGCTTAGCAAAAGTCCATGTCTACACAATATAACAAGAAGGTTCACCCCCATGAGCTTCAAGTAGGTGAGCTCATGCTTAGCGAGAATCCAAAAAATTAGCAACATTGAGAGTAGAAAGGGAAATTTGAACCTAACTGGTTGGGTCCTTACATTATCACAATAGCATTCGGGTCTGGTGCTTATCAGTTGTCTACTTCAGAGGGTGAAGAACTTGCAAAGCCTATCAACATCCTACACTTGAAGAAGTTCCATGCTTAGAGGCTTTCTGCTCAGCTATCTTGTATATATCTATGATCCTAAAAAAATAAAAATAAAATCAAAAATTCAAAAATACAAAAAAAAAAAAAAAAGTCCCGAAAAAATCTGTCCAGTGGTGAAAACCTGGAAACAGGAGCTACTTAAAACCCTTGTACCTATGTCTATCAATCTCAATTATCCATTTCACTACACATTTCCTGGCTTGGAATTGTTTCTTGTCCTCATTTTGAAGGCATAGCTACTTCACCTATTGAGGTATTCTTGTGCATTAGGGTTTCTTTGACAAATCACAAAATAGTGTTTCTCAACACTTCCTCCACCTTGACATCTAGTGTTTTTCAACACTTTTTAAATAGTTTACCTATGGTCTCCGATGTCGCAATATTTTTCACTATCAGAATCAAGTCTTGAAGAAATGGCCAAGTGACTTACGTACATGCACTTTAACACTTAAACAACTGAGCTATGCTGATCTTTATCTACTTTGTGCGACGTCTATGATGATTTTGTTACTATATGTTCCATCCCTAATAGTCTTTCAAGGATGTCATTAACTAGAAGACTCGGGGCATGGGGCATGTTTTCTTGATTTCTTCTTGTGGGTATACTTTTTTTGTCTATAGTGTTGTAATCATTTATGCTTGACCTATTCAACATTTTGACTTACAAATGTATCATCCTTGACTATTTTTCAAGACCACACTCAGGGTTTATCCTAGTGCTTATGCCTTGATACAGATGTAATCTTGCTAAATTAAACTTAGGGAATTTAATCACGTAGTTATCTTGACTTACATGTCTCTGATGCTTAGATTGGATTTCCACATACCTATCTAATATCGATCATATTCATATCCTCATAGTTATACTAGCGATGGTTGTATGATCTCATGATGTCCATAATAAATGCTCAATGATGAAATTAAGAGTCTAAATGTTATGCGCTTCTTGCTAGTAAACCACTTTTCATATTAGCTTGCATTTTAGGTTCATTTTCTAGCTTAGTCTTGCATTCTTGCATATGGGGAGAGCTCTCTCTTCATCTTTTCGCAAATATATCAGCTAGTTTCTTTCATCTTTCACTTTTTCATGTCTTTTCACCTCCTTAATCTTTTGCTACATTCCTTTGCTATCTTGTCATCACAAGGGGTTAATCCAAAAACATCACATATGATGTATCCAAGTGTCACATTTTCAAAAAAACATTTAAGTCTTTACCATCCATATGAGAGATCAAAGTCAATACACATGAGCATATACACATACATGAGCTAAAAACAAAAACTAAAACACCACATGAAAGTTAAAATATACATTTTGAGACAAGTACACAAGAATATCAATAAATCTAGTATCTCATATATATATCAAATGTGTCATGGTACATATACAAATATGGGATCCAAAATTTGGATATATGTCTCAAAAAATACATGAGGTACAATCAAAACACAGCTGTCACTCGACATCATGTCTAACTACCACCCTTTGCAACTAGTGTTGGCCCTGGTGGAGGAGCATGTCTCCTATTTGGTAGCTGCACTGCGCCCTCTAATCTACCTACTCACTTTGAATAATTAGGAAGACCTTGTCCTAGTGTTACCACACTCATATAGGCAGCATATTAGTATGCATGCCATGCACCATGATGTGTTGCCTCTCACCTCACAGTATCCTACTCTCAGAGTAGCTCATCTACTTGTGCCTTCTCATCCATTAGCTACTGATCTTGTACTACAATGGTCACCCAAGCTACCTACAACTCTACCTCCAAGGCATAGAACCTCGCACCCTGATCCTCTCCTCATGCTAGCTGCTTTGCAGGTGCCTCGACCCTCACCGCTTGCCATCTCCTCAGGGGCACCTCCTCCTCCCCACCATCATCATCATTAGACTCTGATGACTCCTCCACCTCCTGCATCATCTATGCTTGCATCCTCCTCCACCCTTCTTGGGAGCTCTCCCCCTCCCTCTACCTGCCGCCTCTCCCCCTCCCTCTCCCTCTGCCTCCTCCTCCCCTGCCACCTCTACCTCCCCCTCCTACAGGTGCCACATCTGGATCTGTGAACCGAGGGAACGGGTGTCTCTACATCTCATAAAGATACCCTGGATCTACCCCTACATCTACCACATCTAGGTGATAATCCCAGGGAGTCACTACTAGTGCCACTATATCCCAAACTATTGTCTAATAGTCCAGCATCGGTAGCCACCCTAATCCCTTATCTATGCAAATTTGGGCATAGGTAGTGGTCTCCACTGATACACCTACTACTTTGCAAATTGTCGCCATATAGGACTGATCACAAACCGCTCCATAATGTCTATGCTCCAACCCACCAATGGTCTACTATACTACATGTAGTCTAGCTCCCATGAATCTAACCACTATTCACACTATCAGTATGGCCGCCATGTGAACGTCGTCAGCTCATCAAGTACCCACTGATAATAGGTCACATCCCTACTATGTCTTTATGGGATAAAACCTCTATAACAAAAAATATAAGGCTGGCTAGGCTCTCATGGCTGCACCAATGGTTGGATCACAACAATGTGCTCCTAAGCCCAGATCTATGCTAACACTACTCCGCATGCCCATGACCCACCCTCATGGTATACTATCTCATGGAGCTCATGGTACATCTCTACCAATGTGGCAAGCCCCCATGCCATATTACATGGTCAAGAGATCAAATCATACACCAGTCGACCCCATCCTAGTGGAAAATGCTTCTGGCCTCAATCTGTCACTAGGGCTTGGGCTACCAAAGAACATAACAAGCTAGGCAAAGGATAATCATATCCATACTGAGTCCTCAATCTCTCCCAACTCAAGTGATAGTCCAGAATGGTCACATCTTGGAAAGCTCCTACACTCGCGCTCGCCCCTCTGTCGAGGTCATATCATAGTACACCTATTCCATCATCAAACTTAACATTAGTACACCTAGCATCCAACATCAAAATTGCTAAATCAACAAAATACTAACCAAGTAACTTATCAGCTTGCCATGGCATGGCACTCGCAGAATGCAATATACATCCTCCAAGGTAATAGATGCCTTACCAGTTGGTAAATGAAAGGTGTTATGCTCACTATGCCACCTCTCTGCCAGTGCAAACAGCAAACCATGGTTTGCCCAAATATGGGGCATTCGTACAACCCACTGCAAGCCCATAGCCACTAGCACAGTCTGCTCCTCATCGCTCAAATGCTGCAAAATGTGCAAACCCACCACCTTGGGAGCTCTGATCAGTAATATCGAGAATACCACTTTTCCAGGTAAAACATGCAACTATCAGTAACAGTCACATGACGAAAAAAAGAATTAAGAAAAGCAACAAAACCAACCGTGCGATACTTTTTATAAAGTGTCTAACATAATTTTTTGCAACAGTGTCACACGACACTTTTTCTAAAGCTGTGCAACATAATTCTGTCATGAGATATTTTGCACCATTTCGTGTAACATTTGGGTATAGCTACAGTGACACATTTTACTAAGAGGTGTAATACATTTTTTGAAAAAAGTGTCGCCTGACAGTTTTTCAATGCCCATGTGATACTTTAAAAGTATCTCACGACCTTTTTTCAAAAAACACT
The DNA here is from genome assembly GCA_028749045.1 of Cupressus sempervirens. Taxonomy (NCBI): domain Eukaryota; kingdom Viridiplantae; phylum Streptophyta; class Pinopsida; order Cupressales; family Cupressaceae; genus Cupressus; species Cupressus sempervirens. The sequence continues at coordinate 654,484,582 of CM053793.1, read as the reverse complement.
TAAAATTTTTGAAAACACTCACAAAAACCTGGAAAAGTGACAAAAAAAGTAATTACTTATTGGTGCCCCATATCACTCTGGTCGGTTGTGTAACTAGCTACGCTCGAAATGGTGTTGATGAAGAGGAATGTTCACCTGAGCCATGATGCTATGTGGACTACACAAAATCTCTCAAATCACAAAAAGATAAATGAATAGTGAAAATGACACTTGGACCCCTTTTATAGCCTCCAACCTCATTTTTTCATGTCTTCATCATTTCCATACTTCATATCTACTTCAATTCATCATTTCATGTCTAAAATCACCTTTCTATTCATTTTGACCTAATTTCTATGTTATATCATTCAAGGTCAACTCTAGTCAAACTAGGGCATTTTATTAGTTTCTTATAGTCATTCTTGGGTTCTAATCATCTCTTTGTCATCTTGGACATTGCTATATTCTAATTTTCTCATGTCTAGCCGATTTCTGCATCCCCTTACCTCATTTCAATTTTGATCCCGAGGGGGCAGAAATGCTCTATTGCTGATTGTTACAGCTATCTATTTCTTAGGAGCATTTGTTTGACCTTATCACTTGCTCTCGATCTATTCACTTTGCTAGGTTTTAGAATTCTTTTCAGATCCTAACATCATCTTCCTAGTGTTCAGTACAACTGCTATCAGGCTATGCATTCAGGACTTGCTATCTATTTCTAAATTTCACTCTTCAAAATCAAACATCTATATCTACCACTGCATACTTGGCTTTAATTTTCTTTGAATTAATGTGTTCCCAGATCGATCACACATTAGTCAAAGAGGGGCAAATGTAATCACCTAAAAATATCATCTAGACTATTAGCCCCCTTCTCAGCATTTTGGCTAAATTAATTTAATCATTTATCTAGACCAAATTGCTAATAATCAATTTATTTGATTATGACCTATAGTTTGACTATGCTATCCTAAGTTCATTATTTGATTAAAAGAATATGTCCCCTTTTAATTAAATAAAACACCCCATTCTTCTAACCCACTTAAAGTGCACACATAAAGTCCTTTTTTCTATTTTACAATTAAAAGAAAAGGCTTGTGAGACTTTTGTCTTATATGACAAGTCAACTTATATTCTATTGGTTGACTTTTGTGTGCACATGGATCACACCTATTTTCAAATTTCATTTTTAATCATCCACCATCTTCATCTTGATCTCTACTATCCGTACGACTTTAAAAGGGAGAGATCTTTCCCCCTCAAAGGATCCATCCATCTCTTGAATATTGTTATGCTATAGGTTTTCTAATAGGTTTCTTTGGAGCTTTGTGGAGAACTTCTCATTTCTTGTCTCATTCTCTCATTACGATTGCACACTAGTTTAGATTCATACTTACATGCTAGTTTAGTTGTTTTCTTGTAATGATCTATCTCACATAGTTTTAACAATGGTATTGTAAAATGCTCATTCATATTCTAGCATAGTTGCATCTTGCATTTCCATTCTAGTTTAGTCTTCCATCTTGCATTGCATACTTGAGGGATTCCTTGAAGATATTTACACTCTTGCTCTTATCTCAAAGAACCTCCTATTGCATGGTTTACTAGCAAGAAGCACATTTCTAAGGCTTGGCTGAGAGCCTTCATACTTGAATACTAGCTTCTTGTACTCTGTGGATAGGGAGCTCTAAGTCGGCATCCAAGCATTCCAACTCATGGAATCATTTGGATAGAATGGTTTAGAGCATGAAACATTTCTAGTGTACACATGCAAAGACTTTTCAAAGAAAGAGAGAAGAAAAAGCTATGGAGGTTGGAATTCTAAACCCATAGATGAGACATTCTTGATAAACAAAAAGAGAAATTGATATTATCAAAAGTGAATGAATGAAATTACAAAGAGATCAGTCCTTACAAAAGGAGATCAAAACCCTAACAACTAAAACCTAGGTTGCATGATACTAATTAATAAAATAACTAATTATTATATGCCTAAATTTTAGCTTAAGTAAACTAGAGATAATAAGTGGCTTAGTAATTAAATCAAAATGATTTAATTAATAAGGCCATATATTACTACTCTAATAGTAAATATGTTGGTACACTTATGACAATTGGTCACAAGCTATCCAGTAAACATGAGATACCTGCAATAGAGTAGAAGCAGTACAGATCCATCATTGAAGGTTTATAGTATCTAACTCACACCAAACCAGATATAGAAAATGTAGTTGATATTGTAGCTAGATTTCAAGTTAATCCTAAGGAGTATCATTTTTGAATAGTAAGAGAATACTCAAATATTTGGAAGGAACATCCGAGTATGGAATTTTGTATGATAGATCAAGTGATTTCACTCTATTTGTATATACTGATGTGGATTGGGTAGGCACTATAGATGACAGAGAAAACACCAATGGTGGAGCATTTTTTCTTAGAGGAAGATTGGTTTTTTGGTTAAGAAAGAAGCAAGATTGTATTTCTCATAGTATAGTTGAGTTAGAGAATGTTGCAGCAAAAATTAATTGTAATCAAGTTATGTGCATGAAATAGATGTTAAAGCATATTAGAATTGAGTTTGAAGAACCCGTTATCATTTACTATCATAACACTAGTACAGTAAGTATGTCTAAGAATATTGTATTTTATTCTAAGACTAACCATATATCTATTAAGTATCATGTGCTGAGTGAGAAAACAATAGAAAATGAGACTAGATTGGAGTATGTGAGTACTAAAGATTAGATTGCAGATATCTTTACGAAGTCTTTACCTAAAGATACATTTGAGTACTTAAGAGGAATGCTTGGGGTTTTGCCCCTACCTACTTCTAAGTAGATGATGTTGGAAATATAAGAGGAGTGACTGAGAGGGGAGGGGTGAACCAATTACTATAAAAATATTTCTTAGATCCCTTAGATGTCAATAAAATATTTCTATCAAAACTTAATTTTGTTGATGCTTAGCAAACAAAGAAATGTTGTAACTTGGTTACACTGAGAATTCTCATTAATTAATCAACATGTAGATCTTAAAATTTTATATATTATTACTTTAACTTAGTTGCAAACATAGAAAATAAATAACATGAACACATTTGACACCAAGATTTAGCATGGAAACCCAATTTGGGAAAAACCACCAATCGCAACTAGTTACTATTTTCACTCTTCTAAAGTGAGCCTTGTTAGGAGCCAACCCTGATTTGGATGCAAATGAATTATTAATTATAGATCTCTATTCTAGCTTGTACTTGATCCTTCCTAATCAAATGTATCCTTTGAGATACACAAGAATATTCTACTTATCCTTCTAATTAACTTCCTCTTAGCATTATTAAATCTTCAATGTATTCACATACCACTTCACACATTCTATCCCACAACTTGACCTTTTATTTATATCATTAACATTGTCAAATTAGATAGAATACAAGTTAGAATAACTAATATTCATTTTCTGAGTTAGCTAGAACCAATAGATAAATAAATTAGACTTAATATGCCAAAATAAGAAAATCCTTTGATAGTCAACTCTGCTCGGTAGACACTAACTCAGAAGCAATTTTCTCATGTTAACCAAGTGAAACTCGATCAACACTATATACTAAAAAATTCCTTCGATAACTAAGTGAGCTTGTTTAGCATTGGTTCCATCCAAAATTTCCTTCATTAACTAAGTGAGCTCAATTAACACTCATCATCCATAGACTTTCCTTTGGTGCCTGAGTGAATTTGGTAGACACTGCCTTCTAAACTAGGAAAACTCTAGATTTCTCAGTAGCTATAGAAAACTATCTTTAGTGCCCAAATCAGCTCAACATACACTGATTGATAATGATATGAAATTTTTGTGACATTAAGGATAATACACAATCAATCAATTGTATTGAACAATCTCCCTCCTTGGCATTGATGGCAACACAACATGTCATAACACAATGATTTTTTTTTTTTGAACAAGAATAAAGAAAGGAACATCTCCTTAGTTTCATTTTGATTTATATCCATGAGAAATTCCTTTGTCATTGTGAATTCTTTTAGTCTTCAATTTCTCCCTCTATCAGAAAACTTTTGTCTGCAACAACTTCTTCTAATAGCAAACTTCTCCCTCTTACATCAAGTGTCTCTTCAATTTATTTTTTATGAGATATGTGATATGATAGTAAACTTCTTCCTCTTTGACAACACATTCCAAAGACAATGATCAATGAATGTTAGTTTACCTTAAGTACTAATTCATTTGCAATATGCCCTTATCAGTATTGCACCAACTAATTAATTTTCAACATGTTATGGTTTATGCATCACTAATCTTCATTTAGTGAGCTTTAGATAGGGGAATTACTCCTAGCTTACCTCTTAGATATAGAAATGCATCTTTAGGTAATGGCTTGGTTACTATGTCTGGAGTTTGTTCTTTTGTATTCGCATATTCCAATCTGGCTTCTTTATCTTGAACCAATTCTCTTAAGAAGTGATATTTTATAGCAATGTGCTTTGTTTCAGTATACATCACCAGGTTCTTTGATATATTGATTGCACTAGTGTTATCATAGTATATGATTTCTAGATCCTTAATTATATCTTCATTCCTATCATCAATTGTTTGAACCAAATAATGTTCAAACAATTGACTATTGTTACCACATATTCTACCTCTATTGTAGTTTGATAGATGCAATTTTGTTTCTTGCTTGTCCAAGAAACTAGTCTTTTACCAAGAAATTATGCTCCACCACTAGTGATCTTCCTATCACCAATACTTCCTACTCGATCAAAATTAGTAAATACTTTTAAGTCCAAATTGTCTTATTTTTTTACCATAGGCCATATTCTTTTGTAATTTTTTAATATCTCATGATTCTTTTGATTGCCATCATGAGATTATTTTTGAGATTTTTTGAGAATCTTGCCACCATACTGATTGCAAATGCAATATTAGGCCTTGTATCTACTAAATACTACAATTTTCCATTGATTGATCTATATGTGGTCTGATCTACCTCTTTGGAATCATCATTTTTGGAAATCTTATGTCTAGTAGACATAGGGGTTCCAACTAGTCTTGAGTCTTCCATTCCAAATTTCTTCAATATCTCTTTGGTGTATTTGGATTGAGTAATGTAGGTACCATCTTTCTTTTGTTGAATCTATAATCCAAAAAATAATTTTATCTCTCCAAACATAGACATCAAATTCATTGCTCATTTCTTTTGAAAAAGCCTTGCACAAGTCATCATTTCTTGTGAATAATGTGTCATAAACAAATATTTCAGCCAACAAAATCTTCTTGTCTTGTCCATCTTTGATATATAGACTACTATTATCATTTGTTCTTTGGAAACCAATTTGTACCAAGTAATTATGAAACCTTTTATACTAAGCTTTAGGAGCTTTCTTGAGACCATATAATGCCTTGTGTAATTTGCATACCATGTCTCTTTTGGTGGGATCTACAAAACCTTCTACTGTTCAATGTAGACTTCCTCATCAAGAATTTCATTCAAGAATGCATTTTTAATATCCATTTGATAAAATTTAAATCCTTTGTGAGTTACATATGCAAGTAAAGTTCTAAGACCTTCTAATCTTGCAACAAGGGAAAAAGTTTCACCATAATCAATACTTTCTTCTTGAGAATAACTTTTGCATACCAACCTTTCTTTGTTTCTAGATACTTTTCCATCTTTATTTAGCTTGTTTTTGAACACCCATTTTGTGTCAATTACATGTTTATCCTTGGGTCCAAGAACTAGAGTCCAAGTTTTATTCTTTCCTATTTATTCTATTTCTTCATTCATTGCTTTAACCCAACTTTCATCATCGAATGCATCTTTATTATTTATAGGTTCAAATTTAGAAAGTAAACATGTACCTTTCAATTTTATTCTTTTCATTGTTCCATCAAATTTGTTCGCAGTGATCTAGTTGGGTGCATTATGCCTTCTGACGTATTTTTCTGACATAGGTTCTTTAGATTTGGAATGAATATCACTAATTTCATCAAGCTTGGGTCCCATTGTCTTTGACTCGGGTCCATTAGACTTGGTTTTCTCTTGAGGTAGCTTGGTAGCTTCTGACTGCAACTTGGGTCCTCCATACTATGACTTAGGTTGGACTATCTACAACTTGGTAACTATTGGAGATTTTAGGGACTTAAGAGGTGAAGCTTGTTTTCTTTTAGATAGATTTGGAAGGGTATCAGTTTCATAGTAAATAAATCTTTTGTAATTCTCTAGCTTTTTGTTGCTTTCTTCTTCACTCTTTTCTATAAACTCATTAATTCTAACATGGGAACTTCCTATGATTTTATGAGTAGAAAAATTCAAAAATTTGTATGCTTTACTTCTATAGGAGTATCATAGAAACATGCCTTCATCACCTTTGACATCAAATTTTCCTTTTCTAGATTCTTTTAAGATATAACATTTTCTACCAAATACTTTCAAGTAACTTACATTAGGTTTGAAGCCATACCATAATTCATAAGGAGTTGGATTGGAGTCTTTCTTCAACAATATTCTATTCAAGGTATGAACTGAAATGTTGATAGCTTCCTTCCAGTATTTGATTGCAACATTATTTTCTATCATGAATGTTTTTGCACAATCCATGATGAATCTATTTCTTCTTTCTGCAATACCATCTAGCTTGAGTGTACCAGGGGTTAATACTTATCTTTTGATTCCTTTTTCAATGCAGAATTCATTTAATTCATTTGAGATGAATTTACCACCTCTATCTAATCTTAAGAATTTTAACTTCTTTCTAGTTTATTTCTCTACTCTTTCGAAGTACCACTTGAATTTTTGAAAAGATTTAGATTTTTCTTTTTGATACATTATAGTCATCATTCTAGAATAGCCATCAACAAAAAGAATGAAAAAATTTTCTTGACTATAACTTTGTATTCCAATAGGTCCACATAATTCTATATGTACAAGCTCTAAGACTTATTAAGAATGATATTTTTCACTTTTGAAACTATTCTTTCCCATCTTACCAATTTGGCAATTTTTGCATATACCCATATCAGGTTTCTTCAAACTAGGTATACCTCTTACCTTTTTGTGTTTTCTTATCTTAACCAAATTATCAAAGTTTACATGACATAACCTTTTGTTTCGTAGCCATCTTTCTTCTATATGAGAAATCAAACATGAACTTTCATTGAGATCAATATAAAATAGGTTACCTTTTGTTTGCTTGCCAGATCCAACCAAATTTCCTTTTTCATTGAGTAGTTTGGCCTTTCCATCCATGAATTCTACCTTGAATCCAATGTTATTCATTTGTGCCACACTTGGTAGATTATGTTTTAGTTGTTCAACCCAATAAGCATTATCAGATATAATTTCATTCGTTAATGAGATACAACCCTTTCCTTTTATGCAACAAGGTTCATTGTTTCCAAATCTTACACTACCTCCATCATAATGCTCCAATTGTTCAAATTTTGTTTTATCTCTAGTCCTATGATCTCAACATCCACTATCAATAATCCATTTATCATTTTTGCTAACATGAGAAATAAGTGTCATCTTATCTCCTTCATCATTAGATTCATATTTTATAGCAATATACACCATTTCATCTTCAATGTTATCAGAATCTTTAACCATAAAACATGATTTCTTACCTTTGTCTTTCTATTTCTTGTAATTTTTGAATTCCTTCTTGCCTTTGTACTTATGAATTTTCTTTTCATCGTTTCTTTCTCTATTTGGACACCTAGCAAAAATATGACCAACTTCTTTGCAACAAAAGAAGATTAGAGGAATTTTACCATTGTACTTTCCTTTGCCTTTGGAGTATTTCATTGCAAGTAGGGCTTCAAAAATTTCAAGATCATTGTCAGAACTTTATTTAGTTTCTTTTTCACTTCTTAATTGATTGGTCTTTGATTTCTTGCTATTTTCCTTGAGTGAGATTTTCACTTCAAATACAAACTCAATATTTATGGAATTAGGAACATAGTTATCATAGTTATCTAATTCAAAATTTTTTATTTGGAACACATCTCATTTCTTGAATACCAGACACCCTAATTGCATAAATAGGAAGAAGAGTTTTGAGTACCTTTCTTACAATGGTCGTGTCATCAATGTATCCTCTAGATGCTTTGATTTCACTTACACTAGTTTTGATTCTTTCCACATATTTTACAATTTTTTCATCTTCTCCAATTTTCATTTGATCAAATTGTCCTCTAAGACTTTCTACTTTGGCTCTTCTTACATTGTCATTGCCTCCAAATATGTCTTTTAGTTTGGTCGACATTTCATGAGTAGTTTTACAATCTTGTACCTCATCAAATTTAGCATAACTGAGAGCAGATGCAATATCAATCATCATGATGTTATGATTCTTCTTTTCAAAAATATCTTCAACTATTAATGTTCCAGTTGGAGTCTTGTACTCAGTAATAAGATATTTACAACCTAAATCATTGATAGTAGCTAGATGTCACCTCATATGTCCTTGCCATGTTGCAAAAATGTTTATGTTCAACTTGGGAATCTCTCTTTTGTAAGACATCTTGATCTTTAGCTTGGGTCCTTGAAACCTTTTCTACAAGTAGCAAAAGCTCTAATACCAATTATTGGAAATATAAGAGGAGTAATAGAGAGGGGAGGGGTGAATTAGTTACTAAAAAAATAGTTCTCATATCCCTTAGATCTCAGTAAAATATTTCTATCAAAACTTAATTTTGTTGATGCTTGGCAAACAAAGAAATACTGTAACTTAGTAAACACTAAGAATACTTAGTAATTAATCAACATGTAGATCATAAAATGTTATCTGTGATTACTTTAACTTAGTTATAAACATAGAAAAGAAATAGCATGAACACATTTGACACTAGGATTTAACATAGAAACCCAATTTGGGAAAAACCACCAATTGAAACTAGTTATTGTTTTCACTCTTCTAAAGTGAGCCTGGTTAGGAACCAACCCTAATTTGGATGTAACTAAATTTTTTATTATAGATCTCTATTCTAGCTTGTACTTGATCCTTCCTGATCAAATGTATCCTTTCAACTCCACAATAATATTCTACTTATACTTCTGATTTGCTTCCTCTTAGCATTATTAACTCTTCAATGTATACACATACCACTTCACACATTCTATCCTACAACTTGACCTTCTATTTATATCATTCACATTTTCAGGTCAGCTAGAATACAACTTAGAATAACTAACATTCATTTTTAGAGTAAGCTAGAACCAATAGATAAATCAATTAGACTTAATATGCAAAAATAAGAAAATCCTTTGATAGCTGACCTTGCTCGATAGAGACTAACTCATAAGTGATTTTTTCATGTTAACCAAGTGAATCTCAGTCAACACTACATACTAGAAAATTCCTTTGGTAACTAAGTGAGCTCAGTTAGTAATAGTTCTATCCAACATTTCCTTCATTAACTGAGTGAGCTCGGTTAATACTCATCATCTACATACTTTCCTTTGGTGCCCAAGTGAATTCAGTAGATATTTCCTTCTGAACTAGGCAAACTCTGGATTTCTTGGTAGCCATAGAAATCTATCTTCAATGCCTAAATGAGATCAACATACACTGACTGATAATGATATGAAATTTGTGTAACATCAAAGAAAATACACAATTTATTAATTGTATCCAACAATATCTATTAAGTATCATGTGGTGAGTGAGAAAACAATAGAAAAGGAGACTAGATTAGAGTATATGAGTACTAAAGATCAGATTGCAAATATCTTTACAAAGTCTTTACCTAGAGATACATTTGAGTACTTAAGAGTTATGCTTGGGGTTTTGCCCTTTCCTACTTATGAGTATATGATGTAGAGAGTGCATCAGTACAGTGGTATAGAGCACTATTGCTAGACTAGATTGAATTCTGATGCTTCCTCTATGTGGGAGTATCTGTGATGAGTAGAGCTATTGAGGACTCTTGGTATTTGGTTTTAAATATTGTCTCTAGACACTCAAGCTGGTTAAAGACTTGGAGAAGCATAATAGCAATTAATATGTAACAATTGGTATGTTGTAATATTGAAATCTTTAACATTGATCTTAATGGGGGAGAAAATATGCATGAAAAAAATGTCCTAAGAAATGGGAGAGAAGAACTATATGAATGAGGGAGATATATCTCTTTGGGGAGATTTAGAAATATTCATGTAAGGAAGTAGGAATATACACTTGTTGTATTATGAATTGTTTAGTGTAAAGTAAACAATTGTTGTTGAAAAAGTAGGAGTGTGCATCTATTATTTTGAGATATTTTAGCATGTGGACAACTAATGTTGGTCAATAGCAACAACAAGATACTATTTTTTATTCTTGGAACTTAGATGTTTTTTCATCTATATTTCCATCAATGCAAAAGGGGGAGATTGTTAGCATGAATGCTAATGATACTACTTTGGGGGAGTATCCTAAGCATTGGGGGGTATTGACATGTTGCATTCCTAACTATATTTGTCATTGATGTCAATATAGTATGGTTTTTGTAAAGACTTGTTGAGTATTAGAAAAACATCTTAATGGTATAGAAAATGGTTTGATTGTCTAGTGATGTGTAATCATGGAAATATTCTACACTATGTCCTGATTATGCATTCAAGTACACAGAGTCTAAGTTGAAGATGTACGAAAAATATACCTAATCTATAGAAAGAAGTTCCTAATGTTTGTTTATTATATTTTATCTAAGATGTAATGAGAAGATGTGTAGTCATGCAGTGACAAAGGATAGTCTTTTGGTGATGTCAGAAAGCGCACAAGCCCTAGTATTTTACGTGTGAATTTTTTATAGACTGTGAGCTAACAATGTTATTATAATTGTAATTAATTAAATATCTTATTATAATTCATCGAGAGAGCCTCAAGGCTGACTCAAGGAATTATTTTGAAGATATTGTATGAAGGAAAAATGTTTTCCTTAATTGTATGGTATATATTGAAGTATGAAGTACAAAAAAGAGTAGAGTGGTTAAGGGATGTGTATAAGCAATCCAAGGGATTATAGAATGCAATTTTTGTGATTTGGTTACAAGATTAGAAGGAGAAAAAGTCATGTTGATAGGATAGAAGAAGAGGAAGGAAGTACATTTAATTTCTATTATTTTTCAAGGAATAATATAAAGATCATTTGGATAGTGTGTTCATTGTTCTTGCCCTTGAGGTTGTTTGGGCAATGTGTCAAGCTATCTTTTATAATTCCTAATAGGGTTGGCAACTCCTAAAAAGAATTCAAAGTCTCCTAACAGGGACTCATATATACTAAATGTATTCATATATTCCTAATAGGGTCTATCCTCTAAAAAGAAATATTTATATTAGTATATCATGTTGCAGGTACCATCCTCACTGGGGTTTTCCCACTGATTGAGTTTCCCTAGTTAACATATCTAGTGTTATTGTGTATGAGTATCTTGTTGTGGTTTTTTATTATAGTTATCATATGGTTAAAGCTTAATAAGGTTGATATTTGTGATATTAGTTGGATAACTAATTCAACCCACCCTTTGAGTTATATTGGTAGACTATATCTTCTAACAAAGTTGGCTCACAGAAAAATTGACACCCATAGGAACCATGACTAACCCAAGTGTTGGAGAAGTCAATCCAAGCATCAGAAAAATCCCAAGAACTATGGAGGTCCCAATACATGTTGAGCTCCTAGTGCACACCTAGGACCCAGTGAGTGTCGAGCACCTCGTGTATGCCGAGCACCCAGTGCATGCCAAGAAATCCATACAAGATGAGAAACAAACACCTAATGAGCATAACAAGTGCCAAGCAACCAAAAATGATCAAGCACCTCCACCACAACATAGCTAGTAGTGATTGAGCACCACTCCTTTTTCTATTAAAATTCTTGAACCTTAAGAAACCTTAGATTTCCTTGAATTAGACTCACATTAGACAAAGAAAATTGTGTCACACACTTTGATGCCTAATAAAAAATTCACAACCATCTTCATCTTCACCAGAGGCTTCCATTCCAATAGGGAAAAGAAAACCAACATGAAAATCATCCACATCTACATCATTCTATCAAAAACAAGAATCTCAACCATCCAATCAACATGGTCACTCCAAAAACACATAGAACATAATGCTTCACCAACATATCCACATCCATGAAAGAAACTAGTCAATCCAAACTAGTAGTAACAAACTCCACATTAGTAACAATATGTAGATCTCCATCAACACATTCCAAACTTACAAAACTAATAGTCCCATTTCTCACAATAAGATGCTCTGCAACAAATAACTCACCACCAATAGAAACTAGATCATCCATGACTAAGTTCTTTGCAATCTCCATGTCAAACCCAACTGATTGATCATGAAAAGCATATTAGAATTGATAGTCCACCAATATAACTAAGAGAGGCGGGGGAGAGTGAATCAGTTATGTGGCAATTAAAATAGTTAATTCTTATCAAACAATCAATGTAAAAAATAACCATAAAGAGATGCTCATACATAATTACACCAGATATGCTAACTAGGGAAACTCTTGATCAAAGGGAAATCCCTGGTGGGAATGATGCCCACAAGATGATGTACTAATATGAATGTTCCTTGTTAGAGGATGGACCCTCTTAGGAGTCTATTACAAAATTTAGTACAAGAGTCCCTATTAGGAGACTTTGAATCTCTGTTAGGAGATTCCAATCCTATTAGGAGTTGTGTAAGGTATCTAAACCCACTATCCAAATAGCTTAAGGATTAGATCAATGAACCCATTATCCAATTGACCTCAATACTATTTCTTTTAGAATAATAGATATCTAACAAGATTTTGGTTCTTTCTCTGTCAAGTACAACATACTTCTTCACCTTTAGATCATGCAATCAGATCTGGAATTCTATGATTCATAATAGTAACCCTTAAATTCACTTACATACATTAGTAAATCACTTCTTCTCTACTTCTTAGCAATTTGAAATTTTTCTTCTTGTTTTCTTTTTCTTCATATCTAAAACTCACCAAACATCTTTCCTTTATACCACACTTAATAAATAAATCCTTAAGTCAGTTTCACACTTCATTATTATGCATTAATTAAATGAAATACATATTTAATTATTTTTTTGTCCACAATTTGTCATGCCCCCTTTTCAAATAATTAAAAAATAATAATCTTTGCTAAGGCAGGCCAGGCCCAAGAAAGTGAAGTTTCGGAAAAAGGGAGTTAATCTTTGGAAACCGTTGGACTAATAAATGAAAATTATTATTAAAATATGTTTCATTAACCTCTCTTGGATGTGAGTTTCATTTATGCCCTCTTTTAAGGGGGTTTGGAGGTATTTTGGGCAGATTCCAGAACTTGATTTTGCTGATTTCTTTGTTATTCTTCAGAGGTTGCCAAACCTGTGGAGAAGGAGACCCAAGAACGGGAGTTTGCAGGTTTCCAGGGAGACCCAAGAATGGGAGTTTGTAGGTTTCCAGGAAGGCTAAGGATGGGAGTTTGAAGCCATTCCATGTGCATGCTCATACAGAGTTTGCATTTGTGCTGAACAGTGTAGATTTGTGGGTTTTTGGGTGTGTTTTTTGCATGAGTTTGATGTTTTCAGTTGAGCATTTCATATCAGTTTTGGTTGCTGCTGTATTTGAGACTTTAAGCTGTTAAAATAGAGCTGAATATATGTATTGGGATGTGATTAAACTTCTGAGATAGTTTATTAGTGTTTTTGTGGTGTTTCCGGGCATTTTTGTGTTAATTTCGGGAGCCCGATGAGCATAGTTTTTGTCCTACATTTGTGAGCTGCTGTGTAAAGGCTATATAGATATGGAAATGTCATTTTTTAGGCTTTTATGCTGCTGAAATTTCTGTAAAAATGTCCATTTTCAAATTTATTAATAATAGGTGAAGCTGTGAAGCTTTTGGCACTATTTTCAGCATACCCAATTTGGGGTTTCTAGAGAAATTTGGTGGATCTTTGTGATATTAGTTGTTTGATCTTAAAGATCTGATTAGAGGTTGGAAATATCATACAAAATTAAAATAGAGAAATTTCAGTGGTATCAGAGCCATGATCTTGCCAGCCTAAGGGTTTGTAGAAGTTGCAGGTCAGTTTTGACAACTACCCAGATCTTGCATTTCAGTTTTTAGAACTACCCAAATCTTGCATGCCATAATTTATGGTTGCATGTTGCTTCTAATCAGATGCATGTCAAAATTTATGGTTGCATGCTACTTCAAATCATTTTCATGTTAGTTCTTGGTGAATTTGGTGGTTGTAGAAGTTTGCATTTCAGTTTTGACAAGTACCCAGATCTTGCATGTCAGTTTTGACAACTACCTAGATCTTGCATGTCATAATTTGGTGGTTGCATGTTTCTTCTAATTAGTTTCATGTCAAAATCTATGATTTCATGCTACTTCTAATCATTTTCATGTTATTTGTTGGTGAATTTGGTGGTTGTAGAAGTTTGCATGTCAGTTTTGACAACTACCCAGATCTTGCATGTCAGTTTTGACAACTACCCAGATCTTGCATGTCATAATTTGGTGGTTGCATGTTGCTTCTAATCAGTTGCATGTACAAATCTATGGTTGCATGCTACTTCTAATCATTTTCATGTTAGTTCTTGGTGTTTGAAGAAGTTATATCCTATTGGGGTTACACTCTACTTTATCCAGAATGGACAGGTATAGTACAGAGTCTCAGAGGAAATGATCTTGGACAATTGATAGCCAGAGTCAAAATAGTAGAAAGGATGGTTATTTAGACATTCAAGATAAACTTATGAAAATAAGCCATGACATGTCTAAATAGTTGGTTGAACACCACCGTATAATGAATGACATGTTATCTGACCCAGCTAAGGTGGATAAGTTGATTGGATTTCTATTTCGCAAATTTTCTCATAGGACAGATGACACAATTCCCAAGAACTTGCATGAGGAGTTTGAGAAACTAGCTGATAGCCAGGTAGAGGTCTCAGATTCTACTCTTCCACAGGAGGTGGTGGGAAAGGATATTACACAGATTGATTGTAATGGTCAACTTGATACTCAAATTGAGACAATTGTTTATAGGTCATCAAAGGGTGATGCCACAGGTATTCAGGATGGTATAGTTACACCAGGTAGTGACTACAGTGTAGTGGGTTTAGATGAGGATTATGAGGATGTTGTTTTGCATGATGGTGAGATACCTGGTGTAGATGAGTAGACATTGAGCATTCATGACTTTTCTGAGAGAGAGTACCAGGCACAGTTAGATGCTTCATCACATGAGGTTGAGGCTAGTAGTACTTCACATGATTTATCCCTCCAGTTGAAGGTGAGTGAAGATAGTATTGTCACTACATTATCTCATCATGAAAGGTATGTGGAGTTAGTTGGTATTGGTCATATTACTCAAGTCAAGATTTTTCTTGAGTTACCAGCTAATTCTAGTTTACATATATGGACTCGAGATTGTTATATTGGCATTTGGGGTTCAGTTGACTGTAAATCATTAACACTTTTTGGTAGCAATGGTTTGGGTGCTACCATGGATTTGATTAACAAATTGCACAGTGTTGTCTTTTGTTGTGCCAGGAGCTTATCCAATGTTGGTATTAGTTTCTATACACCGGTGTTGGGCTTTGTTCATATATCCAGTCGACCATACTTGCTGGAATGTGTTGATGATATTTCATATTTGGCAGTGTGTACAGATGAGTCCCAGGATCATATTGGCATTGATGACATCCAGGAGGATGTAGTGGGCAGTTTTGAAGACTTAGTTTCCTTGGGTATAGAGGAGTTGGACAGCAATGCTAATGTTTTTGATACTCTGTATGTTGATATGAGTTTTAGATTTGATTCACAGGATATGGATGGTAATACTCTAGAGACTAGTAACTTTGAGGATACTCCTTTAGATAGTGCATCAGAGGAGGTTTGTAGGAGATAGTCAAGCCAGTGCCATCATGTGTCTAATCAATTGAGAGTTAGTGACCAAGACATTGCTATCACTTGCCAGCATTTCGATGCTGCTCGTCAGTTGTTAGCAGTTTATGGATGGGGTTCTCCTACTAGTGATGAGCAAGGAGGCAATTATCTTTCCTTGACAGAGTTCCACTCTTTGTGGGAGGCTATCCAGATTCTAAAACAGGATTATATGCAGTTGGTAGCCGATAGAGATTATCTTATGAAGTGGGGCAATACAGCATATGATGCATTGTTGGCCAAGGAAGATGAGGTGAGTGAGCTTACTGAGCAGCTTGTGGTGACTTCTGAGATACTTGAGAGTACACAGTTGGCTTTCAAGGAGTCACAGTTTCATTTGGCTAAGGTGACCATGCAGTTAGAGTGACTACAGTCTTCACCTGATTCTATACAGTCACAAGCAGTGGTGTTGGGTGATCCGAGGATGTCCATGGCCGAGATTGTCAGAGACAGTGGAGATGGGGATGCATCCATTCTTGATACTAACATTGGAATATCAGGTTCATTCCCACTAGAGTTAGGTTCAGTTGAGTTGGGTGTTGTAGCAAATTGTTGTATGCTTGACATGGTGGTGGCCTCTAGTATTGATGGCACAGAGACTAGAGATTTATCAAAGATCATGTGTGATGTTGGTGAGTCGGCAGTTGGCATGGTTCCTACTAGTAACACTACTCCCTTGGTGATATCTTCAGAGGTAGTAGTTAGTTCCAACATGGTTAATGATCAATTGTAGTTAGTTACATCTGGATTGCAGTCTGAGCCACTGATTGAGATTGGTGCATTCTATCGGCATTACACTGTGAGGTATGCTCATCTATCTACCTTTGATGACCATGTTGATGAGATGATGATACAGAGATGTACTTTGGTTCCTAGTGCTTATCATCAGTTATGGGATAGTTTGATTCCTCGGGATGAGAGTTGTGATGGGCATGACATGGTGATAGGTCCTGCAATTGACAGGTTGATAATACATGACTTAGAGCAAGAGTTTTGGAGTGATGCTTTAGCAGGTGTTGTTATTGATTCTACTCCTTTGGCTATGATATCTCTTGACTTAGCTGGTGATCAGTCACAGTGGGTTGTATCACTTCTTCATGGTGAGCTGTTGACTGAGGTTGGTTTTTTTTATCAACATTATATTGCAGGGTATGTACATCAGTTAGCATTTGATCCTTGTGCTGAGGAGTTGATGGCAGACAAATTTGGTTTGGATTCCATTTCTTACTCTTTATCTTGTAATGTCTTTTCACCATCAGCAGTGTATGGGAGTTATGGTTATGAGATAGTGGCTGATGATTTGTAGAGTTGTGTTGACTACAGGAGTTGTACAGTGTGTGGATTCTCCATACTTGGTACAGTTTCATTCGAGAGGGTTCACCATTGTTGCAGAGTTGGATTGTACATTCCATATAGGCCAGTGGGATGCGTTGATGGTATTTACTATGTTGGTAGTTTGATTTGTCCACTTTACTTGGGTTCTGATGTTCTAAGAGTTTGTGCCTCATGGGTTTTTGATTGTGGTAGTGGTGATTTCAGAGTTTGGTTGAGCTATAATTGTCAATTTGATTATGGATTCCTCTTGGTCATATTGCAGAGGATATTACAGGAGCTTGTGTTAATTGGTAGTAGTATAGTTCATGACTACATTTGGGATCCAGGTGGATTGATTGGTTTATTGTTCAGCCATTGCTTGAGGACAAGCAATTATTGGGAGGGGAGGACTTTTCATGTCCCCTTTTCAAATAATTAAAAAATAATAATCTTTGCTAAGGCAGGCCAGGCCCAAGAAAGTGAAGTTTCGAAAAAAGGGAGTTAATCTTTGGAAATCGTTGGACTAATAAATGAAAATTATTATTAAAATATGTTTCATTAACCTCTCTTGGACGTGAGTTACATTTATGCCCTCTTTTAAGGGGGTTTGGAGGCATTTTGGGCAGATTCGAGAACTTGATTTTGCTGATTTCTTTGTTATTCTTCAGAGGTTGCCAAACCTGTGGAGAAGGAGACCCAAGAACGGGAGTTTGCAGGTTTCTAGGGAGACCCAAGAATGGGAGTTTGTAGGTTTCCAGGAAGGCTAAGGATGGGAGTTTGAAGCCATTCCATGTGCATGCTCATACAGAGTTTGCATTTGTGCTGAACAGTGTAGATTTGTGGGTTTTGGGGTGTGTTTTTTGCATGAGTTTGGTGTTTTCAGTTGAGCATTTCATATCAGTTTTGGTTGCTGCTGTATTTCAGACTTTAAGCTGTTAAAATAGAGCTGAATATATGTATTGGGACGTGATTAAACTTTTGAGATAGTTTATTAGTGTTTTTGTGGTGTTTCTGGGCATTTTTGTGTTAATTTCGGAAGCCCGTTGAGCATAGTTTTTGTCCTACATTTGTGAGCTGCTGTGTAAAGGCTCTATAGATCTGGAAATTTAATTTTTTAGGCTTTTATGCTGCTGAAATTTCTGTAAAAATTTCCATTTTCAAATTTATTAATAATAGGTGAAGCTGTGAAGCTTTTGGCACTATTTTCAGCATACCCGATTTGGGGTTTCTAGAAAAATTTGGTGGATCTTTGTGATATTAGTTGTTTGATCTTAAAGATCTGATTAGAGGTTGGAAATATCATATAAAATCAGAGAAAGGGACATTTCACAGTTATACACAAACATTTACACATCTGACTTCCATATATACACACTTTCTGACCTAATCAGTGGTCAATATACTACCTTCAATTAACTATGCAACCCTTCATTTCAAATGCAATGAGCTATACCAATCATTCAATAGGAACTATTTTCCTAATGCTTTGATTTCATGTGGTTGTCTTTATATCAACAATATATTTCGTACATTGTCAATTTAGGTCTACACACTTGCCCAAGTAACAAATACATACTATAGTATGTCTTGGTAACTGCGCATAAGTAGATAAGTAATATAATGTCCTCAATATGGAAATCATAATCTACTACTCTGTTAGTCTTTTACAAACTTATTACTACATTGTCATCAATGACAAACATGATTATAAATACATCATAACAAATTTTTGCAATACTCCCCCATAACATCAGCATTCATGCTAACAATCTCCCCCTTTGGCATTGATGGCAACATAGATGAAAAACATCTATTTCTAGGAATTCCAACAAGTCTCTTCATCAATCAAATCTTGTTTCATGCAAATCCTTTATTGCAACACTTCTCCCCCATAGTAAATTTTTTTTCTTGCCATACTTCTCCACCATTGACATCAATGTCAAAAATAGTACACAAATGGTTCAATTTTCTTGAACATCTAATTAGCACAACCACAAGCTAGTTTTTTGCTTTACAATTTTGTATATAAATCCATAGAAAACTCAAGTATCTAAAGACACTATTGTACACTAATTACCAATTACCAAGAGTCCTTTGCTAACTCTGTTCACAACAAACACTCCCCCATTGAGGAAGCATCAACATTCAGTCCAGTCTAACAATGATGCTATGTACTATGGACTAATGCACTTTTGCATCTTTTATTCTGAAATAGGCAAGGGCATAACCCCAAACATACCTCTTAGGTACCCAAATGTATCCTTTGCTAAGGCTTTTTTGAAAATGTTTGCAATCTATTCCTTAGTGTTATTGTACTCCAATCCGATTTCTTTCTCTGCAACTTTCTCTTTCAACACATGATACTTTATAGATATGTGCTTAGTCTTAGAATGCAAAATAGTATTCTTAAACATGTTAACTATGCTTGTATTATCACACTAAATGGTAATAGATTCTTTGAATGTAATCTTGTAATTCCAATATCCTTCATCATTTTCTTCATCCATATGAATTGATTATAGTTGTTTACTACTGCAACATATTATGTCTTTGTAGTGCTTTGTGAGGTGCAACCTTGCTTCTTGTTGAGCCAAGAGACCAATCTTCCTCCAAGAAAGAATTCTTCTCCACTAGTGCTTTTTCTATCATCCCTATCTCTAGATGAATCAGCATTAGTATAAGTGAAAAGAGTAAATTCATTACTTCTATCATACCAAATGCCATAATCAGATTTCCTTTTCAAATATATGATTATCCTTTTTACTGCTATGTAGTGATATTCTTTAGGGTCGACCTGAAATCTTGCCACAATTCCAACCACATTTTCTATATGAGGTCTACTATGAGTTAGATATTGTAATCCTCCAATCATAGATCTGTACTCCTTTTGTTCAATATTAGGTGTCTCATCCTTGCTTGATAACTTATGACCAGTTACTGTGGGAGTTCCAACACATTTACAGTTTTCTAGACCAAATCTTTTAAATACTTTGCTTGAGAAATGAAGATTCCTTCTTTGTTTTGAACAATTTACAATACTGAGAAAAAATTTATTTCCCCTATCATGCTCATCTCAAACTCATTCTTCATATCTTCTAAGAGTTTGTTACTGGCTTCATCATTTCCTCCAAAAATGATATCATCAAAAAATAAAATAATTATCAACAAACCATCTTCTATTTTGTTCAAGTTTAAGTTACTATCTTTTGTTCCTTTAGCAAATCCAAGCTTTGCTAAGTATTTATCCAACCTTACATACTAGGTTCTAGGTGCTTGCTTTAATCCATACAAGGATTTCTTTAATTTGCAAACCATATCCTTCTCTTCTATCAAAGGAAAACCTTTTGGTTGCTCTATGTAAACTTCTTCAAGTTCTCCATTCAAGAATGATGATTTAACATCCATCTGATATACCTTGAAATTTTTATTTTCTGCATATGCCAAGAACATTTTGACTACTTCCATTCTTGCTTCAGGTGCATATGTTTCCTCATAGCTAATTCCTTCTTGTTGAGAGTAACCTTTGCATACTAGTCTTGCTTTGTTTCTTATTACTTCTCCTTGTTCATTCATTTTATTTCTAAATACCCATTTTGTGCCAATCACATTTTTATCCTTGGGTCTAGGAACCAATTCCCATGTGTCATTTTTTATTATCTATTGAAGTTCTTCTTCCATTTCTTTTATCCAATGATCATCCTTGATTGCTTCATCTGTGCTTTTTGGTTCCACTTGAGATATTAGGCATAGTTATTCATTGATTCTTCTTCTTTTCATTGCTCCTTTTTATTGACTTCCTATTATCTAATTAGCAAGATGATTTCTCATCATATTCTTATTTGGGGTAGGAGTTGCTACTTCAGCTCTTATTTCAGGTATTGTGCTCTATTCCTTTCTTACTTCTTCAGTTTGCACATTATTATGCAAGTCATTGTTAGTCTTGAGAAATAGTTCATTACATCTTTTTTTCATCTCAGAATAATCATCTCCATCAGAGTTATAATCCATCATCTTTTCTTAGTTCCAAACTTTTCATCTATTTTTAATTTGTGTGCTCTACTATAGTTTTTTTTTTATAGTTGAAACATCTATAAGCTTTACTTTTTAATGAATAGCCAAGAAACATACCTTCATCACTCCTTGGATCAAACATACAAATATCATCATCTCTTTTGATGTAGCATTTTCTCCCAAATATCATGAAGTATTTGACTAATGGTGAGTGACCAAACCATAACTCATAAGGTGTTTTCTCCATACCTTTTTCAATATATATTTTTCTTAGTGTATATATTGTTGTATTTACTTCCTCTCTCCAAAAGTTTTTTAGTACATCATTCTCGAATAACATAGCTCTTGCTACTTTAGTGATTGATCTAGTTCTTCTTTTAGCAATCCCATTCTACTTAGGTGTATTGCGTGAGGATAGCTATCTCCTAATACCATGCTCTTCATAATAGATATTGAATTCTCTACAAGTGAATTCTTCTCCTCTATCTAATCTTAAGATTTTTATTTTAACTATAGATTCATTCTCCACTTTGTTCTTGAATATCTTGAATTTTTCAAATTCTTTTGACTTTTCCTTAAGAAAAGCTACCCACATCATTCTAGTAAAATCATCAACAAAACTCATAAAATACCTTTCTCCATAGAATCCTCTTGTTCTTGCAAGACCACTCAGATCTGTATGAACCAATTCCATGTTTCATGTAGTACCAAACTACTTTCTAGGAAATGAGACTTTCCTCTGCTTAGCCAAGATACATTCCTTATAAATAATATTAGTAGGCTTAGTGATCTTAGGTAGATCTCTCACAACAAGAATATTACTGGCTTTCACAATGTTATCAAAATTAATGTGACAAAATTTTCTATGTCATAATCAACTATTGTCAACTTGAGCCACCAAACATGTTGTTTTAGTGGATTTTAATTGAAATACATTACCTCTAGTTCTTGTGCTAGTACCAAGTAGTTTTCCTTCCTTGTTCTTGATAATGCATGTGTCATTACCAAACTACAAATAGTAACCTTTTTCCATAAGCTATCAAACACTTAACAAGTTATGTTTCAGTCCATCAACAAAATAAACATTATCAGTATTTGTTTTACCATCTAATGTGATAGCTCCAATTCCTATAATGTGGCAGGCTACATTGTTCCCTACTCTAACAATTCCTCCATCATGGCTTCAGAATTTGATAAATTTGCTCATATCACCAATCATGTGATGTGATCAACCACTATCAACGATCCAATATTTTCTTTCAACTTGTGAGATTTGGGCATTTTCTTCTCCAATTTTTATATCGAGATCATCCTCCTTTATGGCTATGAATCCTAATTCATCTTCAATTTTTCTTCTTCTTCTTCATTAGCATATAAACAATTTCTAAGTCTTCTATATTTGAATCTTCCCTTATAATTTCTTTCTCTTTTAGGATACTTAGATGCATAATGACCATATTCATTACATGTCCAACATTTAAAGATATTCTTACTATCTTTTTCTCTTTCCACAAGAAGAGCCACTCCTTCTTGGATCTTTTCCTCAATAGACTTGCTGCTACTAGCAATGTCTCCTTGGGCCTTTGTGTTCCTTGCTAGACCAATTTTAATGTTAAATGCACTAAATTTTGTCTCAACTATTGATAATTCTTCAAATTGTCTCAGATCAAATTCTCCAGCTTCCAATCTACCAAGCAATGTTTCTCTGGTGAAATTAGTGGTACAAGTTAACATTACCCAAATCATCTGTATTATTGTCTTAAAAGGTGGTGTCAGTCTTTTCAAGATCTTCCATATTACTTCATCATTAGATTTCTTTTAACCAAGAGATGTGATTCCTACAACAATCTCATATATTTTTCCAATATAGGTTCTCATAGATTCATCTTCCATCATCTCAACATCTTGGAATGCAAAATATAGATTTTTTAATCTAACCCTTTTTGCATGTGTATCACCCTCATAATTAGCTTCTAAGGTTTTCCAAATTTCATGAGAGGTTTTGAGTTGTTTTACCTAGCTATACTCACTTTCAGGTAGAGCAGTTAGTATTGCTTCTCTTACCCTTATGTTGCACATGAATATCTCTTTGTTCCTTGGTACAACATTCAAGATTGTCTTCTTCTACAATGTTTTTAGATGCCTTGGTTATAAGACAATATCCTGGACCCATGCACAAGAGATGAGTCTTCATTTTAGCCTTCCAATTGTCATAGCTTGTGCCATCAAATCTCAGACTTTCCTTTCCAAAAAAATTCACCATGGATCTCCCAAAGCTATTAAAATTTTTTTTCAATCACCTAAAGCTTTGATACCAATAGTTAGAATTGACAATCCACCAATATAACTAAGAGGGGAGGGGTGAATCAGTTATGTGATAATTAAAATAGTTAATTCTTATCAAACAACCAATGTAAACAATAACCATAAAGAGATGCTCATACACAATTACACCAGATATGTTGACTAGGGAAACCCTTAATCAGAGGGAAAACCCTAGTGAGAATGATGCCCACAAGATGATGTACTAATATGAATGTTCCTTGTTAGATGATGGATCCTATTAGGAGTCTATTACAAAATTTAGTACAAGAGTCCCTATTAGGAGACTTTGAATCTCTATTAGGAGATTCCAACCCAGTTAGAAGTTGTGGAAGGTAGCTAAACCCACTGTTCAAACAACTTCAAGATCAGATGAGTGAACCCATTGTCCAATTGACCTTAGTACTATTTCTTTTAGAATAATAGATATCTAACAAGCTTTTGCTTCTTTCTCTATCTAGTACATCAAACTCCTTCACCTTCAAATCATGCAATTAGTTCTAGAATTCTATGACTAGTAATAGTAACCCTTAAGGTCACTTACACACATTAGTAAATCACTTCTGCTCTGCTGCTTAGGAATTTGCAAGTCTTCTCCTTGTTTTCTTTTTCTTCATTTCTAAAACTTAGAAAACATATTTCCTTTATACCACACTCAATAAATAAATCCTTAAGTCAGCTTCACACTTCATTATTAAGCATTAATTAAATGAAATACATATTTAATTAATGTTGTCAGCTCCCAGTTATACACAAACATTCACACGTGTGACTTCCATACATGCACAATTTCTGACATCATGAGTAGTTAGTATACTACCTTTAGTTAATTGTGCAACCCTTCATTTCAAATGCAATGAGTTGTATTCATCATTCAATAGGAACTATTTTCCTCTTGCTCTATTTTCATGTAGTTCTTTGTATATTAACAATATCTTCCATACACTATCAATTCAAGTTTTGTGCACTTTCCCAAGTAAAAAATACATACTATAGTACATGTTGGTAACTACACATAATAAGATAAGTAATATAATGTCCTCAATATAGAAATCATAGTCTACTACTCTGTCAATCTTTTGCAAAATTATTACTATGTTGTCATCAATAACAAAGATGATTATAAATACATCATAAAAAGGTTCTACAATGCTCTCCCATAGCATTAGAATTCATGCTAACAAACAAATCTCAACCTCAACATCAATAAGGTTAGGAAAATCCTTAGAAAAAACCTCAAGTTCATCTATAGGTTTTGTGTCAAACTCTACAAATTGATCAAGAAAATCTACCGCTTCCACATCGACCTTTCCATTCCATCTTCTCTCTTAAACAAGTCTTCAAACTAGCTAGACAATTCTCCTACAATTCAGTAGACTCTAGATCCACAAACATCTACAAAATCCCTTCCTCGTCTAATCCTTAACTCAATCATCCAAGCTAGCTTCAAACTAAGAAGACTTCTCAAAAAACCTTCTCTCCACCAAATCATAGAGATTCATAATTATCCTAGGGTCCAATCCTCTTAGAGCCATCTCCCATGATCTTCATAAATCCTTAGAAAAAAATCACTCCCTACCACAACCTACCACCTTGAATAAAAAATTAGGAACTAAATTGCAAGTCCAAGAATAAGGATCCATAATCCAAAAAATCTATATGATCATGCCTCAACAAGATCAACCTTCTATCTTCACATCCATCGATCCATATGCAAGTCCTCTAAAATTTCAATTCAGAACCATGATCTTCCACCTCACAAACAAGATATCTAGGACTCTAGAAAGAAAAATCCACCACTAGATCAAGATATCCTCAGATCAACTTCTCTCAACCCAACTTTTGGTGCAAATTGCCTCAACTTTGGTGACTAGTCTACACACTTAGGAACACCTTTTCTCTAATGTAGTACAAGGAAGGAGAGTCCCCAAAGGAGATTTCCAAGCCCCCAATAGATAACCACACAATGGAAACACAACAACAAAGCAACAATATTGCAAGATCTGATACCAAATCACAAATATTTATTCATAAAATAACTAATTACATGAATATGCCTAATTGTAAGGCCTTTTCGGTTAGAGACAGATACAAGAACAATTAAAATAATAGATTTTTAAGATCTCTCAAGATCAAACTCCACACACCAATCCTAGCTACTCTAGATCCAAAACTAAACAAGAAAACCAAGAAGAATCTACACTTGTACCCTCAAATCCACCAAGTATTCTCTAGTTCCCATACCATGTCTACTAGCCCTTCAAAGTTCACATCCTCTTCTCCAATATGGATCACTATCTCCCTAAAGACTCCACAAAACCCCCTACTTATACCCAACTAAGCTACAAGTCAGCCTAGTTCATTACTAATGCAAAGATATCCCTTAAACAACAAGAATGGTATGGTGTAGCCTTAGGATACTTCTAAGTACTCCAAAATAGAGCGAAGAGAGGGATCAACACCTTTGAAACAATTCTACTCCAAAATATAGCCTAGGCACCAAAGTTGCACAACGAGGCTTCAAAGCACAAAATCTACTTTAAAATTAGGCTTTTGATTCGATATGGAACCTATTAGTTTAGGATGAAGTGGAAAGGTTCCTTAATGATAAAAAATTCTAAACTAGTGAGTTTGATCAGCCCATCTTGTTCCTAAATGTCTCAAATAGTTATATTTCCTATTAGACCAAGGAGCCCCTATTAGCCCTATCAACAAGGTAATTAGGACTTCATTTGAAAATACTCCAAAGGACCCTAAAGAAAAACTAAATTTATGATACCCTTCTAGAATAAGTACAAGATTCCAAAATTGTAGACTCCAGACTAGTCAAATGATGGCCTAACCAGAAATGAAACAAATTCCTTGTTTAAGCGTACTTACTAGTGTTTATGATGGAAATGATAATTAGATGTTTGAAGTGGAAAGAATACCAATGAGAAAACATGAAAATAACCATTATGCTTTAATATCCACCATTAGGCTAGCTTAATCCATCCCCCAAGTGCCTACAACATTTAATATATGTTGTTCTACACCAAACACATAGAGATATTTGGGCTAGGGCTTGCTAGAAAAGATAGGGGCCTTGACTTCCATCTCCCATCATTTAGCTATTTTATAATAAAAATTCATAACTTTCATTTTACCAAGTGGTTTGGAAATCCCACTATGGGAATGCAATTTAGGGCTTCATTTGTAAAACTGGCCACCAAAAGGAGGGTGTTGCTGCACTCGAGTAAGAACTTGGAATATCTTGAGTTGTAGAGCCCTTCACACCCTAAAATAAATTTTATTGGTTAACTATAGTATCTAGGATTCTAGAACAATGGTTTATTCACATGTTCAAATCTGTACTTGTCCCTACACTCAAAAATTGTTATATTTAACAAGGAAAAATGGGATCTTTATTTGATTTGAAAGGGAAAATTACAATTTTTGACTTCCACTCACCTAAAAGGGATATTTTAATTCCTTTACCAACCATCCCAACTAAAATTCATAGTTTGTGACCATTGGGGGATGTTTTAACAAAATTTGACAACTTTTTGGAAAAGTTGTCAAGCAACTTTTTGCAATTTTAACAAATTGTGCAATCTAACCCCTGTAGGACCTTTTCCTTGAGCCCTAGGGGCCTAGAAAATGTTTAGAAACCTAAAGACATTCATATCCTATGCTAGATCCAAGAAATTCCTTTTGACCATAGTCAAAACCCATGGTTTATAAAGTAATAAATGGGGACTAGATCTTACAATTAGGCTCAAATTATTGAATAACCATTAATACCTTATTACAAATGTCTCTCAAGCTTAAATTCCTATTGATTATAACTCATAAAGACTCAAAAATTAAAATTCCATGGTGAATGGAAGGTTAGGTGCTCTTGCACCATACTCCTTTGGTTGAAAAGTTCAATTTCCACTTGAGGATAGTTGTTTAACAAATGTGCCATGCTTGGAAATACATTCTTCATTCATCCATGTAGCATCAATGTCTAGTAGACCCTTCCATTTGACTAAATAAGTTAGTATACGTCTTCTTCCTTGTCTTCTTGGCCAGCCTTGAATCCAAAATATTTTCCAACTAAAGTGGTTAACTAGATTGTATATTTTTGATCCATTCTACTTGAATCTCATCAGTATCCTACATGTCATCATTATTACTTACATCACCTTTGAAAATGGTGAGATTAACAATATTAAAGATAGGGTAAATTTATATGTTAGGAGGCAATGGAATTTCATGGGAATTTTCTCCATATTTCTCCAGTATCTAACATGGTCCAATCTTCCTCATCTACAATTTAGTGTGTACTCTAGGAAGTCTTGCCTTGTTTAGATATACCCATACTTGATCTCCTATTTTGAATGATACATGTATTCTTTTCATGTCTTCCTATTTTTTGTACTTTGGAGTGTTTTGATTCAAAGTATCTCTAACCTAATCATAGATCTTTTTTATACGTGTTGAAAATTTCTCACCTTGTGCACTAGTTCTTGAATTACTAGGTAAGTCTCTTAGTTCCATGAATCCTCTAGGATGGAAGCCATAATTGATTTGAAATGGACTTTTCCCTATGGATACATTGACTAAATTATTGAATGCAAACTCTACTTGAGGGAGAATTAGATCCCATGTCTTGTCATGTTGTTTGGTAAGGTACCTCAAAAGGTTTCTCGATGATCTATTCACTACTTTAGTTTACCCATCTATTTGTTGAGGGTAGGTAGAACTGAAGGATAAGTTAGTGCGTAGATTTTCCCATAAGGTCCTCCAAAAATGACCCTAGAATTTAACATCTCTATCTAGTATTATGGATGTTGGCAATCCATGTATCCTGACAACTTCCTTAAAAAACAAGTTAGCAATATGAGAAGCATCATTAGAGCTCTTACAAGGAACAAAGTGAACCATTTTGCTAAATCTATCAACAATGACAAAAATGCTATCAAATCCCTATCTTTTCCTTGGAATTCTTAAGACAAATTCTATACTCACACTATCCCATGGATTTGATGGAATAGCTAGGGGTTGGTAAAGTACCTAATTTGTCCTTAATCCTTTTCCTCTTTGGCATATTGTGCAATATTCAAAAAATTCCCTGACATTAGTAGGTATTTTTGGCCAAAAATAGTTTCTTCTTACCAATTCCAAAGTTTTGTCAATCCCAAAATGTCCCCCTAAAGTGCCACAGTGCTTTCCTTTGATCATGTCTTCCCTTATGAAGCACTTAGGAATGCAAAGTTGTCCTCCTTTGAATAGAAGGCCATTATGCAAAAAGTACTCCAAATATGTGGTGTTATAGGCATTTGATAATGTAGAACAGACCTTGTGGATCTCTCCAAAGTTTGTATCATCCTTATACAAGTTTTCAATGGCATTGATCCCCATACTTTGCATTTGAACTTCTTCTACCAAGGTGATTCTCCTACTAAGGGAATTTTCTGCCTTGTTTTTAGTGCCTTTCTTATGCTTGATGGAGAATGTAAAAGCTTAAAGTTTCTCTACCCATTTCATATGTCTACAACTCAACTTGTCCTAGCTATTGAGAAATCTTAATGCATGGTTGTCTTTATAGACAATGAACTCCTTAGGAAGCAAGTAGTACCTCCATTTATTTAGGGCCTAAACCATAGCATATAATTCTATGTCATAGGTACTATACTTTTTCTTGACATCATTATGATTTTATAAGAAGAAAGAAACTAGTCTCCTCTCCTAATTGAGAATTGTTCCTATGGAAAGGTTGCTAACATTAGTCTCTACTATGAATAGTTTTCTGAAATTAGGTAGTGCCAAGATAGATATTGTGCTACTCTACCTTTCAAAAACTCAAACGGTGTATCTTTTTGAGTGGTCCTTTGAAAAAAAATTATTACCTCCTTTGATTATATCCAAGAGAGGTGCACGAATGTGACTAAAGATTTTAATGAATTTTTTATAAAATATGGTCAATCCATGAAATATTTTGACTTCTCTAGATGTCTCAGGTGTTAGTCAATTGAGGATAGCCTATACCTTTTCAAGATCCATCTTCAATGTATCCTTTGAGATGACAAAACCCAAGAATTTCAGCTTTGTTTGCAAGAATCAACATTTTTCAAGGTTGATTTCCAATTTGTTATCATGCAGCCTCTTGAGGACTTATTCAACATGTTTCAAATGTTCCTCCTTACTACTACTGAAGATCAATATCTTATCAATATAGACAACTACAAACTTTCCTATAAAATCATGCAACACTCCATTCATCAATCTTATAAAGGTTCTAGGAGCATTTCTTAGACCAAATGGCATGACGAGCTATTTGTACAACCCTTCAGTGGCCTTAAATGCAATTTCCACTCATCTTCAGGCCTGATCCTTATCTCATGGTAGTGTAATTTAATGTCTATTTTGGTAAAATAACATGATCCTCCTAGATGATAAAGTACATCTTCAATTCTGCGTATAGGGAACCTATACTTGATAATTATTTTGTTTTTTTCCCTAGATTCAGTGCATAGCCTCCATTCTCCATCTTTATTAGGGGCTAAGACACTAGGGACTAAACAAGGGATATGATCCTTTTGGATGAGTTCTTTGGACAAAATATCACTAATCTACCTTAATTCCTCTACATTTTGATCATGAGTCAATTTATATGCAGCCTTATTAGAAAGAGAGGCACCTATTATGAAATCAATCTGATGTGAAATATCCCTTAGAGGTGGGAGTTCATCTAGTGTGTCTCTAGCAAGAATTCCTTTGTATTTTTGCAATAGGTTATTGATTTCTTTTGGTTCTTCTTGATGGTTTGGTTTTTTTTGTTTGTTTGAGGACTAGGGAAAACCCAATCTAAGAGTCATAAATGGTTTATAACATTTCTTGTTAATCTACCATAACAACTATTTGTTCCTTGGGGTTCTTTTGGTGAGGGTCAAGGTTGGGAAGTAGATTGAATTTTTGACAATCTTTCATAATTTGGTATTTGTTTGTGACCCCATAATGTTTTTCTTTGAGGTCATACTACCATGGATGACCTAGAAGAAGGCAACATATGTCCATGTCCACAATATCATAGAGAACACCATCCTTATATTCTTTGATTGAGAAATCTACCCAAGCTTGTTCATTTATCAAGGTTTTTTGGCCTTTAGTTAACCAAGATACATGGGAGGGGTTTGGTTGGGATATCATTTCAAGATTTAATTTTTCTACCATTTCCTTAGAAACAATATTTTTAGTAGAACCAAAATCAATAACAACTTTATATACCTTTCTATGACTTTTGTAGTTGGTCCTAAAGAGAGTTTTCCTTTGTGGAGGTTCCACTAGCGTATGTGCTTAAATCAATGTCCTCTTCATCATGAGAGTAGCTCCTTCATAACTAGTAAAATCTCTTACTCCTTCATCATTGTCATATTCTTGAACAATGTTGGTCCTTCTTTCTCCTATGTTATTTTTCTTCTTAGGACACTTATTTTTGTAGTGACCTATCTGATTGTAGTTATAGCACTTGATTTTCCCATTGTTCCTTCCACCATTTCTTCCTTTGTCACTACCTTTCCTACCTCTGAATGTTCTCCTTGAAATGATTTCTTCTTGGGTATTCTCCTTGTTAGAGTCTCCTTGAGGCCTATTATTTTGTAATCCTCTTCCTCCAAAACTTTTACCTCTATCATTCTTCCCTTTGTCTCTACCACTTTGTTCATTTCTTCTTTTGAACTTCTCAATTTTAAGTGCCAATTGATTACACTAACTTATAGTGCTAGGGCTTGTCAAAATTAGTTCATGGATGGAAAGCCTTAATCCTTTCATACACCTTGCAAGATTTACACTTCTAGGTTCAAACAATTTGGATTTCAACACCAGCTTCTAAAATTATTTAGTGTAAGTAGGGATATCCATCTCCTTCTATCTCAAATGAATTCTTTTCTTATGAAGTTGAACTTCATAGTTTACAAGTACATATGTCTCTTTAAGTAGAGCCACCATCTTCTTACATGTGACAACTAGATTCTTCTAATTCTTCACCCTATCATTTTGGATGAAGTTCTACCATGTAAGTGTAGAGCTTTTTAGTCTAGACTTGGCAATCTTCACCCTTTTGTTCTTAAGGATGTCTTCACATTACAAGAAACTGGTTAGGGAATCCACCCAATCCATTGCAGCATCTAGGTCCATCTTCCCATTGTAGGTAGGCAAGTCAAGCTTGGCATCCATGGTTCTCCTCTCTATTAATTTGAGATTCCTCATCAACAGTCTTTGTTTTGTAGGGTATTCTTTCTTCCTCATTCTCAAGGGGTTCTTCATCACTCCCTTATCCAATATCTTTAGCATTTCCACTACCTCTATTATTGAGTTCTTCCCGAAGATTTTCTACTTCTTACCTCATCAACTACATCTCTTTGTTCCTTTCTTCATCTTGAATCAACTTCTAATCACAAAGGTATTTGAATGTCTTTGCATTGGTCATCCTTGAGGACAACCCTCCATCATCTTCTTCTACCATGGTGTCAACAAATTTATTAGCCTAAGGGATCTTAGGTATGCTCTAATACCACTTGATGTAGAGCTCTCCCTTAAACAAAAAAATTGGTGTGGTGTAGCCTTAGGATACTTCCAAGTACTCCAAAATAGATTCAAGATAAGTCTCAACACCTTTGAAACAATTCTACTCCAAAATATAGCATAGGCACCAAAATTGCACAACTAGGCTTCAAAGAACAAAATCTACTAAATCTAGGTTTTTACTTAGATATGGAATCTATTAGTTTAGGAGAAATTGGAAAGGTTCCTTGATGATAAAAAAATTCCAAATTGGTGAGTTTGGTAAGCCCATTTTGTTCCCAAAGGTCTCAAACAATCATATTGTCTATTAGGCTAAGCAGCCCCTATTAATTCTATGAACAAGGTAATTAGGAATAAGTTTGAAAATCCTCCAAAGGACCCTAAAAAAAACTACATCTATGGATACCCTTTTGGAAGAAGTACAATATTCCAAACTTGTAGACTCTAGACTGGTCAAATGATGCCCAAACAAGAAATGCGTCAAATTCCTTGTTTAAGCCTACTTACTAGGATTTGTGAAGGAAATGCTAATTAGGTGTTTGAATAGAAAAAAATACCAATGAGAAAACATTTAGGGAAATATTAGACTTTAATATCCACCATTAGGTTTGCTTCATCCATCCCCAAGTGCCTACAACACTCAATATCTTTGTTTTGCACCAAACACATAGAGATGTTTGGGCTAGGGCTTGCTAGAAAATATACGAGCCTTGAATTCCATATCCCATCCCATAAATATGTTATAGTAAAAATTCCTAACTTTCATTTTACCAGCTGGTTTGGAAATCCCATGGTGGGAATGCAACTTAGGGCTTCATTTCTAAAACTAGCCACCAAAAGGAGAGTTTTGGTGCACTCAGGAAAGAACTTGGAATATCTTGAGTTGTAGAACACTTCACACCCTCAAATAAATTGTATTGATCAACTATAATAATTAGGATTCTAGAATAATGGTTTAATTATTGGAATTCTTTAGAATAACTAAGAGGGTGGATGAATCAGTTATCCAAGGTCCAGATGTACAAATAAAACATTTCACAACTTAGTGAACCCATATCCATAAAACATATTCATCATGCATGCATCCATTAGATCATACATTCACTTAAACTTGTAGGTTACTATCAAATCAACTTTGGAAAAATGTAAGCATGAAACATAATAGATCCAATAACACATTTGACAATGATTTTGCATGGAAACCCAATTTGGGGAAAACCACCACTAACTATAATAATACAAAATTGGTCACATCTCTACATGCAGAATCACATTCTAAGGAATAGGTTCAAACAAATCAAACAAATCAATCAAATTGAACCCATTCACAAATGACACATGAATATTAATTTTTGAATAAAAGGAAATGAGCCATTATCCTTGAAATCAAATTTATATTGATAAGGGGCCCTCTATCCATAAATGAATATTCTATTCATAGTGGGATCCATGTTATAATTGTTTATTCATAGTGGGATCACCACTTTGAATTATAAAATCCCTAATGGGATCTCCACTGTGACTATTTTATTCAAAGTGGGATTCCCATTTTAAATTATAAAACTCTAATGGTCTCTCCACTATGAATTTGACATTCTTGATAATCATAATGGGATCTCCACTATGACTTTTTTTTATTCAAAGAGGGATCACCACTTTGAATTATAAAATCTAATATGAATTTGATATTCTGAATAGTCATAATGGGATCTCCACAATGACTATTTTATTCAAAGTGGGATCCCCACTTTGAATTATAAAATCTAATGGATTCCCCACTATGAATATTCTATTCAAAGTGTGTCTCATACAAATGATTTTTAATTCATCTAAATCTCATCATGGTAAATCCTAAACTCTACCCCAAACTCTTTGAAAAAATCCTATAAATAGGAGGTATTCCAAGAGGGAAAGGAGACATCATTTTGGCTAATATTATGATGTACGATTTGAAGACATTCTTGCTTGAGGAGAGCTTCTTGATTCTTGTCTCATTCTTACACCCACTCTTTTTCTACCGTTACGCTACATGATTGAAGACTTATTCTTGTGGAGAACTTCTATTTCTTGTCTACATTCACTCATCCATGGCATTTTAGCATAGTTGCATATTAATGTAGATTTTTTACAATAGCTTAGCTCACATAGTCTAATTAGTATGGATGTAACACTTTCATTTGCTTAGCTTAGTTGCATTGTGCATTTCATCTTAGTTTACTCTCATTCTTGCATTGCATACACAAGAGTTCTTTGACACTAGTGTTCTTTCTCTTGCTTAAATAATCTCCCATCTCATGGTTTACTAGCAAGGGTTGTGTTTCTAAGTCTCAGCTAAGAGCTTCTTTTGTGCTCATTTGTATGCCTCTTGCACTCCATGACTAGGGATCTATAAGCTGACATCTCAAGCTTTCCAATCTATGGAAAACCTTAGATAGAAGGGTTTAGAGAAGTGCAATTTTCTTAGTGTACAGTAACATGCTACTAATTCTCACTCTTCTAAAGTGATGCTTTCTAAAAGGTCAACCCTATTAAAGGTTACAATGGAGACTATTAAATGTGACCTAGTTAAAGGATTTCAATCACCGTATTAGGAGTGAGCCTTGTTAGAGGACTTTAGATCATTCACTTGGAATGTCACCTAGTTAAAGGATTTACAAATCACTATTAGGTCAACCTTAATCCAAAGCATTTACACTAGAATGGTACAATGATTAGAAATTAATAGTAAGGCTTGATCTAATAACAACTTACAACTCTATTTTGTAGATTACAGATCTCTATTTCCATCCTCCATTATGCTTGGCTTTCACACACTTCAACTCTTATAGCCGGTTCACCCTTCCAACATCCATAACCTTAAGCCTTCTTTCTTTACTTGCTAGTAGTAGTCTCTTTTCCTAGGTCACTGAATGAAGTAATACCTTAGACTCCTTAGGTTCTCACACATGATAACCTTTTATTTTGACCATCCATCTCTATAAATAGAAAATTTAGATTTGTTTTCATTCATCATCTATCGTCCATTTTAGGGTTAGGTAGGATTAAGTAGGATTCAATGAATCTACCCATCTTTTCATTTTATACCCTTCTAGAAACTTCTCCTTCAATCCTCTTTGAATTTTCCTAAAAATGGTTCATCTTGTATTCTGTGCCACCAATTTATCAAGCTTATCTTCAACATGTTTCATATAATTCAAGAAATCAAACTTGTTAGCTTAGATTCATCAAATTCATGATCTTTCTCATAATTTTGACTCTTAGCATCAACTTTCTTCTAATGCTTAGTACACACTACATTTCTCAACATTCACTTTCAAATTTCTTGGCATGAACCAAAGTTTATTGGTTCTTGACATCAACTAAACTTTACTCAGCTTACACTGTATCACTCGGCATACACTAAAATTTGACTTTTCTCAACTCCAATAGATATCTTGCTCGACCTGCACTAACTTTTCTCGACACCTACTATCCACTTAGTCAAGCTTGGCAGACTCAATTCTTCTCTCTTGTTTTTCTAGAATTTTGTGGTGTATCTGACCTTGGCAACCTTAAGTAGATAATCAATGCAATGTAATTTTTTTGTCTTAACTAATCTTTGTACTCCTTTTCCATATCATAACTCAACCTTTCCTCTAGATGCTATTGTTACCTCATTTGATCAAATCTTCTTCATCAATCAAATAATGATAATACTTAAATCATCTAAGAAATTATCTTACCAGTAAGTACTAGGTTTGACATTAATGGAAAAAAAATGATTGAAACACATTCTTATATTTGTATCAATATGTTTTCAACAATCTCCCTTTTTGGAATTGATGAAAAACCAAACTAAATCATTACAACCAATAATAATACCAAATTGAAAATAATTCCTTGTATTGAAATCTTTCCCTCTATCAACAACTTCATATTCTATATAGGTTACAAAATTCTATTATGACCAATAGATAATCAACCAACTCATCCTTAAAACTCCCTCTTGATTACTTTTTATGTCTCTCCTTTTTTGGATTGATGGATTTCTCCCTTTCTTTGTCTTTCTCCCTTGGATTTCTTCTTTTCTTTATTTCTACCTCTTTGACAACAATGCAAAAGACTTTTCATCTTAATATGTAGATATGAATATTTTTCAATTTCTCCCTCTATCACCTAGCTTGTGATTGAGTTGTAGGTTCGACTCTTTGATTACTTTAGGAAACTCCTAAAGTAAGATTCACTGCATCAATGTGTAACATATGCCAATCATCTTGTTTGATGTAGGGAACTTCTTATGTGTCTTAAATAGCCTTTGATAGGGGTATCACCCCTAATTTACCTCTTAGATACTCATGAGCATCCTTAGGTAATGCTTTTGTGAAGATATTAGAGATTTTCTCTTTTTTGTTAACATATTCCATATTCACCTCTTCATCTTGAACTAATTCTCTCAAGTAATGATACTTGATTGAAATGTTCTTAGTCTTTGTACACATCATAGGATTATTTAATATATTTATAGCACTTGTATTATCACAATAAATTATCATAGGTTTAGTGATTTCCTCCTTCATACCTTTGAGTAGTTGTTTGATCCATATAATATTTGTACAACTTATTACAACAACAAAATATTCAGATTCAATAGTAGATTGAGATATGCAATTTTTTTTCTTGCTAGTCCATGTAACTAGCCTTTTTCCTAAGAAAAATGCTTCTCCATTAGTGCTCTTTCTATCATCAATATTCCCAGCCCAATCAACATCAGTGTAGGCTCTCAATTCAAATTTCTCATTGTTCTTATAGTATAGACCATAATCTTCTATTCCTCTTAGATATCTCATTATTCTCTTAAAAACCATCAAATAATTCTCCCTGGAATTAGCAAAGAATCATACAACTATCCCAATAGATAATGCAATATCAAGACTATTGTGTACTACATCTTGTAATTTTCCAATAATATACCTCCACAATGTTTGATTCACCTCAGTTGAATCATCATTCTTTGACAATTTATGTCTTGTCACCATAGGTGTGCTTATTGGCTTGGAATAGTCCAATCCAAAAGCTTTTAGTATCTCCTTTACATATTTTTATTGAGTGATGTATATACCATATTTCATCTAGTGTACTTGTAAGCCCACAAAGAAGTTGATCTCTCCAAACATAGACATTTCACTTTCTTTCTTCATTTCATTTGCAAAATCCTTACATAAAGTATCTTGAACTCCAAATATGATATCATCAACAAAAAATTTAGATACTAAAATACCTTTTCCTTTCTCTATCTTCAAGTATAGATGGCTATTATCATTAGTCCTCTCAAATCTAATCTTCACAAGATAATTATGAAGCCTTTCATACCATGTTCTTGGTGCTTTCTTCAAACAATATAAAGCTTTGAGTAGCCTACATACCATAATTTTGTTATTAGAATCAACAAATCCTTTTGGTTGTTCTATATAAACCTTCACTTCTAATATACCATTCATAAATATAGACTTAACATCCATTTGATAAAATTTTAAACCTTTGTATGCAGAGTAAGCAAGAAGAGTTCTTACTCCTTCCAATCTTGCAATAGGGGTGAATGTTTCTCCAAAGTCTATCCCTTATTCTTGTCCATATCCTTTACAAACTTATCTTGTCTTGCTCCTCTTGATTTCACCATATTCATCTAAACCTTTTCTTTACACCCACTTGGTGCCAATCATATTTTTATCTTCTAGTCTAGAAACTAGAGTCCATGTCTTATTTTTCTCAATTTTTTCAATCTCTTCTTTGATGGCTTTACTCTAGTCCACATTCTCTAAGGAATCTTTCACTGTTTTAGGTTCATTCATGCTAAGAAAACATGTATAATTTCTCAAAATTTTCCTTGTCATTAGTCTTGCATCTTTATCTCCAATGATTTGTGATGTAGGCTAATGTCTCTTGACATATTTTAACAATCTTGGTTCTATTTTTTTTTCCTCATTTGGTCTCTCAACTTTTCAATCACTATGTATATCTCTATTAGTTAGTTCAACATTTATTTCGTGTACACTAACCTCAGAATCAGAATGTGCCTCAACTTCATTCTATAATTCGGCACCTGAACATACCTTTGTTCTTGAATGCAAATCAAAATTCATAGTATGTGACTTGACAATCACTAAAACTTGTTGTTTATTCACAACTTGATTTACAACATCTTATTCAGTAGGCATACCTTCATAAAAATATACAAATGATTTGTATTTCTCTAGTTCCTTCATAGGTTCAGTCTTATGTACTTCTGTATATTCATCAAATTTCACATTTATACTTTCCACAAGTTTTTTAGTGTTAGTATTTAAACACTTATAAGCTTTACTTATTATGAAATAGCCAAGGAATATACCTTCTTCACTTTTTGCATCTAATTTAGCATTCCTGATGATGGGACTCAAAATTGCCCTCCTAATTTGAGTACCATTCCAAGATTTTAATCTCTTAAAGTACATTTAATGCATGCCTAACACCTTTCATTCAACATATTCATGCATCTTGTATTGATAAATTGTCATTTTGAGTCATTAGTCAAGTTTCATATTGAGCAATGTTCAATTCTGCATTTTTGCCTAGGTGTCAAACAATGATAGGTAGCTCCTAGTTTGCATTTGAATATCTCATAGCCAGTAATATTTCATGAATTGCCACTTTGGGAGTGTTTATTATGCATATCAAAGAACCTATGTTTCTTATTTCAAATTTTTTCAACATGTTTTGACTATTTTTTAAATCCCCCAAAGTCAATTGTTTATAGTTGTCATGTTGATGTAAATTGTTCAAAATTCTGAGAGGCCTTATTTGACCAGTTATAACTTTGACCCATTTGACTGAAATGAGAAAATTCATTTTGTATTGAATTGTGGAGGCTAGATTATTGTTATGCTAATGATTTGAGCTTATGATGAATCCATTTGATTAGTTTTCAAATGCCATTCCATATGCGATTTCTAAAATTTTACTAGTGTCAAGAAGTGCATATTCATTAGTACAGTTGTTCGAGATGTCATAACTCTAAATTTGTGATTGTTTAAACCAAATGGATTGTAAAATTGTGTTCTACTCTAAAAATTCTTTAAGTGTGATAGTTTGCAAGTTTTGATGAATCTGTTTGCATACTTTTCTAGGTCCATTCCATTTGAAAAAATCATTATTCTATCATTACTCCCAGTTCTGTAAATCTAAGTAGCCCACTTTGACCATTTTCCAAATGTTCCCTATTATTTTTCATGAGCCCAAATCAAACATTTATACTCTCCTCATGATAGTAAACCAATGCCAAATTTTTTGTGACCCCAAGTGTCTGTTTAACATATTTTTGAAGCCATAACTGAATGCATTTTATGGTTTTTTGACATGTTTGTTTGCAGGCAGTTTTGAGAAGGCAGCTTTGATGGTAAATATATTTTAACCCCAAATTTTTCATGAGACAAGATCTAAGAGGGTAAGAGAATATAAAACAAAGAATCAAATATGTCTAATTTAAAGACTCGTGTGTTAGTTTCAGTTAGTTTATAAGGCCAGTCAATGAACCCTTTGGGGTGAAATTGATAGTTTGTAAAAAGCTAAAAATTGAGTTAACAAATGATTCTTCAGTGTTTAATTTTGATTTTTATTAGTATGATAGGATTAGTGGATCAGTTTGATACATCAAGTGTTTTAGTTTGAATTTTTTTTAGCTAGACCCACTCTGGGGCCTGATTGGTTTTGTCAAATCAACAAGGTGTAAAGGTGGAAAATGCTATAAAGCTCAAGGTCTATAATAAACCTAGTACATATGTTTAAAGTAGTTCAATGTCAAAGATACTATTA
Source organism: Cupressus sempervirens (assembly GCA_028749045.1). Classification (NCBI taxonomy): domain Eukaryota; kingdom Viridiplantae; phylum Streptophyta; class Pinopsida; order Cupressales; family Cupressaceae; genus Cupressus; species Cupressus sempervirens. The sequence continues at coordinate 654,444,621 of CM053793.1, read as the reverse complement.
CAACCATCATTATAGTGGCAAAGATGTATTACAAGGTATCCATGATTGCATTTTTTATTTGAAATAAAGTAACAATGATAAGCAAGCACAACAATCATGAAAATATTAAGGACAATATCCCAAATGGGGAATATTATGTTACCAAATAAAAGTGGAGTATGATTTAAAATTTTTTTAATGTGATAATCTGGTATAGGCATACCATAGATCTAAGCATGCAAGATTGCACTTGCAGTGACAAGTGAGCATTTGATTGCAGGGGCACATCATTTGTAGCAGAGGTAGGTATCCAAGAAGGTCTCCTTAGTTCTTTCCAAGAGAGAAAGAAGCAAGAATTGAAAGGTGTGGTAAAAATGGATCCAACATTCAATTTCTATGAGTTATCTCAGATAACACATCATTAGAAGGAAGATAGATATGGTCATTGTTAATGATACTTCATTTTTAATTGCCCGCAAATCTAGATTAAAGATGGATTTGACAACATATATGGAAAAACATGATTTTGTCTTTGATGCCATATTGATAATGTTATAAATGAGGAAGTTTATCAGGCTACTATGGAGCCCATTGCTCTAATTATTTCCAAAAAAAATTCTTATGGGCAAGATGGTGATGGCCACATAAAGAATGGTTGGACAAGGTGAGGGACGTTGTGTGGGATGCAAAGAATGTCCTCAAGATGTGTGTTGCTCAACCTCTTTATAGTGCTCAATACATTCTTGCTTGCAATTCTCCTCAATTTCCTATCACTAGATGCATGTTGACAAATTAAATCTCCTAAGAGTGAGGTGGTGTCTTGCATGAAGCTAGGGAAGGAATATGTAGTAGAGATTGAGAGGTCTACAAATGATGTTAACAAGGCAGGAGATAGTGGTAGAAGGGGGTCGACAACACAATTTACAAGCCCATGATAGTGTTTCAAGTAGTAGAGAGATGAAGGAGGTTTGGTTTCCATGTAAGGGGTCTACTTGAAGAATTTCAAATGTTTTCCATGAGTTTGATATAAAGACAAGTAGCAAAGCATGAAAATGGGAAGGCGGTGCTAGTAGAAGTACTTGTAGGTTTTAAGGATGAACTACTATGCCTTTGCATTTTAGACCGCCATGAATCCCTTTCATCAAGTGATGGAGAATAGGGATCAATATAAATGTAGAAGGATTCTGGTCCTTGATTGGTATAACACACATCCAACTATTTTGATGGAAGGCATTAAAGGTGGAGAAAGAAAGGCTCTTCCATATGAGCAATTTTATTTTATTTTAATGAAAAACCCTTTAGTATTTTTGTCCCACATTCACAAGGCTGGGGAACCTTTTAATGTTCAAATACCTCAATGCTAGATACATAAGTGTCTAACAAGGAAAGTGCTTTTTGAAGGTAGAGCTCGAGTTTCATATGGGAGCCCACCTTGCAGGATGATAGTTGGAGGCAACGATAAGCCAATTTTGAAAGAAACTACAACACATAAATAGAGGAAAGGTGACATTACCATGTGACATGTGGCATGCAGGTGCTTTCTTTTGGCAATAACCACATGGTTAGACCTAACTGCAGCAATGGAACGATGCGGTTAGCAAACTACCATGTGTAGTTTCATAATAGTTAATGCCAAGTCAATTGTAATGGTCTTGATGATCTGAAAATGCTTATTTTATAGTTTCACATGACTTAACCATGGTTAAGACCAAAAGGTCCTAAAGGTGTGAAGCTTGGTCAAGCACTTGTTCACCTAAGTTAAGGTATTAGGAGCAGGCCAATAAAAAGTCACCACATGGCACATAGGTAGTCAAACAGGGGTTGACTTGGATTGGCAAAAAGACGAAAAAATCTAAAAAAGGAAAAAATAAATATTTTATTTTATATCTGCAAAATTTTGAAGGCTTGGAATGAAAAAATTTAATGCATTTAAAGTTTTCTATATTAGTTCCAACTAAAGATTTTTTTTTAAAATTTCATTTTTAATGACTGAACTAACAATGGGGGCCTATGTAATGTCCCCTTTTGGGACATTTATTTATTTCCATTATTTCATCCATATGAGTTTTATAATCTTCTATCTAATGATACTTTTCCAAAGTTTATTCTATGTGTGTGTGTGTGTGTGTGTGTGTGTTGTAAGAGTCATGTCTTCTCACAATAAGATAATTATATTAATTATATTAATATAGATATATATTATTTATATAATTTTAATAACATATATAATATCTATAGTGATATCGTTATTATTAATAATATTAGTGATATAAATATTTATTCATTAATCTTATATATATATATATATATATATATAATTTATATTCAATAGTATATTATTTAAATATCTAATATATATATATATATATATAATTTATGTATGATAATATAATATATATTATAATATAATATATAATTATATGATTATAATATAGTATTACTTATAAATATTATTATTTTAATATTAAAATTAATATATAATACTTATTTATTATTTAATTTATATGTTAAAGTGGGGACATCATAGTCCTCCCCTCTCGAATTTTCTTGCCCTCAAGAAAAATCTTTCATACACAAGCTTTGTCATAGATACAAAGCACATTTGCATTTGAAAGGCCTAAAAGATTTATGAGATATACATCTTAATGAATGAAAGCACATAGTAGACATAAGGTAAACACTTGAATGCATGAAGTCACGAAGTAAACATGATGCAAACAATTGAAGACACAAAGCAAACATGATGTAGACAAATGAAGACATACCTTATGCAATTCCTTGATTATGAGTTTGTAACAACAAAATCATTAGTATGCATTTATGTATAAATTTTTCTTTTTAGGATTTTCTTATATCAATCCTTTACAAGGTATTTATGGTCTCAATTTGGTGACTTGTCAATCAAAAGTGTACTTCATTAACTCATCATTTTTTGAGTATGCGAGGAGAAACTATAATAGGGTGCCCTGTTACCCAATCATGGGCTTCACCATTCTCCCTAATTATTTTTATCTCTCTTCGATCATCATTCCCAAGATGGTGCCCTTGTATGATGTACCCTAGGATATTCACTCCACCATAGGCCTTACCTAGTACCCATTAGCTTTACCTAGTACCTCTGAGTGGTGTCACCCAACTCATTCCACTACAAGCCTTATCTCATCTTTGGAGAATTATGATCTTATTAAATTTAAGTAATTCAATTATTTATCCCAACATATTTCCTTAGTTTAAGAAGTTTAAATATTAATTTTTTTTTATTGCTCTCATTCAAATTGAACTTAGAAATTAATATTAATTAACTTTGTTATTTAATTCAATCTAAACTTTGTTGTTTAGGGCATTTACAAAATTTCTCTAATTTGTATAGATTTCATTATATTTTCATTTGATCACAACTATATATCTTCTAATTGTATATCATAAATAGCTATATAAGATATCTTTTCATTTTTTAGATAATAAAATTGGAATAGCATAACACTTTATAATAATTAAAATATGATCATACCTTAACTTACCTCTCCATATTCCATGATGAAGTCATGTTATATTAAATTTGCATCATTAAAACCTTCTTAGTGAGAAATGAATCCTTTTTTACTCTCTCGTGTTCCATCATTCCCTTCTAAACTTATTATATATCACTTCCATCAGAGGGTTGTGATTCTTAAGATATGGCCAAATGGATCACACCCTTTGTCTTTATAATTAATTATAATAATGTATTACTTGCGATCAAGACATCTTTACTTTATTTGTTGACTATTACTCCTCACATATATTTTTTTCATGCCTCCTCCACTTAGTGTGTGACATTTAACCTATCCACTTTCTCAAAAGTCAATATCCTCCCGATGCCTAAAATGTGGGAACACTTCTATGAGTTATTATATCCAAGATTGCTAAAGAATGAGGTCTCGAATGGTGGTTCATAGCTCTCTATTCATGGAGTGCAAGGGTTTGTAATTGAGGCCCTCAGTTTGACCTAGGTTCTGCCCATGCATGTACACCATGAAACTAGAAATTCAAGGATCAAAATATGCATGCAAATGAAAATGAAAACTAATCTAAATGATGAAAATGCAAAGCAATGCAAGAAAAGAAACCCTAATATATGAAAGGAAATAACAATGCAATACTAATCTATGAAAATAAATATGGATCTAAGCTAATATGCAAATGCAAGATGGATCATGATGGTGGAAGCCATGGATGCATGAGAGAAGAAGACAAGAAGATAGAAGTTCTCCACACAAAAAAAGGTTTAGAATTCAAATTCCTTCTTCAAAAATGGTTCTCCAAACCTACAACATAAAAATAGCATAATAATGGATATATAATCGTGGATATATCATGCATCTCAAAAATGAGGAGAGGGATTTCCCTTATAAAGGAAAATATGGAGGTGAGAGGCTTCTCACAACCAATATGGGATAACAGAGTTTGATCCATGTGAGATAAAATTCCACCAATGAGAAGAGAGGAGTGTTTGAGAAGAAAGTGGAAAGAGGAAAAAGAGGAATCCAACTTAGAGATATTAAAAGAATTAAGAATTATTTAAGTGTAGAAATTTTTTTTAAAAGAATTATTTTATTTTTATTTTTTTAATTTCCTTTTTCAAGTGGGTTTAATTTTTATTTATTTAATTTCCTTTTTCCTCACAAAGAGATATTAAAGCGAGAATTTTATTTAATTAAAAGGGAGATTTTCTTTTAATTAAATAAGACTTAGGGTAAAATGATCAACCCTAGAAAAATAAATAATCAAATTTGATCAAGGAGATTGATTTAAATTGATTTAATAAAATATTAGAAACCATTGATTCAAGAAATTTGATAAATTGAATAAATTGATAAGATAGTCCAATAGGGGATCAATTAATCAGATTCCAAGTCTTACCATGATTCTCCTAAATATCATTCATGTAGGTCTTCACCTACCTCTTCTTCATGATATCATTCTTCTTCTACTTCTACCAAGAGTCTTATTCCTCTTATTGAGACATACCATAATGAACAACATGAAAAGTATTGTGATATGCCTATCTATAATGCCTATAGTGACAATGATTATGATGATGATGACTATTATATTCCTACGAATCCTAAAAGTCCTCCAAGTCCAATGCTTGTGCTTAAAGGGGAGGAATCATGGATAGATATTGATGGTAATCCATATGACTTTAATCTTGAAAACATTATTGATAAATTTTTTGAACAATACCTAAATGATAAATCTGCATTTATTGAGGAAGAGAAAGCATTTTTTGTGCTAAAATAAAACATCAATGGCATAAGAGTTCCTCTTCTAAGAACTGTCATGTTGAAAATAAAGATTACACTCTTGAACAAGATCATGTTAATGTTGAACCTTTGTCTTCTGATGCTCCCCTTCCATCTTCTACTTCCTCCACTATCCATACATCTCCTAAAGATTCTAAGTCTCTCAAATCTTCTACCAATCCTTCATCCAAAAAAGATCCTAATGCTTTTCATGCAGTTCCCTATAGTTATCCTCAAAGGCTACCTCTTAAAGAAACTCAAGCTAACCTTAACTTGGTTGCAAATTCTTTTGATAATGCTAAACCTAAAGAGCCTAAGCCTTCATGCACTATAATGCCTACTTCAGCTAGTCCTTCATCATCTATTCCAAAGTCTTCCATACAATTCCAACATGCTTCCTTCTCCTTAGGAGTCGTTTGATATCAAGAGGACCCTAAAAATGATAAAGAAAAGAATATAAAGAAAGATCAAGATCAAGAACCCTCCATGTCATCTAATAATTTTCACAATGTCTTTGGTCCATTTCATGGTTCTTTTGATCCTCTATGCCCTTCCTCATTCATTCCACCATGTCTTAAGTCTTCTCCTAACCAAGATCAAGCTACTACTTACACCACTGAGCTTATTGACAATCAAAATGACCTTAATATAGTTGTACCTTCCAAAGATGACACTTCCATTAAGGTTATTAAAAATAGTGTTGTTACTTCCAATTTTGAGCCTATTAAAAATCAAGAGAAAAACTCTACACTTATGCTATCCAAATATCCTTGTCAAGATCAAAGTCTTCCATCTTCTTGTTCTACCACTCCAAGTTCCCTTCCACTTTCTACTCTTCCTAAGTCTTCTCAAGCTTCAAGTACTTCTATCAAAGAATTTTCTCCTATTCAAGATGTTCATGATCCTATTGAAAATCCTAATGCTCACTCTAAAGATGCTGATGTCCTTGATTATCATATAAATGTTGATGAACTTATTGATTACCCTTTTGCATATTCTACATCCATCCTTGGACCTCCCCCACCAATATCAAATGCTTCACACCTTCCTTCCATATTGGGTCCTTATGTCCCTTCACTTTCCTCTCCCAACTCTCCTAATTCATCATCTATCTTGGGTCCTTACATTCCATCCTCTCCTATCTTTCCTCAAGATCAATGTAGATACATATCCTTGAATCCTTTTCATCCACCTACTCACCTAAACTAGTCATAATATCCTTCTTCTTATACAAGTCCCAAGTATTTTGGAAGTAATCTAAATTTTTAATACAAGAAAAAGAAGCAATTCAAGAATCTATATAAAAAATAAGACCACCATCTCTCCTCTAATCGACATGGGGGCATAAAGTCAAAAGAGATATCTAAGAAAAAAATTATAAGACAAGTATGGGTTCCAAAATCTATCATTGAAGATATTATCTCTAAATCATAAAAAAGAAATTAAAAGAGGCCTATGACTATATGAATTCCAAACTCTCTCTTGAGAGAGTCTAATTTTGAAGAACATTTGAAGTTGATGTTCAAACTTCCAAAGAATTCCACTTCATCTTCTTCCAAAAGAATTCTTCCATTCTATGTGCCTAAACCGCAACCTCTTCTACCCACTCACCATATTCCTTCATGTATTCCTTCATTCATTTTTTCTCCATCCTCTTGCCACTCTTCAAGGTGTGTGCTGACATTGATCTTGCCTTCATTTCCATCCTCAAATCTCACTCATTTTTCATAAAGTCATATCCTCCATTTTTGTGTTCCATCTTCTTTCCCCTCTTAGCAGCTTTGAGCATATCATTTCAAATCCTTTGCATTTCATGGTCTAAAATTTCAAGGAGCATTATCTAAAAATCTTGACTTCTTCCAAAAAAATTCAAAAAAAAATTGAAAAAAATGCAAAAAAGGAAAGAAAAAAATGAAAATTTTGAAAATGTGCCTTGGTGAAAACTTGGTAATCAGGCACCTTGGTAGAAAAAGTAAAGAGAAATAAAATTTTCCTATGCTGAAAACCACTCCCTTGCGGCGCCTTGGATAAGTACCATGATGAAAACTTGACAATAAAGCATCATGCATAGTTCTTCTACATCTTTCATCCATTTTGTCTTCTCTCTTTGATCTTGACAATGCTGACCTCTACACAAACATTTGGCTATCATGTGAGTTATCTAATAAAAAAGAGTAAAATATGATGGTATGAAGCCTCTTAACATGTCTACTCCTTTGGATTGCATCATTCCCAGTTTTACATTATGCTTTCATGAATTATCTTATGTTGGCCTTTCATTTCTTGTCCAAATATGATTTACATGACAATTTTTCCCTAGCTTGGGTATTATTGAGGAGTTTTCTCTTGAGGACTTCTTCCCTTTATTCTCATTCATTCTCTTGTCTTTCATTTCTTCCACCAACTTGCTAATCACTCATGTCCTTTGCCTTGGTGGACATTGGAATTAAACAATGTGCTCTTGCTTGAGAGTTTCATCCTTGTTTCTTTTTGGGGGGCATTGTCTATTATTTGTACATATTTATTGATCCTAAGAAAATCCAAAAAAATGATATATTGTGAAAATTCTAAAAATTGAAAAATGCATTGAAAAAATGAGCATCTTAGTGAAAACCTAGCAATAGGAACTTTGAAGTATCTCCAAAAAAAAATATTCCAAAAATACAAAAAAAAATTAAAAAAATTCAAAATTCAAAAAAATAGAAAAAGCGCCTTGGTGAAAACCTAGAAAGAGGCACCTTGGTAGCAAAAATACAAAAAAATTATAAGAAGTCCTAGAAAAAAAATTAAAAAATCCAAGTGGTGAAAACCTAGAAACGGGCACTACTTGAGGCCTTTTCCCCCCTATTTCTTAGCACATGTCCTCGACACTTGGCCTTTCTCCATCATGCTTTATCCTTGTTGCCTTGGTTTGGAATTGGTCTTTGTCTAGGGGGCATAATTGTGTTAGCTTTGGTCTCTTGGCTATGGTAGTCTTTAGGACACCTCAAAAATGGTGTTTTTAAACACCCTCCCAATTGTATTTTTCAATACAACCCCTAACATTGAGTGTTTTTCAACACTTATTGGTTTGGTCTTACCTAGTTTCATCATGTGATCTTATCTACGTGCAAGAATTTAATCCTTATCCTTGAAACTCAGTATCAGTTAACACACCTAAATTTTTAAACACAAACACTTAATTTTTGACTTATGTCATGACCTTTTCTTTGTGTGCTAACTGTTATTGATTTTTGTTGAGTGTCCTTGTCTGATAAGTCTCTTCGAGATGCATAGCTAGAGGACTTGGGGCATGAGACATGTTTTTATTTGTTGTCTACTTGTGGGTGTGGTCTTGAAACTCTAGAGTGTCTCTTGTTGTCCCCTTGAAACACTTAGGAGATTTGAGGCATCATCCTTGACTATTTTTGCACCATTGTTCTTTTGGTCATCCTGGCATCTATGCCTTGATGTGAGCATGGTTTTGCTACATTAAATTGGGTAAGCTAACATCACAGTCATCTTGACCTTTATGTCTTTGATGCTTAGTTTAGAATCTTTCCACATTTCAATCCAATATAAGGGTATGTACAGGATCGTGGTGTGCCAAAAAGTGGCGATCTAAAAAATCCATACTTCTGAAATATCTAAAACCATTTCAAAAAATATTTCAACTTTTTTCCCACCCACCCTGATACTAAATGGAAACAATTAATATCTTTATAAGGTCTAATATATCTTTTGATACCAAACCTATATGGTCAACTTTAAAAAATCCTTAAAATGTGTTTTTGGCTTGTTTTTATATGATTTTTACTTCAAACATGTAGTTGACAACTTTTTTTCACCAAAATTTGATGAAATGAAAAGAGTTTCTTAAGAATGTTTTTATCTTTCCTTAAATGTTAGGTTTGTCAAATTATGAGTTTAGTAAGTAATTATTACTTATTTTCTAATGGATTTATGTATAAAGTGTTGACTAACACACTACTTGAAAAACAACTATAACTTTCAAATGGTACAACATTTTTTAAATCCAAAAGATGCATCACATTCTATTTTCTTCTACTATAAGGGAAAAAAATGAAAAATTGAATTTTGTAGAGTTTTGAATTAGTTAAGGTGGTCAGACATGAGATTTTTTTTATTCCAAAAATACTAAAGTCAAAAATTAATTAATTATTATTTATTTAGAATACAAATACCCAAAAATATGTGTCACATATAGGCATGAGTCTACTGCTTATATCTAGAACATTATTAAAAAATATTATCATTTGATTTTGATTAAGGTGGTCAGACATACATCTACTTCTTATTTTTGTAGTATTGCATTAAAATTTAAAATTTTGACCAATCAATTTTTTTTTTTTGAGATAAGTCCTAGTAGTTTAGAAACTAGATTCAATTTGCTAGAGATTTTTTTCTCTCAACTTTTTGATATAAAGTTAATAATAGGTAAAAAATTGCACATCAAGTTTACATAACCCTGATTTTCTAATTTTTTAGCGCCACTTAAGAGCATAGTTTGGTTGACCATGATCCTGCACATACCCATAAATCACATTCATATCTTCATAGTTGTTCTTGTAACTAGTGATGATTGTGTGAATTTTTGATGTCTGTTAATAATGGCCCAATGATGAAAATAAGTTCCTTTACATTCTCTAATGAATGTTGATCACAAAATCCTATGTTACAGTTGCTCTTTTGCAAGTACACCATTGCATTTTCATGTAGCTTGCATTATTAGACTTCATGTTAGTTTACATTTTTAGGCTACATTATGAGTTTGAGAGGGTTCTCCCTTCATCTTTATTGTGGACATTTAATCAATTGTGGTCATGTTTTGATCTTCATTTCCTTATCTTCTTTCATGATCTCAATCAAAATTTCTATCTTAAATAGTTGACTAATTTTGGGGCATTTTCTTTTTCTTCTTTCTGTTTCTTTCCATATCTTTCAAACTTTTATCTTCCATTTTCTTTTACCCCACTTTTTTTTCTTCTAATTCAACTTTGGGGCATAATATTTCATGCTTGATGATCTATCTTGGTTCTATGATTCTCATATCTTTTATCTTACATCAAGAACTTTATCTTTTGTTCAATTTGATCAAATTTATAAATTTTTTGTTTCTCCTCTATCTCATTTTTATTTTGATCATGAGGGGGCAAATCCTATCAACTTCAATCCTTGATTCAATTCTATCAATTTTATCCTCAACTTTTTTTTCAAGCCAACATTTATTTGTATTCTTTTTCATAATGTGTTCCCAAATCGACCACACATCTGGGTTATTTTGTGATCCCAAATCAATCACACACTTTCTTTCTTTGACTACATGTGTTCCCAAATCGATCACACATTAGTCAAAGAGGGGTAAATGTATGCACCCTAAAATGATCACCTAGACTATGGGACCCCATTATTCAATTTATCAATTTCCTGAATCAATGGTTTGCAATATTTTATTAAATCAATTTAAATCAATTTCCTTGATCAAATTCGATTATTTTTCTAAGTTTGATCATTTTACCCTAAGCCTTGTTTAATTAAAAGAAAATCTTTGTTTTAATTAAATAAAATTCCCCCATAAATATCTCTTTGTGAGGAAAAAAAGAAATTAAATAAATAAAAATTGAACCCACTTGAAAAAGGAAATAAAATAATTCTTTTTTTATTTTCTCTACACTTAAATGCACATATCTCTAAGTGGGATTCCTCTTTTTCCTCTTTCCACTTTCTTCTCAAACACAACTCTCTTCTCATTGGTGGAATTTTGTCTCACATGGATCAAACTCTATTATCCCATATTGGTTGTGAGAAGCCTCTCACCTCCATATTTTCCCTTATAAGGGAGAGCCCTCTCCTCATTATGGAGATCCATGATATATCCATGATTATACATCCATTATTATGCTATTGTTATGCTACAGGTTTGGAGAGCAATTTTTGAAGGAGGAGTTTGAATACTAAAGCTTTCTGTGGAGAACTTCTATCTTCTTGTCTTATTCTCTCTTGCATCCATGGCTTCTATCATGAGGTTTCATTCTTGCATTTGCATATTAGCTTAGATCCATATTTTTTTTCATAGATTAGTATTGCATTGTTATTACATTTCCTTTCTTGTATTGTTTTGCATTGTTATCATTTAGATTAGTTTTAATCTCCATTTGCATGCATATTGGATCCTTGAATCTCTTGTTTCATAGTGTACTTGCATGGGCACAAACTAGGTCAAACTGAGGGCCTCCATTATAAACCCTTGCACTCCATGAATAGAGAGCTATGAGTTGCCATTCAAAACCTCATTTTTTAGCAATCTTGGATATAATGACTTATAGAAGTGTGCCCACATTTTAGGCATACACCCCCTTCCCGCCATTAAGACATAGAAGACCCATATATTTTCTAGAGCCCTCTAATATGAAATTCCCTCTACAACTATCTTGTTATTATGTTAATTCCTTCCAACTGTATATACTTAATGACATTCCCAATTCATAACTCAATGGTTTTTCTAGTCCTTATTTGTTTGTGTAACTGGCATCTTCAACTTAGACTACTTATGAAATGGCTCAACTAATTACCTTTTATTTATCCTTCTGATTGTTGACTATATCTATTTAAACTCTTTGTAGTAGCACATATTTCTCCATATCGTGATGGGCCTACCGTTTCTCATTTGGCATGTGCACTGAAAAGACCTTTAATCATTAGATTGTAGATATAACTTCTATTACTTATGATAGTCTTACCAAATCACATTTTCTTATTTATGACCATCCTCCATTTTTCTTACCAAGACTTAATCTTGTGTTATTCCTTTGACTGAATGACCTAATTGTCTTTCATTGTCAAGTGTAATCACCACCCTTCTTACTTAATCACTGCATGGTCTTGGGTGTTATGAGAGATTAATTTTTCTTGAGATGGTTAAATGAATTTTAACCCTTCTTATACATCCATTACAATGAATCTTTGTCAACTATCACAATCCATATTTTATTTCCTTATGTTTTGATTTTGGTTTGCTGGTCCTGATTGTTATTTGTTACATGTAATTTACTAAGATTCAATCGATACAAGATAAGAAATAATTATGTGATGTTAGATCTTAGTATTGATAAATCTTTTCAATGACAATACTTTTACTTTCCTTCATACAGTTTGGATGTTGGACATATGAAACGTCCAAGCAATAGTTTCTTATGAATCTGTAATATTTGCCAATAATTTGTAATCCATAAAAGGATTTGTTGCTTTCATCATTTTATTGTCCTCCCACCCAGAATATTGTACTATTTGTGTTAATTAGATTCCTTTGTGTGATAAATAGTCTTGAAACAATGGTCCAACATTCTCCTAGAAATTATGCAAAGAGTAATGTGTCAAGCCTTCTACAAAAACACAAAATTGTTGTATTCAACTGCTAGACTTTGTCTCTGAAAAAATTATGATAAATATTTTCTAGTTCTAAAAATGATAAATTCTTTTATAGATTTTTTCCACAGGCTGGCAGATTTGAGGCTCTGATACCACTTGTAATCTCCCCTTTAGGGACATTTATTTATTTCCCTTATTTCAACTGTATGAGTTTTATAATATTTTATCTGATGATACTTTTGCAAAGTTTATTCAATCAATATATATATAGTAAGAGTCACATCTTCTCACAATAATATAATCATATTAATTATATGATTATATTAATACAGATATATATTATTTATATAAGTTTAATAACATATATAATATCTATAGTGATATCATTATTATCAATAATATTAGTGTTATAAATATTTATTCAATCAATCAATCAATCAATCAATATATATATATATATATATATATATAATTTGTGTATGATAATATATTATATTATATAATTATATGATTATAATAATATTACTTATAAATACAACTTCATTATAAAATATTATATGATTATAATATAGAATTACTTATAAATATTATTTTAATATTAATATTACTATATAATACTTATTTATTATTTAAATTATATGTTAAAGTGGGGACATCATAGACTGATTTTCAAATGCATGCTAGAGGGGTGATTTTTGTCAAAAATTTGTAGTGTAGTATACTAGTGGAACCAAGAGAAGATGAACTTTTTGAATATGGGATAAAAATTTGCATAGGAATTCAAAGATACAGTCTATGAGGAGATTTCTGTTTTCTAAGCCATTGTCAGCAGAATGATTAGAATTCATGATTAAGTTGCAAAATCAGTTGGAAAGCAGTTCTAGAAGTTTGTTGCTACTAGATTTAGAGTAAAAATTATTTTAAAAGCTTTATCTTACCTCTAGAGGTCATTTGACAAGTATTTTGCCCTTGGTTTGATCTCAGATCTTGCATTAAAATTAGTTACACTTTTCAATCATTCTAAAGATATTTTCAAGGCATTTTTCAAGTAGCAATGAAAAGACCTAATTTGGAGTTATAGAGAGAGAGTAGAGAGATGTTTTGCATCTATAGAATGAAGTTTTCCAAGTGGAAAAATGACAGCATCTGATCTAATTTAGGATTTCTTCCTTTCTATTTAGTCTTTTCATCTTTCTTTCTCAAGGGTTGGTTGTTTGGTTCCAGTTTTGTCTGTGAGACCACATTGTTGGATCTAGAGCTGTGATTCCACCACACCATGCAACATTTCTCTTGTAATGAACAATAAGTAATAAGAGTATAGATAGTTCTAATCTATTAGGTATTTTTATGATTCAATTTCATGCATCTTATTGTATTTGTTTCAAGGAAATAATTTAAAGTGCAACAATAAGTTAATCTTCTATCTAAATTTTGTCTCTTGTTCATGTTATTTGTGATCTTTATGATATATGTACAAGGTCCATATTGTCTAGTTGCAAATTTTTTTTAGATCATATATGTTGATATTGTTTTCTTATGATTCAAGGAGTCATGTAAATGCTTATTTTATCATCATAGGGTTGCAAATGTCATGAAAGGATAGGTCAAGTATGAGATTTACAAAGATGCAGATTAAAGATAACAGATTTCCACAATCCATGTTAATAAGATTTATGCTTCTGGGTAAGATTGTGTGAGAGTTTTTTTGCATCAACGTTTCAGATCATACTCAATGATCCATCATCAGGATGAGAGTGCTAAGAATGTCAAATGTCAAATTCACAAGGTGAATGGATAGATAAAAAAATCTTGATGTATGGGATATGTCAATGACTTTTGAACAGGTATGTGTGTTAGGGATTTTTGGGATTTCCCAATAGATAAGGCACTGGTTAGCTACAAGATCAAAGTGTTATGTTGTTTGTATCATGGTTTTGTTGAAAATCAACATCATTAATCAAATATATTTTCCCTTTAATGTTGAAGGAACTAAAAAGTGTTTCCCTCACTTGGCTTATCAAGTTCTTAGGTCATGTTATTAACTATTTCATCTCTAGGATCTTTTCATAAGTGTTAGAAGATTAAAGGTTTTATCTCCTTTGTTAGATTCAAGTGTATGTTTTAGCACTGGTATCATATAAATGAATCTGAGGTACACTCGCCTAGGTTTTGTAGAGCCTGAAGTAGAAGAAGGGTCTAGCCTTATAGTTGGCCTGACATTTGGAATGGTATGTTGTAGACGGGAAGTAGTTTCCCCTAGATGTATCTTATTCTCATTAGGATAATTGGAAAACATGACATTCAAAAAACCAACACCTAAAATCCTTGAGAATATAACACTTGCTTCCAAATACCTTAAAATATTTTACATTGGGTGAGTATCCATACCATAGTTCAAAAGGTGTTGAATGAGTACCCTTTTTGATGTGTACACGGTTCAAGGTATAGGTAGTTGTACTTACAACTTCTCACCAGTATTTCAAAGCAATATTTTTCTCCATCATGAGTTTCCTAGCATAGTCCATTACAAATATGTTCCTCCTTTCAGTAATTCCATTTTTTGGAGTGGTCCTAGGGGTAGATGTCTACCTTTTGATTCCTCCATCATTATAGAACATCTCAAACACATTTGATATAAATTCTCCTCCTCTGTCAAATCTCAAATATTTTAAAATTTTACATGTTTCCTTCTCAAATCTTGCTAAGTACCACTTAAACATTTCTAATGCATATATTTCTATTTTAGAAACATAACTATCATCATTCTAGAATAATTATCAACAAATAGCATAATGTACTTATCTCCTTTTTAGTTTTGCACATCAATTGGTCCACATAAGTCAATATGAACACTCTCTAATATTCCTTTAGAGGTATGAGTCTTACTCTTAAAACTTTACTTTTTCATTTTTCCTAACTGACATTGTTTGCAAATTTTATTGTCAGGTTTATTCAACTTAGGAAAACCTCTTACTTTTTTCATGTTATTGCTACTAACCAAGTTATCAAAATTAACATGACATATCCTCTTGTGCCATAGCCACACATCATCAAATTCTAGAACTAAACAAGTAGCATCCTCCGTAACAAGGTAGAACAGATTACCTCTAGTTTGATCACCTTTTCCAATTAGTTTTCCATCAACATCATATATCTTAGCAATCTTGTTCTCAAACTCAACCTTGCAACCTGAACTATTTAGTTGTGACACACTCAACAAATTATAGTTAAGTCCTTCAACATAATAAGCATTGTCACATAAAATATTTTCTATGGGTTTGATAGAACCTTTTTCCTTTTATTAGATAGGGTGCATCACTACCAAACCTTACACTATTTCCATCATAATAATTCAAGGTATGAACTTACTTTTATCTCCTATCATGTGATATGAACACCCATTGTCAATTATCCATCTATCATTTGTGTTCACACAAGATACCAGTGCAATTGCCTCGTCCTCATTAGGATCATCCTTAATTGCAACATACACCACTTCATCATCATGATCATCAGATTCATCTTTAGTTTCCTCTTGAGCAATGTAGGAAGACTTCTTTCCTTTATCTTTGTAATCTTTTTTGTCTTCATCTCTTCTACTTTTGTACTTGTCTCCACCTTTGTATTTTTTCTTCTCTAGACATCTAGTATCAAATGACCAATGTTGTTGCAATTGAAACATATGATAGGTAATTTACCTTTGAATTTTCCTTTTCCCCTATAAAATCTCCTTTCTAGTAGTGCTTCAAGTTATTCTAAATATTCTTCATTTCTATCACTGTCACTGGAAACATATTTTACCTTTTTCTTCTTCTTTGCATTATGTTGCTTCAACGACATCTTGGATTTGAAAGAAAAATCAACATTATCCAGTTTGAAATTATCAAAATTAGATAACTCAAAAGCAGTGACCCCACCTACCAGACCTTCAAGTTTTAGATTAGAACTTGGTACACATCTTAGTTCATGAATTGCAAAAAATCTAATAGCATAAATTGGAAGTAGTGGTATCAAAACTTTTCTTAGTATAGTCTCCATCATCTATCTTACCATTAGCTCTTATTGCATTAACAACACATTTTATCCTAGAGTACTACTGAGAAATATTCTCACCTTCTTCCATTCTTGTATCATCAAATTTACCTCTAAGAATTTTATATTTGGTTCTTAGAACATTTGTGTCTCCTCCATAAATAGTGTGAAGAGCATCCCACATTTTCTTAGCATTGTCATTACCCTTGATTTGATCAAAATCAACATAACTTAGGGCAAAGGAAATCTCCAACATTGCCTAGTTGTGTTTTTTCTTCTTTTTCAAATCTTCAGTAGTTAGGGCTCTAATAGGATCAACATGCTCTGTAGTGATGGTAGATTTTGCATGATCTCCAAGACCTCCAAGGTGTAGTTTCATCAAATTTTTCTTGTAGGGAAGTTATCTCTATTAAGCTTGGGTACCTCTCTTTTTGACATCTTGATCTTTTTGCTTCTAGTACATTCAAACTAGAAGTCCTCTTAAGCATATGGTTTTGATACCAATTGTTGGAATTATTTAGAATAACTAAGAGGAGAAGTGAATAGGTTATCCAAGGTCTCGGTGTACAAATAAAACTTTTCAAAACTTAGTGAATCCATATCCATAAAACATATTCATCATGCATGCATCCATTGGATCATATATTCACTTAAACTTGTAGGTTACTGTCAAATCAACTTTGTAGAAATGTAGGCATGAAACATAACATATTCAATAAAATATTTGATACAATGATTTTATGTGGAAACCCAAATTGGGAAAAATAACCACTAATATGCTACTAATTCTCACTCTTCTAAAGTGATGCTTTGTGAAAGGCCAAATCTATTAAAGGTTACAATGCACACTATTAAATGTGACCTAGTTAAAGGATTCCAATCAACTTGTTAGGAGTGAGCCTTGTTAGAGAACTTTAGACCATTAACTTGGAATGTCACCTAGTTAAAGTATTTACAAATGACTCTTAGGTCAACCTTAATCCAGAGAATTTACCCTATACTGGTACAATGATGAGAAAGTAACAATAAGTTTTGATCTGATAACAACTTACAACTCTATTTTGCAGATTACAGATCTCTATTTCAGTCCTCCATTCTGCTTATATTTCACACACTTCATCTCTGATAACTTGTTCACTCTTCAAGCATCCATACCTTTAAGCTTTCTTGCTTTTCTTTCCAATAGTAGTCTCTTTTCTTAGGTCACTAAATAAAGCAACACCTTAGAATCCTTGTCTTCCTTAGGTTCTAGTACATGACAACCTTTTCTTCTAACCAACCATCTCTATAAATAGAAAATTTAGATCTTTTGTAATTCATCCTCTACCATCCATTTTAGGGTAAGGTAGGATTAGGTAGGATTCAATGAATCTACCCACCTTTTCATTTTATTCCCTTCTAGAAACTTCTCCTTCAATCCTCTTTGAATTATGTGCCACCAACTTATCAAGCTTATCTTCCACATAGTCCACACAATCCAAGAAATCAAACTTGCCAACTTAGATTCATCAAATTCATGATCTTTCTCATAATGTTGACAATCGACATTAACTTGCTTCTAATGTTTGGCATACACTACATTGCTCGACATCCACTTTCAAATTGCTCAACATGAACTAAAGTTTACTAGTGCTTGGCATCAACTATACTTTACTCAACTTATATTGTATCACTCAACATATATTTTAATTTGACTTTGCTTTGCTCCAACTAATTTTCTACTCAATCTGTACTAACTTTTCTTGACACCTACTATCCACTCAATCAAGCTTGGTAGACTCAATTCTTCTCTCTTGTTCTTCTAGACTTTGTCAGTTTATCCAACCTTGTAAACCTTGAGTAGATAACTAATGCATTGTAATATCACTATCTTAATTGATCTTTGTACTCCTTTTCCATATCATAACTCAACCTTTCCTCTAGGTGCTACTATTAGCTCATTTGATCAAATCCTCTTCATCAATCAAATAAATGACAGTAGTACTCAAATCATCTAAGCAATTGTCTTACCGACAAGTAGAAGGTTTGATATGAGTGACAAAACAATGTTTGAAACACATTATTATACTTTTATCAATATATTTTTAACATTATTTACTTGTGCCAATCTGTACCTATTCGTACACTCAGAAATTGTTGCATTTTACAAAGAAAAATGGGATCTTTATTTGATTTGAAAGGAAAATTACATTGTTTGACTTCCACCCACCTAATAGGAATATTTTAAGTCCTTCCCCAACCATCCCAACCAAAATTCAAAGTTTGTGATTATTGTGGGATATTTTAACAAAAGTTGACAACTTTTCACAAAAGTTCTCAAGCAACTTTTGCAATTTTAACAAATTGTACAATCTGACTTTTGTAGGACTTTTTCCTTGTTCCCTAGGGGCCTAGAATATGTTTAGAAACCTAAATACATTTCTATCCTATTCTAGATACAAGAAATGTCTTTTGACCATATTCAAAACCCATGGTTTATAAATTAGTAAATCTTGGAACCATGAATGCTAATAATATTCCTATGGGGGAGTATTGTAGATATATTACTATGATGATTTGTTACATTCATGACTATGTTTGTCATTGATGTCAACATAGAAGTTTTCTATGGTATCTAATAGAAGAACATCGGTAAGATCAAGTTAGTATGGATGACTAGTTGAGTTTTCTAACTATCTGATGTTATGAGAGATACTTCTAAGTATCTAATATATGTAGTTAATGTTTGGTGAAAAAATATTAATTTTGGAATAAGTAATGTAAGTTATGGTAATGTCTGATCTAAGATAGAGTTTACAGAGGCATGTTTTGGTAAACTTGGCATATCCCTTAGTAGAATTGTTATTCTAAGAATTGAGGTCAAGGATCTAAAGAAGGCATGTTGATGATGACGTTGCTAAGCTTGCTTGTCATAATGTTACATGTATGGAAAGATATTCAAGTTACAAGAAAGAAGATTAATCTTATCACTAAGTGCAACATGTTCTTAATGCGGTTCTATAATAATTAATTAAGAAGGTCTAACAACTAACTTGGGGAATTGTTTTATGGATTTGGTCTAAAGGAAGAGAATTTTCCATTATCATGGATGAGATGGAGAAGTGATTGTAAGAAGAAGAGAGAGTAGAATGCAAATTTGAACAGAGGAAAGCAAAAGTGAAGGAAACTTCATTACTGAGGTTTTATTGTGTGATTTGAGGTTTGATATTTGGATCTAAGATTCGTGACCTGGTCTATAAGGTTTGATAGTTATTGGTTCAGTTAACAAAACAAGAAAAGAGGAAAATAATAATAAATTACTTATTTGAGTGGTGAGCTCTTCTTGTAGCTGAAATTGCATGTTTGGGTAGTGAGCTCTTCTTGCATACATTTTACTAAAACTCTTAATAGGGTTGGAATCTCCTAATAGGGATTCAAAGTCTCCTAATAGGGGCTAATATGTACTAAATATTGTAATAGACTCCTAACAGGATCCATCCCCTAAAAAAGAATATCTATATTAGTACATCATCTTATGGGCATCATTCCCACTAGATTTTTCCCTCTGATCAAGGATTTCTCTAGTTAACATATCTAGTGTAATTATCTATGTGCATCTTGTTATGGTTTCTATTTACTTTGGTTGAATGGATAAGATTGTTTAAGGTTGATAAATGTTTTAATTGTTGTATAACTGATTAATCCCCCCTCAGTTATCTTGGTGGACTATTGTTTCTAACAATTGGTATTAGAGCCTTAGGTCCTCGAAGATAAAGCTTAACAACTTTGGGAGATAAATGGTGAGTTATTTTAGAAAAGATAGTCCTACATCTGATAGAATAAATTTTGACACATGAATGGTGGAAATTCTTGGTGATTTATCAAATTTGTGAAAAGAATAGAGCATTGAGTTTTTAGATCTAGAATCCTTCTATTGTATACAAAATAATAGAAGCACAAGAAAAGATAGATCTAGATTATAAGAAGACATAAAGATAAAGGATTGCATTGATCTACTTACAAAGAGAGAAATAAAATGTATGATTTCTTTATTTTGTTTTGGACACGTAATGAGTTTGGTCATTTTTCATCTACATACATCCTAAGAGATTAAGAAAATCTAGGAAGAGTTCACTTTCTAATCAAAATGAAGAATTTAAAGCATGTATTGAAAGATTTTTGAATGATTATGATGATATAGATAATGAACCTGAATTAGTTAAGAAAGAGGAAGTATTAGAAGAGATAGATTTGCGAACTATTGTTGATCCAAAGGCTAACCATGAAAATGTGGAAGTTATCATTAGTAATGATTTATAGAATGGGAATTAGATTGATGAGAAAAGATTCAACCCTAGAACAAGAGAAAGAGTTGAGTTGAAAATCCCTGAATAGAATGGTATAGAAGAGAGAAGAAATAGGTCAAATACAAAAGAAACAATATCTATGTTAGTTGAGAATAATGCATCCAAGATATATTGGAGAGAAGATGTGAATACAATAGTCTACACTATGAATAGAGTATAGGTTAGGAAAGACACAAACAAGACCCCTTATGAATTATGGTTTGGTTACTCACCTACAATTAAGTATTTCAAAATTTTTTGTAGTAAGTATTATATCAAAAGTGATGATGATATTGGTAATTTTGATGCTAGAAGTGATGAAGTTATGTTTCTTGGTTATTCATTGAAAAGCAAGGCTTATAGATGTTATAATCTAAGAACTAAGACTATTCTGGAAAGTACAAATGTGAGAATTGATGAGAAATTTAGGATACAAGAAAAAAACAGTTGATTACAGTTCACATGATGATGTTGTTACTAAACCAAGGAATGATGAGTATTCCTTGAGACTAACAATAATTTACAGAATGAAGGAGAGACAAGGTAGGAACAATGTTTAGAACCTTTAGCAGAGCTAAGAGTTGAGATAGCAACTCCTACTTTGGGAAATAATATGACAAAGAACGATCCATCAAAGAATATCATCAGAAGTAGAGATAAAGGAGTGACAAAAGGAAGCTAAGTCAATGAAGAACTATGTTTGATATCTCAAATTAAACCTAAGAATGTAGATGAAGCATGTAAAGATGATCATTGGAAAAAAGCTATGAAAATGAATTGGATCAGATAGTAAAGAATGAGACAGGGGAATTGGTCCCCAGAATAAAAGACAAGAATGTAATGGGAACTAAATAGGTATTTAGAAACAAGGTGAATGAACAATGCAAAGTTGTAAGGAACAAGGAAAGATTGATATGTAAAGGTTACTCACAACAACAAGGAATAGACTATGTTGAGACCTATGCTCCTATGGCAAGAATAGAAATAGTAAGGTTATTCTTAGCATATGCAACACATAAAAAATTCAAAGTGTATCAGATGGATGTCAAGTCAAAATTTCTAAATGGAAAACTTGAAGAAGAGGAGCCTGAAGGTTGTCCTTTGACAGATGATAAGGACACAGTACGAAGACTAGAGAAAGTGTTATCTGGCTTGAAGCAAGCACCCAAAATTTGGTATGCAAGGTTAGACAAGAATTTGACAAAGCTTGGATATAGTAAAGGTATGACAAATAGTAATTTGTACTAGAAAGAAATTGATGACAGATTAATAATCTTGGTAATATTTTTTGATGATATCATATTTGGAGGAAATGATGAGGAAAGTGACAAGTTTGCAAAAGAAATGAAGAAGGAATTTGAAATGAGTATGATAGGAGAAATGGAATATTTTTTAGGATTACAAATTGTATAGGATAAAGAAGGAACCTTTATTTCTCAGACTAAGTATTTGAAGGATTTACTGAAAATGTTTGGTTTGGAAACATGTAAACTTATTGGAACACCTATGGTAGTTGGACACAAGTTATCTAAAAAGGATGAGACACCTATTGTTGATAAAAAAAAGTACACGTCTATGATCAGAGGGTTGCAATATCTGACTCACACAAGGTCAAACATAGCAAATGCAATTGGAATTGTTACAACATTCCAAGATGATCCTAGGGAAGTACAATATGAAGCAGTGAAAAGGATATTTAGATTACTGAAAGGAACACTTGAGTTTGGATTGTGGTATGACAGATCTAATAAGTTAACTCTAAGTGCTTATACTAATGCTGATTAGACATGCAATATGGATGAAAGAAAGAGTGCCAATGGTGGAGCCTTCTTTCTTGGAAGAAGATTGGTTTCTTGGCTAAGAAAGAAGCAAGATTGTACCTTATAAAGTACAATAGAAGTAGACTATATTGTAGTAGCAAACAATTGTAATCAAGTTGTTTGGATGAAGTAGATGTTGAAGGATATAAGGACAGAAACAAATTAACCTATTATCATACATGGTGACAATACAAGCATAGTAAATATGTCTAAGAATCTAGTATTTCATTTGAAGACCAAAAACATTTCTATTAAGTATCACATGTTGAGAGAGAAAGTTTTAGAAAAGGAAATTCGATTGGAGTGTGTGAGCTCTAAAGAGTATATTGCAAATATATTCACTAAGCCTCTTCCCAAAGAGACTTTTGAGTATTTACGAGGTATGTTAGGGGTTATGCCCCTTCCTGCATCAGAGTAGATGATGTAAGAGTGCATCCACCCAATGTAACAAAGCACAATTGTTTGTTTGGATTGAATTTTGATGCTTCCTATATGGGGGAGTATTTGTGATGGATAGAGTCATCTAGGACTCTTTTTGGATGTTGTTTTGAACAGTGGCTTTAGATACTTGAGCTAGTAAGAATCAATTGCTACAGAGCTTGATGGTTGTTGAAACCTTTGACATTGATGTCAATGAGGGAGAAGTACGACAAGAAAAACATCATGAGGGAGAAGCAAAAAAATCATGAGGAAAAAGATCATTGGGAGAAGCAAAGACAAGAAAGAACAAGTACAACATGTTTGCAAGAAGTAAAACGTGGAATGAAAGTTTGATGGAAAGAACATTGAGGTATATCAATGGGGGATTATGATTGATGAAGAGTATTTGGAAAGAAAGGTTAGCAATCTTTTGCTAGTATTCTTGGAACTAGATGTTTCTCATCTATGTCGCCATCAATGCGAAAGGGGGAGATTGTTGAAACCATGAATGCTGATAATATTCACATGAGAGAGTATTGTAGATATGTTACTATAATGATATGTTAAATTCATGACTATGTTTGTCATTGATGTCAACATAGCAGTTTTATGTGGTATTTGATAGAAGAACAAAGGTAAGATCAAGTTGGTATAGGTGGCTAGTTGAGTATTCTCACTATCTGAGGTTATGAGAGATACTTCTAAGTATCTAGTATATGTAGGTAATGTCAAGTGAGGAAATTTTAAGTTTGGAATAAGTTATGTAAGTTTTGGCAATGTCTTGAATGAGATAGAGTTTATAGAGGCATGGTTTGGTAAACTTGTTATATCTCTTAGCAGAATTTTTATTCTGAGAATTGAGGTTAAGGATGTAAAGAAGACATGTTGATGATGACATAGCTAAGATTTCTCATCATAATGTTACATGTACAGAAAGATATTCAAGCTGCAAGGTAGAAGATTAATGTTATCACTAAGTGTACCATGTTCTTAATGTGGTCTTATAATAGTTATTTGAGAAGGTCTAATAGTTGACTCAGGGAATTGTTTTATGTATTCAATATAAAAGAAGGAAATTTTCCTTTATCATGGATGATATGGAGAATTGATTATATGTAGCAGAGAGAGTGAAATGAAAAGTTGAGTAGAGCAGAGCAGAAGTGAAGGAAACTTCATTGCTGAGGTTTTATTGTGTGGTCTGATGTTTAATATTTGGATCTAAGGCTCGTGACCTTGTTTGCAAGGTCTGATAGTGATTGGTTTTGGTTAAAGAATAGAGGAAAGAGGAACTTAAGAGTAAATTACTTTTTTGCATGGTGAGCTCTTCTTGTAATTGAAATTGCATGTTTAGGCGGTGTGCTCTTCTTCCATAAATTGTACTACAACTCCTAACAAGGTTGGCACAACTCCTAATAAGGTTGGAATCTCCTAATAGGGATTCAAAGTCTCCTAATAGGGACTCGTATGTACTAAATGTTGTAATAGACTCCTAATGGGGTCCATCCTTTAAGCGGGAATATTTATATTAGTACACTATCTTGTGGGCATCGTTTCCATCAGGGTTTTCCTAGTTAACCTATCTAGTGTAATTGTCTATGTGTATCTTGATATTGTTGATGCTTACTTTGGTTGAATGGATAAGATTATTTAAGGTTGATAAATGTTTGAATTTTTGGATAACTAATTCACACCCCCACCACCCCCCCCAATTATCTTGGTGGACTATTGTTTCTAACACCAAATGGGGACTAGGTCTTACAATTAGGCTCAAATTATTGAATAACTATGATTACCTTATTATAGATGCCTCTTAGGCTTATATGCATTTGACTAGAGCTCATAAAGTGTTAAAAATGAAAATTTCATGGTGAATGGAGTCTTAGGTTCTCTTACACCAATTAAAAATTAAATTAAAACCTTGCATTAAATATATGTTCAGCCACAAGTTGGCTATAACAAAAATTGAATAACCAAAGTTTTCTCATAGATAATTCGACACCCACAAGAACCAAGACCAAGATGAATATTAGAGAATTCAAGTTGAGTGTCAACAAAATCCCAAGCATTATTGACCTCCCAATACATAGTGAGCTCCTAGTACACACTCAGAACCCAGTGAATGTTGAGCACCTAGTGCATGCCAAGCAACCCATACAATCCTAGAAACCAACATCGACCGAGCATAATAGGTTTCAAGAAACCAACAACGACCAAGCACCTTAGCCAAAAAAAACTAGTAGTGACTGGGAACCACTCCTAATAAAATGGTTGAACCTCTAGGAACCTTAGATTCCCCTACATCATATAAGTGGGCATTACACACAATGTTTAAATAAGGATAAGTTCTCAACTATTTGCAAGATGAAATGTCTCACATCATCTACCCTTACCAATGTGGTGCAAGAGTACCCTAGGGTCTTGTTTATATTCTAGTTCATTTTGGCTTGTAGGTGGTTCTAGCCAACCACCAAGGTAATAAGGACTTTTGATAAGGTCCTAAGTGAGGTGTGATGTGTGTTTGTAGATAGGTGTTCTTAAAGTCATACTTGTGGTATGTTTTCAATAAGTCTAATGTTGAGTCCTAAAAAAATCAACATGGGTCAAACATTGACCAAGTCTCCAAAATGGAGTGGCAATTATACATTTTATTTTTTAAAGTTTTTTTTATGACCATTTGATGTGATTTGGGTCGAATTGTGCATGTGAGGATAGTAGAAATGTAAAATTGCAAAGAGATGTAAAGTTACTCATGACAACATTTCCTAAAATCTACTAAATAGATCTAAAGGATTCCTAATCTTGACCTTAGGGTTTGGACACAAGGGGTTGAGATATTTAAGATTGGATAAACCCTAATATCAGAGTAAGTTGTTAGATTATATGGTTTTTATTAGGAAAGATAATGAATTTTGCATGAAAGAGAGACCTTAACCTTCATCTAGAATTTGAATGAATTGAATGGATTAATGTGAGGAATTGAGGTGTTAATTCTTGTTATGTAGTTAAGTTTTGTTGAGTTATTTTAAAATGTTTGAATTCTTCTTTGTCATTTTTAAAAATCTTTAATTTCCTCTGGTTTGATGTCCTAAATAGTGTCAGTTATGTAAATATGAGCACTACTTGAATAACCATGGTTGAAATTCAATGACCACTTGGAATCAACTAATGGAATCTATAATAGTTTAATTTTATTTTTTTGAGGTTCTTGTTTGTAAGGGAGATATATTTTTCATCAATCCCTAAGAGATTGTAGATACATTCTGGCTAGGAGTTTTCATAGAAAAGTAGCAAGAAAACTTGCAACATTGATTGGTTTGTGCTAGTCAATGGTTGGAGTAAGTAAGAGAATTTTTCCTTGATAAGTGACTACAATGAGAGGAGTGGTGAAGTGGAATAGAGAACCTAATGGAAGCCAAGAACCCAAACTAGTTCACTTGCCCTAAAAAAACCTAAGAAGATAGAGGTTTGTTGATAGACCCATGTACATAGACCTTGGAGATTTAAAACCTAGGAAATCTTGAAGCATAGGAAGTTCTTAGAAAGAATCCATAAATAGGTTGGGCGTTTGTTTGGAGAAGTTGAGAGTTAGTCCAAGAACAATGATTTTAGGAGGCCTAATTGGGCTAAAGGGGCTACAAGGCCTAAAACTTGAAAAGTAAGAACTTGATGGAAAATCCAAAGAAGAATCCATCCAAGTGGATCAAAATAGATTGAAACTAAGCATGGGATAGCTAGGACACCTATTCCTAGTCCCAAGATCAGTTTGGGAGCATAGTGGCTAAGTTGAGCCCATGAGTGCATAGTTTGATTAAAGAAAATGTGTTTGAAGTTGGTGGTGAGTTCTATAAGGAGAAAGGGGGTCCTAGGAGTGATCTCTAAGTAAGGTAGAGTGGAATACCCTAGTAATACCAAAGAATAGGTCTTAGAAAGAGCAAGAGTGTTCTTGAGAGTTAGTACTCCCCACCACTATGTCATTGTTACAAACTCAACTCCTTAAACGCTAAACAAATAGGATTGTTATGATTTTTTTCTAAAGCTAGGGTTGTCATCGAAGCTTTGATGACCATTAGTTGATCTATCAGCAGTATTTTTCATCAATGATGTCAAAATATTATCAAAATCTAATAGGATTTTGATGACATTTTGTTGATATTTTGACGAGGCTTTTCATCGATGGCATGTTAAGCTTGTCAATACCAATCTCCTAATCATTGAATTTTCAGTGTTTTTGAGTAATGGTCTGATGTTGCCTTGTGGTAGAGATTGGGATCCTTTTTGATGGGGTTGTCTATTGATATATAGATCGCCCAAGATTTTGTCAAAATTTTAACAAAATTATAGTGACAAAAATTTTCGACCATTATTCATCGAAATATCAACCAACCCTTGTCAAAAAATAGGCGCAAATTTACTACTTCCTTGGGATGTTCTCCTTTTCAAACCAAGCCCTTAAAAAATTTCAAGTGTCTCTCAATCATCCACATTGACCTAGTTGGTACAAATCCACACAATTAAATGTTCTCAACTAGATGTATGAGGTAGTGTTCTTGTTCATTGAAAAATTTAATGGTAGACACTTTTGCATCTCACACAAAAACTGAAGAATTTTTCTCTTCCAAATTTTTATGTCTTTTTTTTATCAATTTCTTTAGGTGACAACCACCTAGAAGGTATTCATGATGAAAAACACATTAATGAGACTCTATAAAAAATTATACAATAAATTACAAAAAAAGAAGAGCAAGACGCAAAAATAATATCTATACAATAAATCTAGCTAATAACACTTATAATCTCATGTATTTCCCAAGATCATATATAACTTGTTTGACACTCATGTTGTCAAAGTTGGGTGGGAGAGATAGAGGTAGAATATATTACAATAATAATAAAAATATCTTTTCAATATATTATAAAATAAAAAATAAAAGTACATGACATTTTACAAATTTATTGTAAATAGAGAAGAACATGACTTACCTTAAATAAGGTATGCCAATCATGCATTTCAACCCTGACCCAAAATCACATTTTTTTGATATGAGACTAGTTATTTTTACATAAAATCCTATGGAAAATTTAGTTTTTTCTTTATGACTTCAAATATGGGATAAGTTTGTTGCTACATTAATAACCAAGGAATGACACTCATATTAATTCGTTTTCTATTTCTATTTGATTGAATGAAAGACTTCAATGCATGATTGGATTCATGAATGTCATTAAAAATTTTGACTATGTTTTCTTTATTATACCTTCCATCCAATAGTTTCCATAGTGTCTACGTTACATTCTTTCTAGTATGCATAGCATCAAACAAATTCATGATTGGGAGATTCTTGTAGTATGACAACCTACTAAATTGTCTAGGATAGATTTTAAGTCCTTTTGGAACTTTCTCATCAATGCCTTGATGACCTTCATCAAAATCAATTACATCATTACTAAACAAAAGATAGTATCCAAATTTAAATGTCATACAAAAACTTGCATCAGATGGAATGACATTACCTTGAGGATCCATTCTATTGTATTCCAACTTTCATATGTGAGGTGTCATTCTTCATGGCTCTGATGTTGCCTCTTCTTTCCCATTGGAAATTTTTTTTTCGATAATTCGATACTTATTATTTTTATGGAGAAATTACCTATGTGCATCGAACACCTTCTTTCCTAAACTTTTAGAAAGATGAGATTTCATCTTTGGACCACAAATTGGACATGAAAATTTTCCCTTTGTCTAAAGATATACAAGATCATGTATAATTTTATGACATGTGTACTAGAAGATTCATATTTACAATTTTCATGCACAACTTAAATATACAACAAAAATGTGTTAGAACTATTACATACCAAAAATATGCTTTAACAATTTTACATACCACAAAAATGTGTTAGCCTAGGGGCATCATGTATTGTCCATACAAGTATTGCACAAAATTGAAATTGTCTAGAGATGTTGTACATAGTGACCCCATTCCATAACTCCAACAACTCATCAATTAGGGGCTCAATATATACATTCATATGTTTTACTTGGTACTTACCTAGTTGAATGAGCATAAACAAAACATAATTATTATGGCCAATTTGAAAAATGTGTTTATAAATTAATTTAGATGGCTATTAAATGGAAATATACCTAGTATAATCATTTCCAACATTATGTGTTTCCTCATTATGGACATCCAAGGAGGAGTTTTACTATTAATAACAAAAATAGGCTAGATTGAGTAAATAGATCTCATCACTCCAAATGGATTGACACCATCTACTACCAATGAAAGCTTTAGATTATGAGGTTCTTCTTTAAATATTGGCCACCTATAATTTATGTTCTTAAATGTAAAACCATCCATAGGTATTCACATAATGTCATCTTGACTTCTATTGTGTGCATGGTAATCCATAAATTTTGCCAAGATAGTGCATCTAGATAATCATTACACACATGGCATAATGGGAATCTAGCAAAGAACCTCATGAGGCACCTTTTGGTTATTTAATCTGATCGATATTTGCTAATGTGAAAATTAGTTCATTGTGTTGCAAATTCATTTTGTTTAAGATATATAATATAATTATTGGGACATACATGTATTGTTTGATATTCCATTCCAATATCTATCATAAGGGCCAATAATTCTTGGTAAGAGTGAGGTAGAATATTTGATGGTGGTAACAAACAATCACCTATAAACTTATGGAAAAAAATTGTTAATATAAAGAACATTAATAGTATGCTAACATAGAATATGACAAAAATGAAACTATACCTTAGCATATGTGAGATTGCTACATTGGATATATCATTCATAACCTTGAAGTTCACCAAGAATAATACAATGTAGAGAAAGGTTTTTTGGGAGACTTGGTTTAGGGGCTCATATGCCATTTATGTTATAGGTATATCAAGGTCCCCTTCATCATCATCATTTGATATGCTACTATTGTCTTCTTCATTATCTTCATTAGTTGCGCTAGTAACATCTTCTTCAATCCTATTCTTTGGTACATTATTAGTCACACCAATACCAACATCTTCAATTGTTTTCTCTACCTCAGGATAATTTTCTTCCATGGGAGCATTACCTTCTAATTTGATATTAACACCTCTATGTTCCACTAGTTGGAAATCTGCATTCACCAAAGAACAAAAATTGTTTCCCCCTTCAATGTGATCATGTTGCCTACAATATCTCTGAGCTATTGTGATTAGAATTGTTCAATTCTTTAAGCCCTTGAATTTTTTGTAAGGACAATAACATTTTCCATCACCTTTTCTTTTGAACTGATACCACAGTCTATACATTGTCACCTTATTTTGTTATGGGTTCATATTGTTAGGCATGGAATTTCTTCATAGGCAAATATTTAAGCTATAAAATTATATCACATATAAACATACAAGAATTAGTAGTATCTTCTATATAATAAAAAATAATTAAATAATTAAATATTACTATCTCTTCAATAACAGTGGCATCCAAACAAATGAAATTAATTATACTATATATATATATATATATATATATATATATATATATATATATATATATATATATATATATATATATATATATATATATATATATATATATATATATATATATATATATATATATATGTAAAACAAAATCTTTTGCTAAAAAAAATCAATGTAAAGGCATAGATCACAAGGGCACAACAAGAGACAAAATATATAGTCATTGTTGAACCCTAAATGAATGAATGACTAGAAAATATATTCCTTGGTCACTATTAGAAAATATATATTCATTGTTGAATCCTAATTGAATAAGGTTTTCTTTATTATGGTTTATGATGGTCCACAATTCTAGATGCGATTTAGTGAAGCTAGTTTCATATGTTTACAAAAATACACCACAATTATCATTTCAAAGAATGTGTCGTATATTCATTAACCATACTTCCTTGTAATGAATTTGTGTTGTATCTTATCTTGAAGAAGCAATGTTTAGTCTACAAGTCTATTGCATCTTTCCCTAAGGTTGCACATGTTAGCATAAAAGTCAAGTTAAGATAGATAAGATTCCTAGGTATATAGCCTAAAATTTTATAGCTAGCATTCATATAGTGATAGTTTTCATTGTATTTTTTCCCATATTGAATATTTTTCATTTAAAAATATTATTTTTCTTGTGTGTTGAATTTTGTATTTATATTATTTCCTTCTATACATATAATGAATGGTTAATAAATTTATAGGTTTAATGTATGTTTATTTATTTCTCGAAAGCATCTATAGTTGTTCAAATATTATGTTTATTTATTTCCCGAAAGCATCTATAGTTGTTCAACTATTGTGGTACAGAAGCACCCCTCAAAGCTCTTAAAGCTAAAGACCTATTGAAGGTTCCCAACATGGAAGAATGAATGAAGATGCCATTTAAAGTTAGTTGGCATTTTTTAGAGAGAATAATGACATATTGTATGGTTAATAATGCAAGAATGATACAATGTCCTCAGGGGCCTGATAAGGAACCTAGGACCAAAATAATGTAATCGATGGCCAATAGTGCCATATGGGGTTAATTAAATTAGGAAAGGGTTAATAGGAATTTTATTTAAATAATAAAGGATCATTTGAGACCCATACTTTAATTTTTAAGGTTTAAAGAGATTAGAAAGTTGTAAAACATTAAATGCAAATTTAATTTTTAAAATTCTAATAGCTAGTAGCAATTTTGAAGGAAAACCAGTTGAGAGGTGTAAATGAGTTTCTAATCACACCCAACTAAATGAAATTAGCTATGGAAGATGTAAATCACCCTATATAGCCTAGGCAAGCCATAAGGACAATGAATGTACTATTGTATCAGCAATTTGTACATATTGGTTAAGGAAATGTATTGAGAAACTCCATTTTGCTCATGCTTGTTTGATCTCTTTAAATTCCTTTCATTTGATAAGATCTTTGAAGCATAATATACATTTCTAGATCAACATTTGATGTATTGAAGTTTAGATTATTGATTTTTCTTAAGACTCGATCTTTGCTTGAAGGGTTTCATGGTTTTATTTGACTAGTTTTGAGTTTTTGATGGAAATGGAGATCATATCATGGATGTAACCATTGATTCCTATTAGATGATCATCCTTAATAATTTACAATATCATATCTAAATACTAATGTGTAGATTGGGATGAAATACTAATGGGTGATCACCAAAAGTGCTTGGGAAACGAATGGTTTTCATGGCTATGGAGAAGTAGCCAGACATCTAGATATTGGATTTATTATTGGGATAAGTTCCTTATTTCCAAAGGATGGTGTAACAAATCACAATAGGTCAAGATTATGTTTGGAGAGGTGACATTGAAGAAGCCCTAGTTTAGGCAAGGGTTTGAAAGGTAATTTGGGGTTTTTTGGGTCTAGACAACCAATAAGCACAAATTGAGTATATATTTACTTTATTGGGATTGAATTAGAATACTGTAAAAAAATCTCATGGTTTGGAGATAGGTATTGTGAGTACTTCCTTTGTAAAAATGGGTATTTTTGGGCTTAAAATAGAGCCTATAGTGTAACAGAAAGAACTCCATCTAAAAAAACCATACCTATATTTTTGATATGTTGTATTAAAGAAAAATGGGTATCAAAATATGCCATTTATTTCTCTAATATTTTGGAAAAGTTTGGATAAAATAGAGGTGGAAGATCATTGAAGGGCTAATTGTGAATAACTTGTCCTAGTAGGTCACATTTTCAATTTGGACAACAAATCAACATTTGGGCTTTTGTATACAACTATAGCACCACTTCATCTTTACATTTATTCTTTCATTAATAGCATGAATCTTGGAGGATTTTAAATTAGAATAAAATGATCACATGATTTGTGCTAAATAGATTTACTAAAATGAATGTTCTAAAAATACTTTTGAAACTTTCAAGCAAACACACTTGGAAAATAAAACTTAGTTTTCCAATGAAGCCATTACTATTGTAGAAATAGTTGTAGCTCCCATCACCAATGATCTATCCACAAGTGGAATCACAAGTGGAATCATTTTTTTTTCAACAACTAATGAAAATTTAGAAAGTATTTTTTAATATCGCACTTAAGATTAGCATTGGGAAGACTATTGTAATATCCCCCCCCCTCCATCTAATATCAAAATTTATATTAAATTATAATAATTATTTAAACAAGCAATTATGATATCTCTAATAATGATAAGCATTTCTTATAATTGATTAAAACATATAAAGAAATATAATGTAATTGTTTCTTTGAAACATAGTAAGAATAATAATAATTCTAAAAATAAATATCAAATACACTAAAATATATTATGAATAGTACTTGACTACTAATCATACAAGAGAGGACCGGGCATGTACTAAGGGCCACATTGATCCAATGACCACCTTTCCTTATAAATAGATGTGGACCAATGGAGAAGAGGAGGGGGAGCCATATGCAGAAGAAATGCATTTTAAATAGAAATTCCAAATCAATATGATGTGAGGTGTATAGAGTGAAAAGCACAGAAGGAAGGAATCCACCATCGAAGGAAGGAAGGTGGACATGCATAAAGGAAAAGGAAGGACTAAAAAGTGTTGACATTATAGGCAAGTTTGTTTATTAGTGACACACACACACACACTTAATTAGATGGTTAGTAGCTATCAAGCTTATCTTATAATCTATAGTGTTAACCAAGTAATTCAAAGCTATATTGAGTTATACAGTTGCAACCAAATTCCAAGAACAATATTCAGTTCACTTCGAGAAGTATCTACCAATTTGGTGATTATTAGTGTAAATAGAGTTTCATAGTACTCACCAAGTCTCTCAGTGCAAACCAAGTTTTCTAGTGGTTACTGAGCTCGTAGCTTCAACAATGTGAATCTAGTGTTGACCAAGCTATACAGTGTCAACCAAGTGATTCAATTTGTATTGAGCTTGTAGTGATAGTGTTGATCAAGCTATACAGTGTCAACCAAGTGATTCAGTTTATATGCCAAGTTTCACAGTGTTCACCAAGTCACTAGTGTAGATCGAGTTCAAATTACTTGGAAGTGATTAGTATGAGTTGAGCTTCTATGTCTACCAAGTGCATGAAGATGCCAAGTGTTAACAATGGTTGGGGAGTGTCAGAACCTCACCGAGCTTGTCTTTAGAAGTCGAGTACCTGTAATTGGGCTTACTTTGTGTATTTTTGTGAAACTTATATTGCATCTGACTTAGATGAATTATAATTTGGATTGGTATATATGTAATGTATTATATCACATCCAAAGAGTATGAACATGGAATATTAATAAGATACACGAAGAGAAAAAGTGCGAAGTAAGAAGGCTATAAGCAGTATAAGGAACAACAAAGATTTATTTATCACAACAAGGTGATCATTACACTCCAAAGGAATCTCATTCATCAAATCAAAGTTGCAAATCAAAGATTAGCCATTGGTCCACCCTAATAGGTAGAACAATTAAATCCTTTCACAAGGTAGACTTAATAGTCTTTTGTAAATCTCTTTACCAATTACATACTTCATTGTATGTTTGTAAATCCTTTTGCAAGGTGGACCTAGCAATCCTTATTGCTCCTAACAAGGAAGATAATCATAAGTGATCAATGCAAGCCTTAATAGGCCAACTTTATATTGTAGTACTAAAGCTTGTGGGTATCATCCCCACCCTAGTTTTACTTTCTATTTGGAAGGTGTCTAGGTCACCATAATGTGCATCAAAGTGTTATGAATGTTTTAATGCTTTCAATTTTTTCATGCATGCAACTAGATCAAAATACATGTGAAGGATTAATTGGTGAATTAAGTTTTATTGGTTACTGATTCACCCCTCCCCTCTCAGTAACTTAGCCTATCTTATATTTCCAACAATTGGTATCAGAGCTTTCTAGTTCTCAAAGAAGAAGTTTAACAACTTGAGCAAAGATCAGAGGCAATGGAGGTATTCAGACTTGATAAGACTATTGATAATGAAAAACTAGATTTGGAATTGGCCATTGGGCAACTTAAGAAAGAAAAAGAGAAACTCTTCAATCTCTAAAAAGAAGAAAATATCCTGTATTACAGATGAATGACAAACTTTACATTGAAGAAATAATTGAATGTATCCACTAAGAAAGTAATTCAAATGAAGCTAATGAAGCAATTAGAGAACTAATAGAAAAGAATGGTACAATTCAAGTAGTCAATAAACTGAAAAGAGAACAAGAAATTCAGTCAGTAAGATTGTGTGAAGTCATGGAAGAGAAAAACAAGATAAAAGAAGAATTAGAAGGAAAGAATAATGAATTCAGCATCTATCCCTTCAACAAGTGGCCTTCATTGATCAACTTACTAATGCAAATGAAGAAATCATGAATCTAAGATCAAAAAATGAAAGATTGCAAAATGATCTGACCATTGAAAAGAAAACCAATGAGAGGATGATGAAATATCAAGAAAACATGGATCAATTAAATGAACAAATCCAATTCAGATAGAAAGGAAAATCAAGAATTGGATATAGAGAAGAAGGTGAATCATCCAAGCAAAGAGCTCAAAAGAATCAAAGACCTACTTGCAATCACTGTGGCAAACTAGATCATACATCAAACAAATGTTGGAGTAATGGTAAAGCTAAATTCAATGGAAAATGCTACAATTATAATAAGCATGGTCATAATGCTAATGAATGCAAAGAGAAACCTAAATTTGAAGGCAAATGTCACAAATGCAAGAAGCATGGGCACAAATCTTCTAAATGAAAAACTAAGATATTGAATCTAGGAGAACAAATTGTAAATGCTATATTTAGTTGGGACTACAATACATGGTGCAAATGTCATTACTGTGGAGAATTCTGACACATTAGAATAAACTATGTAAAGCATCACATGAGGACAAGAGACTCCACTAGAAGATGTTTCATTTGTATAGAACTTAGCCATCTTGCCAAGAACTATATGAACACTAGAAGAATTGAAAATGAAAAGAAAGTTAAGGCTAATAACATTAGGAAGCAAATGAGATAGCAGTCTTTTGAAATCTTTTGAGAATGCAAGTTTGATCAATGAAGCACATGGCACTCAAGAATTGGGTGACTCAAATTTTTTTACTTGATCTCCCACAAGCATAACTATAATTAAGATTCTAAAGTAGACATCTCATATCAGTTCCAGTCAACAAAAAGAAAGATCCATATTAGCATTCAAGATGCAAAGGGATAACTAAGTGTTTAAGGAAATTCTAGACCTTAACGAGCTAGGCCAGGTAACAATACCCTACTGAGCAAGGTCGCGAGTAACTAAGTCATTGTGTGGACATCGGGTCATGAATGGATCTACCGAGCAATTAACTCAAACCAAATGGAAGACAACCTGTCATCAAGAAAGCAAACATACCAAGCATTTATGGTGATTGGAAAGTGGAATTTGTTAAAAAATGTGAAATCAAATTAAGTTTTCATCATGAATTTTAAAGAGCTATATGCGAAGAGCGATTTCTATGCATCCAAGTAATTTGTGCATTTTATTGTTAAAGTTTTCTATGTTTTCATAAACCCTATCAAGCAATGGTATCCTCTAGTAGCAAAACCAAG
This sequence comes from Cupressus sempervirens, assembly GCA_028749045.1. Lineage (NCBI taxonomy): Eukaryota > Viridiplantae > Streptophyta > Pinopsida > Cupressales > Cupressaceae > Cupressus > Cupressus sempervirens. The sequence goes on along the minus strand of CM053793.1, from coordinate 654,407,807 downwards.
AAGAGATCCAAAATGTTGTTTTGAGGAGTTGAGTGGAAAGCACCAGATTTTAAATTAGTTTGACAATTGTGAAAATGCTTGATCCTACCAGAGCTCAATCATAGATTCCACCAAAGATACTACTGGTTAATGACATTCGCTTGTATTTTTGTTTTTCAACTCAAAACACAGGAACCCTAGAAATGGATGAAACTTTGGAAAAGTTGTGTGTGAATGTTGTGTTAAAACTTGAGCATCAACACTTGGAAACCAAGGGTTTAACCCACATTCCACACATTTAAAGGATTTACAAATGACTATTAGGTCGACCTTGGTTAAAGGATTTGAAATTGATACAATGGTTAGAAAGTAACAACAAGTTGATCTATTAAATACAACTCGCTTTATAAATATAGATCACAATGTATCTCATATGTTGATCCACTAACTGACCTCCATTCATGTCTTAATGATTGTCTCTAATATTCTTAGAAAATCCTTCAAGCAATTACTCTTTACCTTAGCTCTTCTCCTTCTTCACAACCTTCTTCTCAAGTTTTTGAGTCAATAAATTAGCAACTACTAACCTTACTATATTAGCCCTTATGCCACCTTAAATAGGTATCTTTGATTTTTTTCCACTTAAACACTACTATAGCTCTTAGGGTTAGGTCAAATTCATCGAAACCTTTCATCTTTTCATTTCCTCCCTTCCTCTTCTAGAAACTTCTCCACACTTCTCTTTGAATCCATACACAGAAATGCTAAAACATGATTTCTCTTGAACTAAATTTTCCAACTCATCAATTTTAATCTTCAATATGCTTTCAATATTCAAAGAATTCAACTATGTCAACCAAGAAATGAGATTCCTTCACAAACTCTAAAATGTTGTAACTTAGCCAACACTGTGTTCCTCAGCCTCAATCATCACTAGATAACCCAGTCATCATTATATTGACTTATTCAGCTTACACTATCTTTTCTTGGTTCAATTACTAGCGCTCGGTCCAACTTCTTTGATACTTTTTCTTTTACTAGCATTCAGTCAATACTGAATTTTCTTGACTTCTATTGTTTGCTTGGTTGACACTAACATAGTTGAACTTTAACTATAAGTTCCTTAATCTTCTTCTTTGAAGCTTGGATAAGACTAAGTATTTTTTCTTCACTAATCATCTCTTCTAGGCTTTAACACATCAATCTTTTCCACTTAGTGTTATCATTAAACAACACATTATCTTGCCAAAGTCCAACTGATCAAGTGCCCATTGTAATTCCACAAAACTCAACATTTTCACTAGGTCTTCTTATTATCTCTTCTTCTCAAATACTCTTCATCAATCATGTTGATATGACACTCTACTTATGTAGTAACTATCTTACTAATAAGGTTTGACATCAATGACAACATAACAATTGTTCCAAAAATAGTTCCAATAGAAACATGAAACAAATAAGTATCTCATAAGAAGACAATGGAAGAAAGAAACATTGTTTCATTACATCCCAAAACTCAACTTATCAACACATTGGAGAGAACAAAACCGGAACATCTTTTCATTAAAATATTTGTTGTTCCTCATAAACAATGATAATGAAACTCAAAACTCGAAGACATATAATGACTCAACAATAGATCCATTCAATTTGCTCACGAAATCTGTAAAATATAATGTTCATACACAAGAAAATGCTAGAAATTGTGGAATCACAACCATGAGAACTTTTCATCAACGTGATTCTTCTTTGTCGATATATGGCTATTTCTACTTGTATTTAGATCCACTTCTTTACATAGTTGATTGTGCAATAAATCTCAGACTACAATAGTATTTCAATATTCTACACTCTCTTCTATCCATTCATCCTACTCACCTCTCCAATTCTGCCAAAGGGCTACACGCAGCCCTTGTTAATTATATATATGACAATAAATTTAATAGTTAAATAATCGTGGAAGTCAAAACTTCTTATAAAATTGTCTACCAACTAATGACATAATTTTTGTTGAATACTTTATTTGAGGCTGTTCGGCGGATTGCATTCCAAAGCAGATGGAAAGACCCGGTCCTTCAAACGGATACCCTCGAAAAAGTGGGTTAAAGCTGGACAAATGAAGACAAAACGTGGTGACCAAAGAACAGCGGGAATCACTGGCTTCAATTCAATGAGGACAAAACGTGGCGAACAAGAATGACGGGAATCATGAAGCGTGGATCTCTCGTAAAATAAGAATAAAATGTATCTGTTAACACAGAGGACGTTAACAAATTTGGGCGTCCGGGTAAAACATTCCGTGATTTTATTCAAATTCTCTGCCCTTCTCAGATAGTCTGTTGAAATCAGTTTTAGTGAGAATGGGAGAAGAGCAGATTGATGTTGAGGGATGGGCAGCGAGGGACAATTCCGGCATTCTTTCGCCTTTCAATTTTACTCGCAGGTGATAAATACTCCCATTTGATTTGTTGAAACATTTAACGGTGTTGCTTATGATTGTTCTCGTATTTTATCTAGGGAACTGAGATTATCAAAAGATACTCATTAACAGAGCCTAGCGGTGCTTTTACTGATCTTTAAAGAGCTTCATTAATGGAGCATGGTAGTGTTTTAACTGAACTTCTTTGGGATCCGAATTATGTAAGAATGTGTTTCGTTCGGGCTTGGATTTACTTTGAAATTTTGTTTACACATTTGGTAGATCTTCAACGGCTTTAAATGTTGTATGGTGTTGATGCGATCGGATTGTAAAACCCTTGTCCATGAGTAAAAGGGGCATCCGACTTAATGGTGGATCCCCTCGACCCCAATTGTGGAGTTGTTTTCAAATATATAGAAATTATTTGGTACTGGAAATTTTGAGCAGAAGTTCAAATTATTTTAATTAAATTAGTTCCGCTGCTGTTTTGTCAGAGTTCACATGTTCAAACCTTTATTCCACACGTGACCTGAGAATATGTCACTGTAGATTTTTAAACAGAAATTGATTTGTTTTTCGTTGAATTTAAACTAGTATATCTAGATTTCCCATTTAAAAATGTTACTAACCCATTTATTGTGTCTAGCTTGAAACTCATCTGCAATTTGGCAGCTAGATGTTTGTGCCGAATCTTAGAATTGGTTGTGATTTTGAATGAATCTTATGAAAAGAAGAGGAATATTTCTTTAAACCCTAAAATATCTTAGCGCTCTGTTTTAAATGTTGTCTACTGCTCAGCCAATCGCAGTAAACCCTGATGTGTGGCGTGCCTGAGTCAAATGCTTCCTCCACTGCGGATTTCTTCTCAAATATAGAGATTATATTCAGCCAGAAATTTTGAACAGAACTTAATTTTCCTCTGTTTAATCAAACTTTCATTTAGATTTGCCATGCGGAAAAGTTTCTGATGAATCTTTAAATGGACCGTTAATTTCACTCTATTTTGTTAAAAGACCGGTAATTTTTCATTAAACCGTAAAATATATTTGTTGTCTGTTTTTTAAGCTAAGCAAATTTTAAAACAAATTCATTTTCAGGAAGACTGGTCCAAATGACGTGACATTCAAGGTTGTTTTCTGTGGGGTTTGCCATTCGGATTTGCACCAGCTCCACAATGACTGGCTCAACTCTCGATTCCCCTTGGTCCCAGGGTATGCCTTGTTTCTTCCCTCTGTTTTCCCATCTTTCGCACACACCATTAATAATATAAATTTAAGAAACCCTTCTTTTCAGGCATGAAATCGTGGGAATCGTAACAGAAGTGGGATCAAAAGTAGAAAAGTTCACCGTTGGCGAACGTGTTGGAGTCGGATGTATGGTGGGAAGTTGCCATAACTGTGACAGCTGTGAAAAGGAGTTGGAGCAATACTGTGAGGGAGTCATCGGTTCCTACAACAGCATAGATTTGGATGGTTCTGTTACTTATGGAGGCTACTCATCTTTAATGGTCTGCGATCAGAGGTAAATTAACGTTCCATGACTATGCAATTGGCGATCTTTGAAAACATTCAATTAGGGTTTTGAAAAATTGTTAGGACTCCTTTTAAAGCAGTGTGATTTGTGATATGTGCTCAGGTTTGTAATTAAGGTGCCGGAAAGCCTGCCTTTCGATGCGGCCGCCCCGTTGTTATGCGCGGGAATAACTGTTTACAGCCCAATGAAGTACTTTGGAATGACAGAGAAAGGAAATCGTTTGGGCGTAGTGGGGCTCGGGGGACTTGGTCACATGGCGGTTCAATTCGGCAAAGCATTTGGGCTGCATGTGACCGTCATCAGTACATCCCCAAACAAAGAAAAAGAAGCGAAAGAGGTTTTGGGGGCTGATGAGTTTCTTATCAGCAAAGATGAGAAGCAGATGAAGGAGGCAAGTAAATCCCTGGATTATATAATTGATACTGTGTCGGCCGATCATCCCCTGCCGCCATTGCTCAGTTTGCTCAAAGTTAACGGAAAACTGGTTGTAGTCGGCTTGCCTTCTAAACCAATGGTGATTCCAGCTCCTAGTGTTGTTATTGGTAAGAAATTCACCTGCATATTGTGTGTTCTTAACTTTTTGTTGATGAATTAAAGCTTTGTAATCCTGGTGATTTCAGGTCGGAGATTAGTTGCAGGGAGCGCAATTGGTGGAATAAAAGAAACGCAGGAGATGATGGATTTTTGTGGAGAGCACAACATCTCATGCAAGATAGAAAAGATATCTATTGATTATATCAACACAGCAATGGAAAGGCTGGAGAAGGGAGATGTTAAATATCGCTTCGTGATTGACAATGCTGAGAGTTTTAAGGTTTAAGCAAGATCTTTTGGTCTATAATTGAGCACTGTTTAAAGACCAAGCTTGTTGCATGATAATTTTTAGGATTTGCGTGAAGATATTAGGGTTGGAAAAATAAATCAAACTTTGACAATTTAAAGTTTTTAGTTTAGGAATTAAGATTAGTGTATGATGTTTAAGTTCCCTAACAGACAGTCACACAATTGATCAGGAATAAATATAGTACAGTTTAATAATTTATTATTATTGTATAATAATTTATTACCACTATAACATTATCTTATTCTAATATTTTAAAATAGAAAATGTGAAAAGAGGCTTAAAGAAACCCTATAGGTTAATATGATTAAAAATTTAAATTTTTTGCTTTAAATATTTAATTTTGTTTTAAAAGTTGAAAATTTCAAATAGTGATACGGATAAAAGTCAAATTTAAGTGTCTAGATTTTTAGTCAAACTTATTAATCTATCTTAGTATTGATATATTTCAAGTGTTCTTAAATATAGACTTTTTAAAGTATTATGCAAAACGTTCAACAAGTGTTGTGCTTTATGAATCATTACTTATAGACGTGATGGCTATCAAGATTCAATTGTGTTGTTTTTGAGTTAAACTCATTGACCTATGTTTCTGGGTCATTGGTCTTGGAAGAACCCACCTCTCATGATAATGATTGGAACATTAGGTTTGTTTAAAATAAAATAAAATATTGTTTTAAAATAAGAAATTCTGTAATATCCATTTGTTATTAACAAGTTTAGTTTAGAATGATTATATAAAAGTGAAACATTATAATAATTAATTGATAGTGGGAGATAGATCCTACTTTGTTTAATAATTATTTAATTCACGTTTCTAATATATTTTATAAAATAGTTTAAAGCAAAAACAAAATGGATCTACCATACTATTAATTCATCATTATAACACTAGAATGAGAATCAGAGGAAAAATTTTACAATATAAAATTTCAAATAATATTACTTAAATCTTGAGATGCCTATAGCTCACAACTTTATAAATTATTGTAATATAGCTAAAAAAGTGTCATCATAATTGAAACTCTCCCAAAAGGAAGATCTATAAAACAAATCCAATTCAATCAATCATAAATTTGAGATAAGTAATTTATAAATCATATTAAATAAGTAAATAAATATCTTAACTTTAGAAAAAGAAATGTAAGATATAAGGTTGTTTTACGATATATGTAATCATTGTTTGGTTTGAAAATGTTTAATCATATTTTTTGAAACTCGTATTAACATAATCTTCTAGTGTTGTGATTGATTGCACATCGTATATACCTTATAAGAGATTAGAAAATGCATTTGACACCTTTTTAGTCTTTGCATCTTCATGTGCATGTCCTATAAGATAAAATAATTGAAAAGGTATTAGAAAAGTAAGACAACAAGTGTATATTTAATGTTGAGAGTTTGCAAGATCTACTCTAAGAGAATTATAAAGATGGATATGGACATTCTTAATGCCAAATCAAGTCATTTTTCCAAAAGAAACAAAGGTGAGTGGAAAAGTTCAAAGGGATGTGCATTGATGTAATTGTGCCTTGTCTTCATCAATGTTATTGTTGACCATTAATTAAAAGAAAATATATGTTATTGTTGACCATTAATTAAAAGAAAATATATGTAGTACATTCAAGGTTGGGTTTTTGGATTTGTTTGTCCACATTTGAGAATTGGTGTCATAAATACTAGATCTACAATAACTTTCATACTAACAATAAGATCCACATTTTCTCTTAGTGTGGAGAGTCAAAAAGGTAGCATTAGAGCTTGAGTAACATAGTAAACATGTAGTATATTGGTGAATATATTTTAAGAGACAATGCTAGAGATAATGTATTAGTTTGGTACCACATTATGATGGACTAATAATAATAATTAAATGTGGGCTTTATTGATTCAAATGAATGTTAAAGGCCTTATGAGTTTTATGAAGATATGATAAAAGTCAATAGACTTGAGGAAAATAAAGAAGTAATGAATGTGAACCATCAATATTTGTCATTTGAAAAATATATCATTCCTTGCATTGGACCGCATTTATTTATTTGGCATCCTTGTGAAAAAGGTACTTGACATGCATATTATTTCTTTGGTGCATTTAGAATTTTTTATCTATCTTTTTTTTAATATCTTCTAAGGGCGCCACAATTTATGATATGATTATGTACTTTGAATGGTAATATTAGGGCAAGTTATCTATCATGTGCCTTGTTTCCACTAAGGTCCTTTGAAATCTTGTGTTATGTTTGAAGATAGGATACTCTTTTTATTTTTGGGCTCTTAGCATCATGCAAAGAAAAGTTCGATATGATTTTTTGAAATGTTCTACTAGCCTTCTTGTTTGTTAAATTATTCCTATGTATACAATATGAAGTCACCTTGGTTCCTCATAACTTGGTAGATACTATCACAACCTATATCAAATAAAGATCTTACCACATTAAAACATAAATATTTAGTACTATGGATTCCCACATACATTTATCCGACACTTTTAGTCCATCTATCCTACATTCTTACTTTCTATCTACACAATGTATCTATTTTTCTTATCTCCACTTAATCATAAATTTAGTTTGTATATGTGTCCTCTTCTATCTTTGCATCTTCTATTGCTTTAATCCTTGCATCTAATCTGTGCTGTCTCTTGACATTATCATTCATTCATTCATCACTTACATTAACCACTTCTTCATTCCACTATCATTTATTTTTGTCTTACATAATGCACATGTGTAAGTCTAGCCATTACTCATTGTTATCATTTCTTGATCAATTTTTTTCCCATGCATTTAATATAGATGTAGTATTATATTCATCCCACTATTATCAATTTCATTATATCTTATATTCATTGTAATACCTTTATATTTAATTGGATTATACGATGCATTAATCACACATGCACAAGCACGCACGCATGTGCACACACACACCCCATAATCATCATTACACTACGTATACATCATCTCATCTATTTTGAAAGCAATCTTATCTTCTCCCCACCTACACATGGTGTCTAGTAGAGGCATCCTCATCCTCATCATCATGTCCAATTTTATCATCTTTCCTCTAGGTTCCTAATCACTCCTTCAAATTATTGAGGCATCTAGGTCCTAATCTACGTATATTATTTTAACTATTATGCTTTAAATTTATTTAAAATCACATTGCTTCATATAAGAAAAATATGTCATAAACTATAATTGACTATTGACACTTGAATAATTTTTTCCTTAGTAATCCCAACTTTCAATTTCATATTAGTTAAGTGTTATGATGTGATTGAACTAATATTTAATTATCTCAAACTTCATCCTGCATAATTTCTTCTACCATCACAAATTCCTAACAAGAAGTAAATAATTAATTTAATTATTTACCCCTATACCTTTCTTCTTTCCTATATATTATCTCATAATCTCCCTTTTTTCAATCACATTCTATTATGCCATGAATATTCAATTAACATGCCACTAAAAGTGCACTCCTTAATATTTGATCAAGTGAGATCAACCTTCCCAATCCAATTGGGGACATATATATCATGTCTTCAATCATAAAGGAGGAAATTTTAAGTCCTGCGTGTGTCCTCGAAGTACCAATCACCCTTAGAACTCAACTAATGCTTCCACTTGCACAATTTCATGAAGTGGGAGGACAAGTGTTTCTTCTATCATTAAGCTCTATTGTTCCCTTCTAATTGTATATCTATTTTTATCTCTAACATATTTGTAACATACACTTAACCATGTTATCCCAATATGTTCTCACTTTCCTACAACCAAAATTCATGTAAACATATCAAGTGAGAACACATGAAATAAAATCCATGCAATTAAGAGTCATACATAGTGTAATATTGTGACTTGATCAAATTTTAAGTTGGATTGGCTTGTTTTTCCCAATCTTAAATTTTTTTCTATGTTGTTTAGTTTCTATTACAAATTTCATTGATTTTCCACAAGTTCCATCTACAAATGAATAAGCAAATAATTACTTATAATAATGAAATTCAACTATAATTTTAAATGTGCATCAATGAATGAATGACATACTTTGTATGTGTGTGCAAATATTTATTTATAACAATGAAAGTTAATGTAGTTTAAACTATCCACTGATAAATGATTTATTTTATGAATATTTTTAAATTATCTTGGTTAATACATGTGTGTGTGTGTGTGTGTGTGTGTGTGTGTGTGTGTGTGCATTATGTATATATACATATATGTGTACATACATACATGCATACATACATGCATGCATGCCTATGTACTTAGACACATGGAAAATCTTACTATAAGATTAGTTGCTTTAATTTGTTGCATTAAATATTATGCAAAAAGGAAGTAAACCTTTCACTAACATTGTAATCCTAGCTATGCATACATAGAGAGAAGGTTCTCAATGTCTTTTAGGGAGGAGATAAACTCCTTATGTTGTATTTGGTGATTCCTTTTTTTGAATAAGCTCACAAAAAATCATTTTCCCTTTGCTTCCCTCTACCTCTAAATCAAAAAGATATGCCCCTATACCATAAATCAATATGACTTGGATTTTTTTCCATCTACTTGTAGATTGAAGAGGGGCCAAAATTTGGTTTGACTTGGATGTTATGGACAACATCGAACACGACACTCTAGTTAGCTAGAGAAACTATGTGCCTTACAATTTGTATTCACCATATGGTGTAATCTAGTGTCTATATTAGGGTAGTCAAAAGGCTCTCAATAATGTCACTATCATGTACATGATCTTAGTTTTCCTCACATATTTCTACACCATGTTGATGGTTGCCTCATTGGCTAGAAGAACATTATTGAAGAATCTTTAAAACATTTATCATCACTCTCCTCACAACACTCATTATTTTCTCATTTTGATACTTTTCATTTTGTCTTGTTTCTTATCTTTTTTGGGTCTTCATTGAATTTGTTTCTCCCTCATCTTGTAGAACATTAATTCATAACTTTAAAGAAGTTATAGTTCTATCAATTGTGTGTTTCTCCTTACTCTACTTTCTTTTATTTGTGTACAATATCCATGCATGATGTGTGTGTGCGCATGTGCACGCACGCGTGTGTGTATACATATACATAAAGCTTGATATTAAGTAAAAATAAATTTCTCTTTAATATTGAAAAATATAGGTTTTTTTCAATTGTACTAAAGGTATATTTTAACTTCAATAATGGCAGTCAATCTTAATATAAAATGTCTATAAAAAATAACATATTTTTTAAATATATTTTTAAAAAAATCTCCTGAGATAATCTTATAAATATCATAGAAAGGGAAAAATATATTTACTTATATAAAAATGAAATTCAATCATTCATTCAAAATTTATTTAATGATTGACATAATTTATATTTTAAAAAATTAAATTTTATATCAAATATAAAAATATTATAGAAAAATATTTAATTACAATAATGGAAGTTAGGTGTTAATTTAAATTGTGTCCTAGTGAATTGCATAATTTGTGACTATTTTATTTGAGGTTCTCTGAGGAATTGCAAGGCAATTGGAAGTCTATTGACTTTTAATTAATTCTGTGTCATAGTACTTTAGATAGATTTCATGCTGAAAAAGAGAAAATTTTATAAACATGGCGGTGGAAAATGGAACAGGCTAATCTCCAGAAAAAATGCACTAAAGACAAAGCAAAGTCAATTTTTTTTTCTAGATTCACCAAAACATAGTGTTTTTTTCCCAATTTTGTTGTTGTTTATGACTACAAACCATGTAGATCATGATAATCAAATGCTGAAATGTTCAAAAAAATCCATGATGTTTTTTATTTTATAAAAATTGGTCACCTATACAGTTTTTAGGGAGGATAGCTGGGTTCATGGAAAATAGTTTGAAGGAAAAATGTGGTGAACAAATCACACTAGGAATCCTGAGCTATGGATCTCATGCAAAATAAGAATAAAATGCATTAGTTAATATAAGCATGGGATTTGTCATAAAAGCATTCGGTGATCTTATTTTATTTTGGGTGATTTGTTTTGCTCTTCCATTCTTAGATAGTTTGTTGAAATCAGTTTTATCAAGAATGGGAGAAGATCATTTTGATGTTTAGTAATGAGTACCAAAGTGTAAGTCTAGCATGCTTTCTCATTTTAATTTAATTTTCAAGTACTAAATATTTCTATTTATTTAGTCTCACTAAACATTTTTTATTCTTTATGAAAATTTTGTTTGGATTAAGATTTGAGGTGAATTTTTTTATAATTGTCTTCTATTTTAGTTTTTTGTTCTTTAGTTTGGAAGGTGGAGCAAAGTTTTTTTAAAGCACCTTGAGTTGCATATTTAGGCACAATTTTTTTTTATTCTTACAAGAATATTTGTAAATGTAGAGTTTGAACAATAAAAATTCATAGAATCTAAAGAACACTTGCATGCAATGATCTGTCATAGAGAAGTAGAGAGAAGAAAAGGACAATGGTTTGGATCTGAAAACATGCAAGAATATATTATCACACAAAAATAATGAGCAAAATATACAATCGATCAATCCTTATAGAAGGAGATCAAGATCTAAAAGGGAAACCCTAAGAGGTAAAAATATTTAATAATTAATTTAACTATTAAACATGACTAATGCAACTGCTTGAAAGTGAAATATTAAGATAAGAGTAAAGCTAATTTAATCAATATAATTAAATTAATAATTTACTCTAACTTATCCTACCCCCAAAAATGCCCACCCCTCTCCCCTAAAGATGAGCAACAATGTAGCTACAAACAATGCAAGAAGATAATAAAGGAACAATAATGATAAAGAAAACTTGGGTCCTAGCTATAGGGCATGATGAGGTACCCCATCACAACCAAATCTCTATGAAATGAAGAAATAGAGAAAACCACATCAAGAAAGCCTACTCCAAAAAGAGATAGAAAGAATGTTGAAACTAAAGAATGAAAAAAGGGCTTATCGAGACTCCCCAATGAAAATTTTCTTCACCCCAAGTATAGAACACAATTGAAGATAGGTTGGTGAGATGCAAAAGGTTTAATGAAGATGCCAACAATCTTCTCTATAGTGGGAATGTACTCCAAGCTGAGAGAACCATCTTGAATCAACTGCCTAATGAAATGCATATGGATCTTAATGTTCCTGGTCTACTAATTCTCAACTAAGTTGTGTGAAATGTGGATAGAACTCTGATTGTCACACTAAAGAATAATGAGACTATCAGGAGGAATACCAAACTCTTTCATCAACTATCAAATCCATAAAGCCTCCTGAATAGCTAGGACAACTACTTGGTACTCTTCCTATGTAGATGATAATATGCAAGTTATCTTCTTCTAACAAGACCATGTAATAGGACCAGAACCAAGAGAGAAAACAAAGCCAAAAGTAGACTTTTGATCATCAATATCATTGACCCAATTTGAGTCTATGAAACCAACAATGTGAGGATCCTCTAATGTATAGTAAATGAAATACAATGTAGTGTCCTGGATGTACCTCAAGATATATTTGCCAGCTTTCCAATGACTCTCATGGTGATCCTGGGAGAATCTAGAGACAAGTCCAACCACAAAGGAAAGATTAGGATAAGTGTATATCAAGTACAAAATACTACCCACAAGCTATTTCTATAATGTCAAATCCATTTTAGGAGTGGAGAAAGTGGTAGATAAAAAAACACATGACTAAAAAGGTGTGGGATAAATCTTGCAATCAAGCATGTTGAATCTTTGAATTATATCAAGAGCATACTTTTTCTAGAGTATGCAAATACCATTTGAAGAATAAATAACATATGGGCCCAAAATATAGTACCTAATACCAAGAGATGTCATCTCAAACTACTCCGTCAAGGCTCATTGAACACTCTCAACCATAGATGATGAGCTACTTGTAATAATGAGATGATCAACATATATCGTGCACATATTAAAAGATCATCCCCATGATATTGAATGTACATTATATGGTCAAAATGCTAGCATATGAAGTTTGAGTCAAGCATAAAAGAGTATATTTTCTCATACCAATATCAAGGGGCTTCTTTGAGACCATATTTAATGACCTCCTAAGTGTACAAATGATTGAAAAGTCCTACAAAAAATCCTAAGGCTTCTCAATATAAATCTCATCATGTAGATATCCATGCAAGAAGGAACTCTTCACATCCATCTGATATATTTTCCATTCTTGAGAAGCTGTAAGAGAGAGTACAAGGTGAATAGAATTAACCTTGGTGATAAGAGAAAAGGTCTCAGAGTAATCAATACCCTCCACCTATGAAAATCCCTTCGCAACAAGATATGCCTTATAGCTATCAATAGATCTATTTGCAACACAATGCTTAAAGGATATGTAATCCTAAAGAGGAGAAGAGGTAGTACAGGTAGTTAGGGAGAAGTTGATGACAAAGGCTCTGTCTAAGGATAATGCTCATCAAAGTAGACATCTCACAAGAATAATATCTCTCTAAAATCAAGATCAAACAAGTTGTATACCTTCACATCCTTGTAGTAGCCAAAAAATATGAGTGGTTGGCTCTTCCTCTCCATAGATTTCCTTTGAGAATATGGAGTAAATGCCTAAACCTCACTACCAAAAACTCTAAAATTAGAAACATCGGGCTTGATATGAATCCAATCCCCCTTAGAAGTCAAATGTTTCAATATCTTGTGAAGCATTATATTTTGAATATAGTTGGCACAATTGATAGCCTCATCCCAAAATGAAGAACTCATGCTTGAGCTTGTATCATACGATTGGTCATCTCTTGTAATGTTGTAATTTTCATTCTCTTGATAATCCCATTCTACTAAAGGGTATAAGGAACTAAAAACTAATATTATAAACCATACTCAATGAAAAATTATTTGAAATATTGATTCACATATTCTCCCCCATTGTTAGCACATATTTTCTTGACAAAAAGAGTAGACTTCTTCTCCACAAATGTCTAAAAGACTCAAAATGAATCCAATACATCAGAATTGTACTTCAATAAGTACACCCATGTATGTGTAAATAAATTATCTATAAAGGTGAGTGTATAATGAGCACCCAAAAAATGAGTGGGAAATGACATCAGATCACTATATATATCAACTCTAGTGGTGCCTTGGTGCATGAGGATTGACCTATTAAAAAGGGATTTATGTGGTATTTTCCAAGATCACAACCTTAACAAACACCATTAGTACAAGAGATCTAAGGTATCCCAATTACTAGCTCCTATGTACTCATCTATTGTAGATATATGTAATTGGCATAGCCAAAACACTCATGCCAAATCTTGATCACTATGTCTACATGAGAAACAAGAGAAAAACATATAGAATCAAAGTTCTTGAAGCCATTGAACCTATATAAGAGAGTATCTAAATAAAAAATCCCTATAGAAAAAATAAATTAGAGGCATGGAGGTCTCGAATAATTACATCATATGGTGAGAACTCCACTATTTTACTAGAGCCAGAATGAAAAATATGATAAGTGGATAGAAGGTTAGTAGAACTAGTAGGAACCAAAAGAGAATCCTATAGAGAACCACCATCCAATAAAATAGTACCAAAACCTATTAAAAAAAGTTTTGTTGAGTCACTAGTTGCAATTTATGAAGTGTCACTATGGGAAAGTGAGGTAACCAAATTATGTGAGTGTGTCATATGGTGTGAAGCACCTAAATTAATGATCCATGTGATAGTAGAAGATAAAGATCATATAGAAAGAGTATGAACATTCACTATGAGAGAAGGTGGTGGCTTTAGAGAAGAAATATGATGAAGGGTACTCCCCTTAATACCATAAACCATAATAGAAAACAAAGAAATAACATAAAATGCGAGAAAAAAATATAGACTTCTTATTTTTGTTGCAAATGTGAAATTAAAAAATCCACAAGTACAATATGCTAACCCACATGGATGCCTTCATTATAATATTCTGCAAGATAAGTTGTGAACTATCACCCAGAGCTATTCTAGACAATGTTCAAGCCTTTTTTAAATAGGCAATTTTATGCCACCTAGGAAGGTTCTAGATAATGAAACATAATATGTAGGGCTGAAAAACCCTAACAATACTTACAAAGTTAGCCAAATACATCTTTGACAATTATTTTAGATATTTCAGGTAGCCCAACATCTAAAGGTCATAACTCTTGAACTGTTGCTCTAATTGGCTAGTATAACCACTTTTTGAAAATCTTAGCTCATGACCTATAGGCTCAAAACTACAGAAGCACCCTTTTGACAAGTTTTCAAACCTCATCTAGGCACTCTAAGGCCTCCAATGGTTAGCCTAAAGATTTTTCTGCTAATCTTTCCATCAAAAATCCACAATAACTTCTCCAATACTTAAGCTAGAGAAATAGATTTTTATGGTAGGCTTAGAACTCTAAAATGAACCTTCATGTAGAAAATAAGAACATTATGAGCTTGTATGAAAAACTTACTAAAAATAGCAAGCTCCTATAAATAGTAACCACCCTATCTACTAGTTCTTATTAAAATAGAAAAGACTGAAAAGAAAATATTTTTGGGTGATGTAAGATTGCTCTTACACCCAAGACATTTTTAGATTAGACACGTGAGGTAATTTCAGAAGTGAACTCATCACATCTTAGGTGTTTAGAGGAAAACCAAGATGGTTAACCTCCTCCCTTGCTAGCCATGATGAATCCTTTACTAGCTTCCCTTTCCATTTGACCAGGTATTCCTCATAAGTTATGTTCCTTGTACTTATGCCAAGATGATTGTCCAATATTTCCTCAATCTCCTTTGTAGCCAAACTAGTCACTAGAATACTCCACTATGCTTCTGTAACTTCATCTCCATCACCTCCTTACTCTGTCAAATTTGAAATATTAAATATTGGTGAAATATTCAATTTAGTAGGCAACTCCACTTCATAAGAATTTTCAAAATCATGCCTTTTCATGATCTTGCACAGTCCAAACTTCTTTATCTTTAGCTTATTATAGGTATCCACTTGAAAATGCTCCTTTCTCAAATGAACCATGACTTCATCTCCAACCTAAAATTCCTCATTACCTCATTTTTGAATCTACCTTAGCCTTGTACGATGTATTCATCTTTATGATGTTCTTCCTCACCTCCTCATGGATGTTCTTCAAATGTTCAACAAATTCTTCTGCTTTAGCACTATTTATCTCTCCTTTATCCAACTGCTACAATTTAGAAGCATTTCTGGGACTATTTCCATATATAATCTAGAATGGTGATTTACTAGTGTTCCTATTGATAGAATTATTATATGCAAATTTTGGCTATGGTAAAATCATATCCCATCCTTTTGGCTTATCTCCAACCAAACATCTTATCAAATTTCCTAAACTGCAATTCACAACTTCTTTTTATCCATCAATTTGTGGATGATGTGATGAACTAAACTTTAACTCTATCTTCAATTTCTTCCATAATGTGCATTAAAAATACGCAACAAATTTGGTATCTTGATTTGAAACTATACTCTTGGGCAGACCATGTAGTCTCACCACTTCCCAGAAAAATAATTCTGCCACATGAATAGTGTCACTGGTCTTCTTGCAAGGAATAAAATGTGTCATCTTTGAAAACCTTTCAACCACCACAAAATAGAATCATGCCCTTGCTGTGTCCTTGATAATCCAAGAACAAAATCCATGTTGACATCCTCCAATGATTTCTCTGGTATAGGTATGGCTGATACAACCCTATATTTTGCTTCACTCCTTTTGCCATCTAATGTACTCTGCAACTCTATACGAACTTCTTCACATCTTACTACAACTATGGCCAGTAATAATTCTCAGCAACCAAAGCTATAGTTTTATCTCTACCAAAATGTCTAGCCAATCCTCCACTATGTTTCTCCTTGATTAGATTCTCTTTCATTGGAATTCTAGGAATGCACAACTAGCTTCCTTTAAACAACATATTATGGTGGATCACAAAATATAACCACTTTGTCCTATCAAGTGTAATAGGCTTTGTACAAGATGCTTCACCAAAATTAGGATCATTTAGATACAAAGTACTATGTTCTTTGAACCCAACCACCTCTATCTACATTTTTGTCACTAAAATTTGTCTTCTACTAAGAGCATCTATAAATTTGTTAGACTTCCCACTCCTGTATTTCGAAACAAATATATAATTATGCAAAAACTCAACCCACTTCAGATGCCTTTGGTTCAATTTTCTTTGACTATTCAAATATTGCAAAGCTTGATGATCAGTATACAAAACAAACTCCATAGGAAGAAGATAGTGTCTCCATTTCTTCAATACTTGAACTATAGCATAAAATTCCTGATCATAAAAAAAGTATTTTCTTTTTTCATCATTCAATTTCTCACTAAACTAAGCAACATGTCTACCTTCTTGGCTCAAAATGACTCTTAATGCAGTACCACTAGCATCACAGTCTACTTGAAACACCTTGTTCAAATCAAGAAGTGCTAAAAGAGGCTGCTCAATAACTTTCTATTTCAATAGATTAAAACTCTTATCTACTCCTACAGTCCACTTAAATTATTTTATATCCCCTCTCATTGTTTTAGTAAATGGTCCACAAATATTGCTAAAACCTCTTATAAACTTTCT
Organism: Cupressus sempervirens; assembly: GCA_028749045.1. Classification (NCBI taxonomy): domain Eukaryota; kingdom Viridiplantae; phylum Streptophyta; class Pinopsida; order Cupressales; family Cupressaceae; genus Cupressus; species Cupressus sempervirens. The sequence continues at coordinate 654,390,450 of CM053793.1, read as the reverse complement.
GTAAAAACTAGCTAGTCCATCAAAAGATCTTACCTCTGTTGCACTCCTTGGAGTAGGTCATTCAAGGATAGCCTTCACTTTCTCTAGGTCCATTTTTAGACCTTCTGTTGAGACTATGAATCCTAGGTACAACAACTCCTTTACAAAACTACACTTCTTTAGGTTTCTTAGCAACTTTTCTTCCCTCAACTTATCAAACACCTTGTGAATATGGATCAAATGCTCCTCCAATGTCTTACTAAAGATCAAAATATAATCTAGGTAAACAATGATAAACTTACCTAGAAACTCCTTCAGTACCTCATTCATGAGCCTCATGAAAGTGCTTGGTGCATTGATGAGCCCAAAAGGCATGACTATCCACTCATACAGTCCTTCCCTTGTCTTGAATGTTGTCTTCCACTCATCACCTTCCCTGATACAAATTTAATGATACCCACTTTTTAGATCTATCTTTGTGAAATACTTAGCTCTACTAAAACAACCCATAATATCATCCATCCTTGGCAATGGAAATCTATACTTGATTGTGATCTTGCTGATAGCATAAGAATTTGTGCACACTCCATCCTCCATTGTTCTTTGGTGTTAATATAGCTAGTACTACACATGGACTCAGACTCTCTTGAATCAACCCCTTCTACAACAACTTGTGAACTTGTCTATTCAATTCTTCACTTTCTACTAGTGTCATTTTATGTGTTGCCTTGCTTGGAAAACTAGCTCTAGGAACCAAATCCATCTAGTGACTAATCTTCCTTGTTTAGGGCAATCCATCAGGTACATTATTTGATACAATATCAAAAAACTCTCCCAACATATCTATAACTTCTATAGGCAACTCCTCTACTTCTTATTTACTATCTTTTGGAATTATATAAAAACACATATGCTCACACTTCATACCTTTCAGAAACTCTTTTCTATCAACAAAACATATTGTGGTAGCAATATATACATTTTCTTCTTTATCCTTCAATGGCTTCAACTTATGTTTCACCCCATCCTTGGTCAGAGTGTAGGTATTTTCTTGCCCATCGTATACAACATGCCTATCAAACTACCATGACCTACCCAATAACATATGACATATGTCCATAGGTATGATATCACATAGTACTTCATCTTGGTAGCTTCCAATCTTGAACTTCACTAAGCATTCCTCATTGACCATGACCTCATGGTCATCTTGCACCCAAGCAATATGGTATGGACATGGGTGTTTCTATCTCTTCAGCTTCAACTTCATGACCATTGTTTCTAACACCAAATTTTTAGTACTTCCATCATTGATGATCAATAATAACACTTATCTTCATATCTACACCTTGTGCGAAACAAGCTCCTTCTTTGATCAAGTTCATTCCCACATCTTAGCAGGACTCATTTGTTAACTAAGACTTCTCCTCTTTTAACATCTATAGAATGTGAAGATCTGGCATCTTCATCAATATGTGTAACTCTAGCCTAGCCTTCTATTCTTTGATCTATCTTTCCTTGGTGTTGGGTACATTTAAATGCTCTATGCCCTTCTTCTCCACAGTGAAAAATTTTCCCACAGAAGCCTCCTCTTCTAGATTCTTGTCCTCTACCTCTTCCTCTTTGATCTCTATTGTTCTAATCATGTAATGATTGAAATTGTTTCCCCTCTAGTTCTGACTACTATTTTCAGCCTTGTCCTCATTCTTCTAATCATCATTATGACCTCCATAAGATCATCTTCCAGATCTTCCACTGCAACCTCTTCCACTATTCTTGTTATCTAATTTATTGCTTAGTTTCTCCTCAACCTTTAGGGAAAACTAGTATGCCTCCTTAATACTGGTCACTTGAACAAAACTCATCTCATCCTGAATGCTTGGTTGTAACCCATTACGATAATAAGAAACTTTCTCGTTATCAACTTTTGTATGGTTAGTTCTAATGAGAACTTAGTGGAACCCTTTAGTATACTCTTGAACATATTTTCCTGCTTGCTTCAACCCTTTCATTTTCTTCAATAGATCAAGCTCATAATCTATAGGAATGAATTGTTACTTCATTTTAGCTACCATCCGATCCCATCTAGTGATTTTTTCCTTTCCTCTTTTATTTCAATCCAACTAGATCTCTTGCCACTAGATCTTTGCATGACCCTTTCAAGATCTTCAATATCTTCATTTTTGAAGTACTCTTCTAATTCATTGATCTAGTAGATCAATTCCTCTAGGTTGGGATTGCTAAAAAATTTAAGAACATTAAACTAAGGTCTTTTTCCAATAGTGGGAATGACCCTAAAAAGCTTCACCTCCTCTAGGTTAAAAACTTCCTCTACTACATCTGGGTTTGCATTTCCTTCTTCTTCTCTTTCATCCTCACTTTCATCATCTCCTATGGCAAGATTCATTCCTTTCTAAATTTTTCCTTGCATCATTTGCATTTGCCTTTGGAGGGTTCTAAAATCCTCAATTGTAACATCTTCGACGCTACTACCATGCTCTCTTCATGGATGCATTTTTGTAGTTCCACTAAAAGCCTAGTGAAAACTACCTCACAATCGATGATATGTCTACACGCTCAACCCAAACAACAGTTCTGGTGTGAATTGCCTCACAATCAATTATCTATCTACACACTCAAGAACTCTATCTTTGATACCACTTGATGATTGACACTCCCCTTAATACCATAAACCATAACATGAAAAAAAGAAACAACAAAAAATATGAGAAAAAAATATGGAATTCTTATTTGCATCATAAATTTAGAATTACAAAATTCCCAAGTACACTATGCTAACCCACATAGGCACCTTCATTATAATAATCTGCAAGACAAGCTGTGAACTATCACCCAGAGTTGTTCTAGAGAATGTTTAGGCCTTTCTTAAATAGGAAATTTTATGCTACCTAAGAAGGTTCTAGACAATGAAATGTAATGCCTAGGGCTGATAGACCCTAACAATACATATAGAGTCAGTCAAATACATCTTTGACAATTATTTTAGATATTTCGGATAGCCCAACTTCAGAAGGCCATAACTCTCTAACTGTTGCTTTGATTGGCTATTATAGCCACTTTTTAAAAATGTCAGCTCCTGATCTATAGGTTTGAAGCTATGTAAGTGCCCTTCCATTGAATTTTTATACCTTATTCTTGTAGTCTAAGGCCTCTAATGGTGAGACTCAATATTTTGCTGCAATTTTTTCCACTAAAAATTTGTAATGACTTCTCTGATACTTAAGCTAGAGCAATGAAATTTTTATGGTAGGCTTATAACTCTAAAATGAGCCTTCATATAGAAAATGAGAATATTCCAAGCTTGTATGAAAAATTTACTAAAAATAGCAAGCTCCCATAAATAGTAACAACCCTATATACTAGTCCTTATTAAAATAGAAAAGATTGGAAAGAAAATATTTTTGGGTCATGCAAGATTGCTCGTAGACAAGGATGCTCCTACATCAAAATACTATGATAATGCATGGCTTCCTTTAGAGCCTCAAGTTGTTTCCAACACCTAGGAACTGAATGCCCATTCTTGACACAAAAACTGCTAGGATCCAAACTTAGAAGTTTTACCATTCTAAGTAGATTTCCATGTATCTAATTTGGGAGGTATCTTGAAGGAGTTTTCACTACTAGTTTAATCTAATTTGGGCTTTGATTTCTTCTTCTACTTTTCTTAAATTTTTGAGAAACTAATTCCTAGTTATTTGATCCTATTAGAGAGTCTAACTATGCAAGCCTAGCCTTCTCTATACTCAATTAATCATTAAAAACCTTAAATTTAGGCATTGTAAATATAGAACCTAAAGAATCCATAGTAGAATATAAGGTAGATGAGAAAATCTGAAATTTTCTATAAGCTTTGACCAGATTAGGTAAATAAACTCTTTATTACTCATAATCTATCCACAACCATGTAGAAAAGATCTATATTGTTTAAAATTCATTAGAAAGTCCTCAATGGAGTAAAAATAATTAGGTACAAATGATGTAAGCTCAACCTCAATCCGAAGTGCTCTGAACTCATTGACGGTACCAAAAAAGTCCTTAAACTTGGCCCACATCTATCAAGGAGTATTACAACCATTAAGATGTAATTATAATCTATCTAAAACATGCAAATAAATCAACCCCATGGCCTCATTCATCTTTTTCCTATCTTGCATGACCTCAAAGGGCCTCTATAAAATTGGTTGCACTTCATCTCAACAAGACATCTACACTTTCAAATGAATAAAGAAAACATGTCATGATGGCTTTCCACGTATGGTAGTTATGTGGTGTTAGAGAGTCTAGACAAGATGAGGTCTTGGCCATTTGTTTAGAATTATTTTTTTAAAAACAATTCTAGGTTTTCTAATCTAACTAATAGAACAAAGACATAACCATCCCACCCCCCATAATGCAAAGGAACAAGCCTCAAAATAAATATAGATAGCTAATACAAGAAAAAAGTAATAAAGGCTTTAAATTGAATCAACTATGCCTTAGACATTTTTTTATTTAAAGGAGCGTATAATTTGGATAAAGCACAAGACTGACTTTCCAATGCCTATTCTAGATTAAAAAAAGATCTTATTTAGGAAAATTATGCCCCTCGTAAAACATATAAATTTATTTGTCTTCATTAGGAAAAACTAGTATCAAGACTAAACAAAAACTAGAATAAACCCCATAGAAGCATTGGGTCAGGAACCTTTCCAAAATAGATTTTTTTTTCTCAATTTATACCAATTTGAATGAATTTACCTCCTTAAGGAAGAAAAGACTTAAAATACCCTTGATGGTTGAAAAAATAAGCCCCTGGTCATGTGGGTGACCACAAAGGGGGGTTGAAAGGTCTTGGTAGCATGACGGTGGCACACAAGAGTGCATGCCGGTAGAGATTGAGCCTCAATAGAGCATTGGTAGAGTCACAATGGTACAATGGCATAGAGAAGTGGGGGTTGTGGGGTAGGTCCCAAGTGGACATGTGATAGAGCCTAGGTGGGCACTCAACTCCTACTCGTAGTGCCTTTTTTAACACCATGTACACCATTAAAATAATACCCCCAATAAAAGTTGACCAAAAATGTACCTTGGGATGTGTGCAACAGATCATATAGTGTGGGATTAGAAAAAAATTGTGTCATAGGATAATAGCATCCAAATGGGATGTGTTTTATATCAAAATAAGGATTTTAGGGTGTTGTAAGCTCAATGATAAGCTCCATTTGAGCTCAAAGTGCCCCAAAAATTAGTGACCTTCCTATTGCAAAATTAAAAAGGCCTTAAAATCATAGATCTAATGCACTCAAACCATTGCTTCTCTAATTCCATCAAAATCAAACAGGTTGTAATATATCCATCTTTGATACCATATAGAATTTGTGTAATACAAATTCACAAAACCTGAAGAGCACCCGGATGAAAGAATTTATTACAAAGAGGTAGAGACAAGAAAAGGGCAAGGGTTTGGCTCTAAAAATATGCAAAAAAATATTATGAGACAAAAAGAATGAGCAGAATATACAATGGATCAATCCTTATAGAAGGAGATCAAAACATAAAAGGGAAACTTTAAGAGGTAAAAATATATAATAACTAATTTAATTATTAAATGTCACTAATGTAGGTGCATGAAAGTGAAATCTTAGGATGGGAGTAAGATTTATTTTAATCAATATAGTTAAATTAATACTTTACTCTAAGACTAAATTTATGAGTTTAAGAAACATAAGAAGTGGTATTATATATTATTTAAAGTCAAAGAAAGTGAGCAAAGATTCTTTTTTTGTAAGCCAAGTAAAAAAATTGGGTTCTATATATGTATGATTTCTAAAGAAAAATTCTATTGGATTGTATTATATTGTGAAGAATAAGTTGGTTGTTAGGCTAAATAGGAGATCCAATATTTATATGTTTTTACCCACATTGGGTTTTCCTGGGTATAGCTGAGTTAACTATCTATTTGTTATTGGCTTCTATTATTTTTCCTTTTCTATTAGTTTTAGTTAATTGACCTAGAGTATTGATTATTATAAATTGGATAGAGTTTCTTTTTGTGAATTTGTTGTGCAATTAATCTATAGATGGGTTATGAGGAACTAACTACTGACCCTATGGAAAGAGATATTGTCAATTAGTGACAAAACACTTAAGTCATTCAAGAAGGTATGTTAATACTGCAACTAAGCTTTCCTTTAGTCAACATGCTTTAGTATTGCCTTAGCAGATTGAGAGTATCTAGTGTAAACTAAGTTAGCAATGTTCATCAATTTCTTAGTGTGAACCATGCATCTATTTCAAGTAAGTCTTCATAGTTTCACCCAAGTGCATAATATCACCCAAACATCCACTATTACCTGAGTGCCAGTGTATCACCCAAGCTCATTGAAATTCTCTAACATCAACATAACGCCTAAGTGCATAGTGTGACCTGAGAATAAACATTCAACTAACTTGAAGATGTAATTCAATTATTGTAAATGCATCTCTTGTTTGAAGCTGACTTAGAATGAGTTTTTTTTCATGGCTATATAAGAAAGGTAAATTATTTTGTCTAAGATGTGAATAAGTGTGTAATGCCCTACCCAGAGATCCTTGGAAACAAGGATGAATTATAAGCAAGATAATTTTTTTTTTTTAAAGTGCAAGTGCACATGACAACAACATACATAGATCACAAAGATCGCAACGAAAGACTGACAATCATCTAACATCAATGGATCTCCAATCATCACCACTAACCAAAAAAATAACAAGGAAATATAAGAGATCCACCAAGCTTAAAGATAAATGATGACTTATAAAAGTTGGCTAAGTCTAAAATCTTGAAGCCTTGAAATTTGGCTAAGTCTGAATTTTTGAAGACTTGAAATTTCCTAGAATCTTTATCTTAGCTTGTAGAGGTCTGGAACCTGTCTCAAAAGATTCATAGCATATATTAAAATATATCTTAAGTATAAGGCACCTTATACTTAAATGATATATTTTAAACCCCTTAGGAAATCTATTTTGAACTAGGAGAGTGAAAAACCAAAAAGGGTATCCAAAACCAACTTTCAACTTTTTCTCCAACAAGCCTAGACAACACCTTTTTTTTGTGTGAAGCCAACAGAGTGCTAGTTTTTGCAGAAAGATGTGCTGCATGCCTCACAAAGAAGTACATTTTCACACAAGGAAGCACCTTTCCAACAACATAAAGTGATGTTGAGTTTCGTGCGAAGAAGTGCAAAGCTACACAAAGAAATTCAACATGCCACATGATGACTTTCATTCTTGTGCGAGAAAGTACAATCTTGTGGGAGATCTCAAGTCAGAATGCAAGAATAAAAATTAGTAAAAAGCTAAGGAAACTATGAAACAAAGTTCCTCCACACCCAGGAGTACTAGATCCAAACTTTGAGGCAAGAACACTCAAACTATCTCTGAAAGATGGAAAACTAGAAATAACATCTAACCATCTAATCATACAACAAAAGAAAAGAATAGAACAAAAATATCACATAGTACTAAAAACAACATGAGAAAAAATTGGAATAACATTGCAATGAGTAGTATCAACAAACTAAATACACGGTTCCTCCCAACCATCAATGGGCATCAAAAGACCATCATGGGCCCTAGCCATCCCCTATGCATAACATCCCAAGTCATCGATCAGATCATCGGTACTATCATAATAGGGACATCACTACTAAACATGCTGCAATATAAGCAATAACAAAATCTAACATGCTTGAAATAAGCATAAGATAATCCTACAAGTAGATAACATCACCTATCACATGCTAATCATCATAATAAGGAAATGTATCAAATCTAACATCATCTAAACATGATATACAAGAATTCCAATGAAATCATAAATAACAAGAAAGCATACTCCAAAACCTAAAGTACGAAGTGAAAACATCTAGTAATGATCACACCAGAACAATAGATCATCTCTGTACACCGATCCCTAGCAGTGGTGAAGGTAGCTATGCCTCCCAACCACGTGGCACCCATAGGTCCACACCCACCATGCTAATGGAGATAATAATCCAACCACAAACACACATAGAACAACATCCATGGCTAACACACATGCCAAGCGTTATGATGACTAAATCCAAGACATAGACAATGCATATACTATAGGTCTTGGTTAGACATCTCAATGGGCTACTATGTAGGGACTGACATCATGGAGAGTTTCTTGGCATCAACAACCCCAACCTCAAATCATGTGGATACAACATCCCTCAACGGAAAGGCTCTCACACATACATTTTATTATCATTAATTTTGTTACCATCCAATATTTTCTTTAGTTATCACTTAGTTAAAACTCCCTCTACCATATCTATGGCATCATGATTTCCAAGCTCTGAAATAGAAACCTCCTCCATCTTCTACTCTACTCTACCCATGATCATCCAACAATGAGTGCCCATAGGCATGCACACTCCCAACCCAAACCCAATGATCATAACTTCTAGAAGGAACACTAAAGATCAGGCCCCCTAGGTCACTTGACAAATGTACGATTGCATACTCATGTGTGATGGACCACCATCACGAAGATCATAACACAAGGACTAGATGAGAACACAATCATAAAGTCACTCAATAGAAATAGGCTCGAGAGGATGGATACTACACACATCTCAATGCAACAGAAAGATGCAATAGTGGTCTGACTGATATTCAAACAGATCATCCATGTCCATGAATCACATTGTGCTAAGAAAACTTGAGAAAATAGGGCAGCACATAAAATGAGGTAAAACCCCCAATTTTGAAATTTTTTTAAAATTAAAACCCATTTGGCCTTTGGGTACAAAAACCCCAAAAATCCAAAAATAACTAAAATCAAACACCGTATGCAAAAATGGCCAGCATAATAGCTCAAAATCCCAAACCCCCATCAAGAAAATAGGGAAAACATTTATACCCAACCAACCAGGCAGAACCAACAAACAAAAATGGAGGGAAACACTAGTTCTCAGCCTCCTAACAAACTGCTACAAGAAATGGAAGCTGAAATGGTGCGAAACCAATAAAACAGGAAAGCCCTACTTGATAGAAAAAGGAGTAGCAATTGAAACTCACACAATAAAATAAATTGCCCACCAAATCTTCCAAAAATCATGGAAAATCACAGTCTACTAGAGCCGAATCCAATGAGACCAACCTTGCAAAGATCCCATGCTCACAACTCCTAGAATGAACAAAAGTCCAATCCTTTAGAAGAGGATTTTGGAAAATGCTCTCCAAATTCTCAAATCCAAAATAGAAAAGTGAGGAATTAAATTCCTCTTTCAATACTTATTCACTTTTTGAGTGAATACTCAATTAGCGCAAATAGCCAACTATAGTAGCTAGACTCTAAATCAACCAAATGAGAATAGGTTATTCTTCACAACAAAAATTCACCTAAGGAAAAGCTACCAAAAATTAAATCCAAAAAGATTTAAAACCCTAAAACCCAAAATCATAGAAAATCACTTAACACTTTCGTGATAGAGAAAAACTCTAAATGCACAAACATGCTCACTGGTCTAATCACATAATGCAAATGAGTTCAGATTTACTAATCACCAAAAGTTTTTAATTGAAACAATTAAATAAGGATGGATTGACCATATAGGGATGACATTGGTAAAATATGAATAGTTGAATTGCTAACTCCATGTGCCATTGCCAAGGATATGAATACTGCACACTAAAACACACAATCAAGTGTGATTTCATATAATATAATAGTCGAAGCAATTAATGCATTAAATAACTAATTAATCCATTTACACCACTCATGTTTCTAGAAAGCGTAAAGATACATGAATGAAGTAAATCACCATAGCATAAAATCCATCACACAACATAATCAACAAATATGTCCAATAACCATAAAACTAGATATCATCATAGATCTACTATTATCTCAAAATAGCATCAACATACAAATATGATAAACTAAATAGTATAGCAATAAAGCATCTAAGGTAATGAATCAAAGTATGACATCTAACCCTTAGGTCATCTCAAGGTACAAATAACAATAAGAGTATCAAGTATCTCTCAAATAAAAAATGGACAAGGTATAGAGTGTAAACACAAGAGGCACTAAAGCCTACCCCACTAGCATAGGCTTACTCCTGGAAGCCAACAAAAAGATAGGGGTACAATCCCCTTAATCATGTAGCATCCTCCCAAGTCACAGAGGTCTCATCACTTGCATCCCATTGGACCCTTACTTGCTCTATGTCCCAACCCCATAAGGTCAGCCTCTGGTGCTGTAGGATACAAATGGGCTCCAAATTAAGTTTCACGTCTGCTACTTAAAAGTATCCCAATCAAGAACATGGGTCACATCTAGAATATACTACCTTAAAATAGAAACATGAAAAATATCATAGATGCATGATAGGCTAGGTGGCAATGCTAGTTGATAAGCAACAAGACCAATCCTCTCAAGGATCTCAAAAGGTTCAACAAAATGTGGTGCTAACTTAGAGCCTTTCCCATAATGGATGGGGCTCTTCCTTGATTACACTCTCAAAAACATCATGTCACCAACAGAAAAGTGACGATCCAACCTATGGGCATCTACATACTTCTTTTGCTTGTCCTGAGCAGTAACTAAATGCTCCCTAATGTGAACAACCTATTGCTCCATATCCTAAAGCATCTCTAGACCCAAAAGAACTCAGTCCTCTAAATGATCCCAAATCAAAGGGGTATGGCATGGTCTACCATACAAGGCCTAAAAAGGTGACATGCCAAGAGAACTATGGTACCTGTTGATGTATGCAAACTCAACAAGGTAAAAATAGTCCTCCCACTTCACCTACCTATCCATAACATACATGTGAAGCATATCCTCTAGAACCTGATTCACTTTCTTAGTCCAACCATCGGTCTCTGGGTGATAAGCTGAACTAAAATTGAGTTGCATGCACAAAGCATGCTAGAGAGATGTCAACAGTGAAGAAGTGAATACTAGATCTCTATCCAAAATAATTCGACAAGGAATCCCATGTAAACAAACAATATCTACCAAGAAAGCATGCACTGCAAAAGAAGCTGGGCAGGATGCTTTCATGGGTGAAAAATGTGCTACCTTGGACAATTTTTCCATTGTCACCATGATACAATCATGTCTCCATGATGACATAGGCAATCCTGTAATAAAATCAATGAATATCATATCCAACTTCCACTCTAGAATGGTATGCAGTTGTAGAAAACCTACTAGATGCTAATGCTTTGACTTCACTCTCTAGCACTCAAGGCATCTAGCAACAAAATCAACAAAATCTCTCCTCATCCCTACCCAAAAGTATAGCTATTTGATACTAGCATGCATCTTCTTGACTCCGGGATGTGTAGAATATGGTGCACAATGTGCTTCCAACAAAACCAAGGTAGGAAGATCACTTAACATGAGTACATGGATATGCCCCATGTGATGTAGTAGTCCATCAAACTCAAGCACATAACCCCCTCAAGGGTATGTCTGGACTTGATCTTTTCCCTCACCTCTTGATACCAAGTGTCACTAGGAAAAGCTTCCAAAATACAACCTCGCAAATCCACTCCCAATGACATCACTAATAGCTCATTTCACCTCCTACTCAAACCATCTGCAACAACATTATCCTTCCCTTTAATGTATCGAACATCAAATTCATACTCACACATGAACTCCATCCAACAACCTTGTTGTGCATTCAGGTTTGGCTGAGTAAAAATATACTGCAAGCTCCTATGAATGCTATGCAATAGAAACCTATGTCCCAAAAGAAAATTCCTCCAATAGACAAGGGCATGCACTACGGTTGCAAGTTCCAAATCATGAGTGGGGTAGTTAAGCTCATGGTCCTTGAGTTTTCTGAACTCATAAGCAATCACATGACCATCATACATCAACACTGCATCTACGCCTTCCAATGAAGCATCTTTGCAAACCATGAAATCACCTACAGGATTAGTCACTGCAAGGACTGGTGCATAGTTCAAACACTCCTTAAGAGCATTAAATGGTTCCTCACACTGGTTTGACCAAACAAATTTCTTCCCTTTAGTCTGAAGAGAAGTGATGGGATGAGCTACTCATGAGAAATCCTTCATGAAGTGATGGTAGTAACCCACTAATCCCATGAAACTACAAACTTTAGAGACATTAGTGGGTACCATCCAATCCATGATAGCATGAATATTTTTTGAGTCCACTGTAAATCCATCACCTATAATGATGTGTCCCAAATACTTCACCTTAGACTAGAAGAACCCACATTTACTCAAGTTGCCATAGAACTGATGGTCTCTCAAACACTGCAATACCTTATGTAAATGGACTTCATGCTCCTCCACAGTCTTGGAATAGATCAATATGTCATCTAGGAATACAATGACATACTAATGGAGGTAATTGCAAAATACACCATTATCAAACTCATAAACATTGATGGCAAATTGGTTAACCCAAAGGGTACAACTATAAACTCATAATGCCCATACCATGTACGAAAAGCTATTTGATGAATATCATCCTCCTAGATATGGATCTAATGGTATCTTGACTTAAGATCAATCTTTGAGAACACTCGTGTTCCCTTCATCTGATTGAACAAGTCATCTATCCTCAACAAAGTATAATAGTTCTTCACTATCACCTTATTCAACTACCAGTAGTCAATGCACAATTGTAAAGAACCATCCTTCTTCTTCACAAAGATGACTAGTGTACCCCATGGGGATATGCTAAGATGAATATGGCCCTTGGCCAATAATTCCTTCAACTAAAATCTAAGCTCACTCAACTCCTAAGTAGTCATGCAGTAAGGAGCTCGTAAAATCAGCTTTGGTTCTAGTAAAAGGTCAATTCAAAAATCAATGTCACATTGTGGTGGCATACCTAGAATCTCATCAGGAAACACATTAGCATACTCACAAAGGAGTGGCTGATCATCAAGATTTACTGTATAGCTCTCAGCTTCCTCAAGATCACTAAGAGACATAAGAAACAACTGGCAACCTTTTCACACACTTTGCTTCAATTGATTAGCTGAGATCATACGAAGTAAGACTAGTCTCTAAACTCCCAAAAATTCCACCTATCCACCTATGTCATCCACACACTATAAAACCTTACGATGGCAATCAATATTTTCCTGATGGGCAGCTAGCCAATCTATACCCAAAAAATGTCATACGATCCCAAAGGTAGAATGCATAGATCTACTATGGTGGTGAAGGTTTCCAAATTCAAACTACAACCATTGACCAATGAGTCTATGGCCACTTTGGAACTCGTGGCTAACTCAACTTGCCACCTATCAACCTAATGCATTGCCACTATCCCACATTGCTAAACAAGAATGGTGAAACGAAAGAATCAAAAGCACTCGAGTCAAACAAAACTAAAGTTGAAATACCATGTAACGTACCTATAGCCTTGACTATCATACTCTGATGATCTACTTGATGGTTGTCAACCACTACAAAGACTATGATTCTGACCTGCATCTCCTATAGTAGGCTCAGATCTCACTACACCCTTTCTAAGTCCTAAAGATGGTTTGATGGAGTACTCAAAAGATTTATTGCTAGGTTAGCCACAAGAGTAACAATTCCTTATAAAATTGGGACTTGTCCCATGATCACCCTAGGTAGCACTAGGATAAGGTGCACTACCCCTATTGGAATTTTGTTAAACACTCTAAGGATGAGGATCTTGATGTGATTTTTGTCCTTGATTCTGGTTATTTCCTTTCGTATCTGAGGTACTAGAAGACTATCCACCCTTTCCCCAAAACCTCTTATCCTTACAGGGAGGACCACCTTGAGAGGGTGTTGATTGAGTCTGGGCATTCCCTAAGGACTGACAATACTATACATCTTGCTCTTAATTCCTTGCATTTTGGTTTTGAGAACTAGATCTGCTACTAAAACCTCTAACCAAAATTTCCTCTATAATACGTGCTTCCTCAACTACTTAGAACCTCTCCTCAAAGATTTCCTAGGTGAGATCTATAACACTAACTTGAATTTTCTAACTCTCAATATTCCACCAAATAGATGTGTGTTCCCTCAACTGCATAATTGCACAACAAGCCCTCATGTTGGTTGAATGTGGATACATGGTGAAGCAGTGCTCCATGTCCAACAACCAAGTCTCAGCCTTGAGGCCACTTCCCTTGCCATCATACATTGGTAGTCTAGATTGCTGAAGGGACTTCATGATATCCAACCTAATGGAATCCTCACTATCATGGTCCCTATCACCCTGATAGTGCCTTTTTCCCCCTCGTGGGGTAAGAGAATGTTCAGATTCATGTTCCTCCTCTCTATGCTCTAAATGATGGGAATCTCCATGTGAGACCCTTCTTTCCATTCATGATTCTCTTGACACTCCTCAACATGAGGGCCCAACCAAGAAAGAATCTCCTAGAGTACTAGAAACAATACCCCCATGCCATCCTAATTAATGTTGTTACCTCATTCCCCCTCTCCATCTTGATGTTCCTCTTCATGGTGCTCTTCATCTTGAGCAACCTATCGGTTACCACCCCAACTAGACCTATGTGCAAGAGGCATCCCTATGGAAGAAACAAGGAAAAATTAGATATAAGGATCACAAACATAAGATTCACAACATGAACCTAAGAAATATCAAAATAACAATATAATATAATAGCACACAATGGAAAACAAAACCATAATAGAAGCATAACACAGAGATCCCAATGTTACAACATGGGCCCTGATACTAGATTTAATGCCCTGCCTAGAGATCCTTGGAAACAAGGATGAATTATAAGCAAGATGAAAAAACTTAAACAAGTGTAAGTGCACATGACAAAAACAATCATGGATCACAAAGATCGCAACAAAAGATTGACAATCATCCAACACCAATGTTTCTCCAATCGTCACCATTAGCCAAAAACATAACAAGGAAACATAAGAGATCCACCAAGCTAAAAGATAAAAGTTGACTTTTGAAAGTTGGCTAAGTTTTAAATCCTGAAGCCCTAAAATTTGGCTAAGTCTGAACTTTTGAAGCCTTAAAATTTCCTAGAATCTTTATCTTAGCTCGTAGAGGTCTAGAACCTATCTCAAAAGATTCATCACATATATTAAAATATATCTTAAGTATAAGGAATTAAATATATGTATTTGATAAATTTTAAACCCCTTGGGAAATATTTTTTGAACTAGGAAGGTGAAAAACCAAAAAGGGTATCCAAAACCAACTTTCAACTTTTTCTCTGACAAGCTTAGATAGCCTCTTTATTTTGCATGAAGCCAACCGAGTGCTAGTTTTCACATGAAGATGTGCTACATGCCTCATGAAGAAGTGCATTTTCATGTGAGGAAGCACCTTTCTAATAGAATAAACTGATGTTGGGTTTCATGCAAAGAAGTGTAAAGCTACACAAAGAAACCCTACATGCTACGTGAGGACATGCATTCTTGCTCGAGAAATTACAATCTTGCAAGAGATCTCAAATCAGCATACAAGAACAAAAAGCAATAAAAAGCTAAGGAAACTACAAAATAAAGTTCCTCCATAATGGGGAGTACAAGATCCACACTTTGAGGCAAGAACACTCGAACCATATTTGAAAGATGGAAAACTAGAAATAACATCTAACCATATAATCATACAACAAAAGAAAAGAATAGAAGGAAAACATCACATAGTACTAAAATAAATAAATAGAAATAACATCGCAATGAGTAGTATCAACAAACTAAATACATAGTTCCTCCCAATTGTCAATGGCATCATAAGACCATCTTGGGCCCTAGCCATCCCCTATGCATAACATCCCAAGTCACTAATTAGATCATTAGTACTATCATAATAGGGACATCACTACTAAACATGCTACAATATAACCAATAAGAAAATCTAACATGCTAGAAATAAGCATAAGATAATCCTACAAGTAGATAACATCACCTATCACATGCTAATCATCATAATAAGAAAATGCATCAAATCTAACATCATCTAAACATGATATACAAGAATTCCAATGAAAGCATAAATCAAAAGAAAGCATACTTTAAAACCCAAAGTACAAAGTGAAAACATCTAGCAACGATCACACTAGAACAATAGACCATCTTTGTACACCGGTCCCTAGCAATGGTGAAGGTAGCTATGTCTCCCAAACACGTGGCACCCATAGGTCCACACCCACCATACTGATGCAGATAATGATCCAACCACAAACACACATAGAACAACATCCATGGCTAACACACATGCAAAACAATATGATGACTGAATCCAAGACATAGACAATGCATAAACTATAGGTCCTGGTCAGGCATCTCAATGGGCTACTATGTAAGGACTGACATCATGGAGAGTCTCTTGGCATCGATAAGCCTAAGCTTAGATCGTGCAAATAAGACATCCCTCAATGGAAAGGCTCTCACACATTCATTTTATTATCTTTAATTTTATTACCATCCAATATTTTCTTTAGTTATCACTTAATTAAAACTCCCTCTGCCATACCTGTGGCATCATGATCACCAGCCTATGAGACAGAAGCCCCCTCCATATTCTATCCTACCCTAGCCATGCTCATCCAATGATGAGTGTCGGTAGGGATGTGCACTCCTAACCCAACCCTAATGATCATTACATTTGGAAGTAACATGGAAGATCAGGCTCCACTGGTCACCCAACAAATGTACGCATGTGTACTCATGTGTGGTGCACCACCATTATGAAGATCATAACACAAGGACTAGATAAGAACATAAGAATAAAGTCACTGAACTAAAATAAACTCAGGAGGACAGATGCTACATGCATCTCAACACAATAGAAAGATGCAATAGTGGTCTGACTAATATCTAAATGGATCATCTAGGTCCCAAACCACATTGTGTCGAGAAAACTTGAGAAAATAGAGTGGCATGTAAAATGAGGTAAAAACCCCAAATTTTGGAAAAATTTTGAAATTAAAACCCATTTGGCCTTTGGGTGCAAAAACCCTAAAAATCCAAAAATAACTAAAATCAGACACTATATGCAAAAATGGCTAGCATAATAGCTCAAAATCCCAAACCCCCATCCTGAAAATAGAGAAAACATTCATACCCAACCAACTGAGTAGAACCAACAAACAAAAATGAAGGGGAACACTAGTTCTCAACCTCTTAACAAACTGCTACAAGAAATAGAAGTTGAAATGGAGTGAAAACAATAAAATGATAAAACCCTACCTGATAGCAAAAGGGGTAGAAATTGAAACTCACACAATAACATAAACCACTCACTACATTTGCCAAAAATCATGTCAAAGCATGGTCTACTCGAGCCGAATCCAATGAGACCAACCTCATGAAGATCCCACACTCACAACTCCCATAACAAATAGGAGTCCAATCCTTTAGAAGAGGATTTTGGAAAATGCTCTCCAAATTCTCAAATCCATAATAGAAAATTGAGGAATTAAATTCCTCTTTCAACACTTATTCACTTTTTGAGTGAATAGTCAATTAGGGCAAATAGCCAACTATAGAAACTAGACTCTAAATTGACCCAAATGAAAATAAGTTATTCTCCACAATGGAAATTCACCTAAGGCAAAACTGCCAGAAATTAAATCCAAAAAAATTTGAAACCCAAAAACCCAAAATCACAAAAAATCACTTAACACTTACACAACAGAGCAAAACTCTAAATGCATAGACATGCTCACTAGTATAATCACATAATGCAGATGAGTTTGGATTTACTAATCACCAAAAGGTTTTAATTAAAATAATTAAATAAGGATATGTTGACCATATAGGGACGACATTGGTAAAATATGAATAGTTGAATCACTAACTCCATGTGCCGCTACCAAGGATATAAATTTTGCACACTAAAACACACGATCAAGTGCAATTGCATATAATATAATAGCCAAAGCAATTAATGCATTAAATAACTATTTAATCCATTTACACCATTTATATTCGTAGAAAGCATAAAGATACATGAATGAAGTAAATCACCATAGCATAAAATCTATCACACAACATAACCAAAAAATATGTCCAATAACATGGTGATGACGTGGCATAATGGTGATAGCTTTTTGGGGGCTATGAAAGATTTAATTTTACTAGATTGTATCTAGGGAAGCATGAAGAAAATCCAATATTAATTATGGAAAGATTTGTTAGACTGCATGTCGAACAAGGTGTAAATGTAAATCATGCGAAGGCTTTAACTATCCATCATATCGAGTACATGTGCCATACTTTATGGGTTCATTTTCCTTCTACAATTACAATTTCCATATGTAAAAAATAAATTTGGGGTTCAAAATTTGAAGAAAACTAAAGTTTGTGAGAGAACAGTGAGCATGTGTAGGATTTTTGAGCTAGAGGACATAATGGTAGGGGAAAGAAGTAGGAAGGAGTTGAAGGGAGAGGCGAATAACTGGACGAAAAACTCAAAGGTTTTTCATAAGCTGGAGAAGGGTGGTATGATGAGATTCATAGAAAAACTCCATGGATTTGATAAGGAGGTCACTAAGATTATGGTGAAATCATGGAAGGATGGGCAGATAAAAATTGATGGGGCCACTCATCAGGTTACTATGAAACTGATTGCCCAGGTCATGGAGATCCCCTTGGAGGGGATAAACTTCTTCAGAGACAAGAAAATGTTAGCTAATGCAGTCAAAGACTTTGTGAAGGATGAGGATGAAAGAAAGAAACTCATGAAGACTGAAACATACTATTAAAATGCATTCAATTAAAAAGCTCTGGAGGTATGTCTTAAGGTTTATTATCGAATATATATCTCTAAATACTAGGTTTGATAGGGTTAGAACACAACATTCCATTATGCTAAATTATTTTAGGTATGGCATAAAGATTTCCTTTCCTTTTTATCTTTTCACTTCTATGAGTAAGGGAATTGAGGGTTTTAAAAAGAAACTTACTGCAACCAAGCCCTCCATGAGGGTTTGCTCCTTCTAGTCTATGAGTACCTTAAGTCTTAGACCAGGGGAAAATCCCTTGATGAAACTAGGAATGTATTTGAGGAAATTGAGAGCTTAGACTCTGAGGGAGTTCAAAGCATTAATTTGGAAGATGAAGACAATACCCTCTCAATAGATAAGAACTCAAAGGAAGGGGAGAAAATCTCTCCCTTTGCCAGCATTGCTCCTAGCAGAAAGAGCCCTTGGGGCTTAACCCCCAACCCCCCCAAGTCTAAGGAATAGGTGGAGGAGGAGCCTAACGCTGAAGAAGAGGATACATAGTTAGAGGAAGAGATGAAGGAGGAGGATACTGAAAAGGTTGGGGAGGATATGACAATTATGCTAAGGAACCCCAAGAAAAGGAAGGCTAAGGAGGCTTCACTATTGGAAGATCCAAATAACCAGTTGCCTATGATTTCGGACCTTGTCCTTACTATTCCTTCACCATAGGGGAAAATATAATTATAGGTGGAAGATAGTAAGGAGATGGTTTTGAAAGATAGGAGGGGGTCGTGGAGAAATTTCAACACAACAATGGCAAATATGGGGATTGTCAAGGAGATGATGAACCCCCAAGTGATGGAGGATAAAGTTGGAAAAGTTCATTTCGATGAACTACTCGACCTGAAATTGGTTGTAATTTTTGACAATGCAAGATAATATGGGCTCAATCTACTCAAAATGCTAAAAACAACCTGATAGATAACTTTTGATCTATCAAGTGGTTGTTTCATCAGATAGAAGAGCTCAAGGAGAAAAGGAGCCAAGAGGATGACCATATGTGAAGTAGTTACTAGGGACACCATGTTAACCAAGAGGATCGAATCTCAAGGGTTGAAAAAAGAGTTATAAGAATGGAAACTACTAATCAAAACCTAGCTAATCAGGTGGTTGCAACTTTGAACACCTTGAATGAGAATATCAATAGTTTGGGTGAATCTCTGAAGGAAGCTGGATTTGGTGGGGAAAAAGAAAATGAGACTAGTATGGACTTTGGGCAAGCTAAGGGAGAAATGAAAGAGAACAAGGGATTGGCAAATGATTTGAACCAGGAATAGGTGGGCATGGACAATCGAAAGGCCAATGAAGTGGCAGAGACTCTGCAGGTTCTAGATAGTGAGAACTAATAGTTACAATTTTCACTTTTTTTTTGTCCTTATCTAGTGCTACTAACTTTAGTTTCCTAGTCGTGGGCCTATCTTTTGGTTTTGGCCTTTTATAAGTAGAGGCATAGTAGTTGGACTTTACTTTTTGTTTCAATTTCAATTATGTTGTAAAAGCTTTAGGTTTTAGGATCCCTGCAAAACTTATTTTACTTAATCAAAAACAAATATGTCCAATAACCATAAAACTAGATATCATCATAGATTTACTTTCATCTCAAAATAGCATCAACATGCAAATATGATAAACTAAACAGTATAGCAGTAAAGCATCTAAGGTAATGAATCAAAGTATAACATCTGACCCTTAGGTCATCTCAAGGTACAAATAACAATAAGAGTATCAAGTATCTCTCGAATTAAAAATGGACAAGGTATAGACTGCAAACACGAGAGGCACTACAAAGTGTGAAGAATGAAAAAAAAAATAAGAAAGAAAGAAAGAGAGATGTAACCAAGTGAAGCAAGAAATTATGGAATATTAGAAGAAGATAGAGGATATTGATTCGTAGGCTACCGAGTTACAAACAAGGATGATCCTACTAATTGCATCCTAATAATTACCTTAGGTAAATCCTCTAACAAGGTGGACCTAGCAATCCCTTGTGAAAGCTCTATTGCCCCACTTTTCACCCTATAACCATTTTTAAAAAGTGGAAATTTTTGTTTCTTAGTTAAGCCTAGGTATGTTTGGGTCTAGTTTTAATCCCCCTTAGGTGAAAAGAGTGTCCATATTTTCCATCTTTCCCTTCTCCCACATTTCATGGCCAGGTGGTTTCCCTTGATGTTGTGAGTTTATGGGTAGTTTACTACCTAATTTGATGGAGGTTCTTACAACATGCAAAAAAAATTCACAAAGCCAGGCTTGTTGAAAACTTATCATTTTTTTCAATGAAAGAAGGAAGCTTGTGAAAAATCAAGCATCGCCTTCTCCTTGGTAGGTTTTCAACCCATGAAGGCAATTTTCCACAAAGAGCAATAGATGATGCTTATGGGCCTATATAAGAAGATAATGAGCCATTTTATTAAAAATCCTTATTTTCATTATAATATTCTACCTTGGGAAACATTTCAAATTTATCACAACCCTCAAAATCATCTTAAGCAA
This sequence comes from Cupressus sempervirens, assembly GCA_028749045.1. Taxonomy (NCBI): domain Eukaryota; kingdom Viridiplantae; phylum Streptophyta; class Pinopsida; order Cupressales; family Cupressaceae; genus Cupressus; species Cupressus sempervirens. Next base: position 654,369,211 of record CM053793.1, on the reverse strand, counting down.
AAAACTCAAAAATGACTTCTCCTCAGTGGGCTTTCAACTTGTGAAGTCCATTTTCCACCAAAGGAAATTGTAAAGGAAAGAAAAAAGTGAGCCCTTTTTTGACTTTCATAGTCCTTTCAAGATTTTCTAAACCCAAAGGAAATGTTAACTCAAAGGATAACTTTTAAAGGAAAGTTTGGGCGAAAAAATGGAAATTGTCTTCTCCTCGGTGGGTTTTCAACCCTTGAGGACAATTTTCTGCATTCAAGAGAAAATCAACTTTATAAGTGGACTGGGTCCATGAATTACACACAAAAATTCTTAAGATGATAATGGAAACAATCTAACTATTGTGGGAAAGGTATTCTGAGCAGAATTCATTTGGGCAGACATTTCCTTACAAGGTACTCTGTTCCTAATTCTCTAAAACTTAATGGGAGGTGAAAATATCAATATGAAAGAAAGGAAAGTTATTTATGGGCCAATAGAAATACTAAAAAGACATCAAAATATCTATTAGAGCTCCCACATTTACTATTTCAACAAATTTATCCTTTAATTTATTTGTGTGGTGCGAATCCTAAAGATCAATGGATGAATGGAGACTCCTATATAGATGGAAACATAATAGTTATTCAAACTACTACTTTTTCTTGAACTAGTATATTGTTAAATTGCACAATGCTTTCAAATAGTCTGTATTTTCAAATTCAATATCCTATTCTTCATCTAGATTCAAAATTACAATTTACTTCATTCTCAAATAGAATGGAAACCAGATTTGCAGGGTTTGATGTGCTTAAATAGAATCAAATCCACATTGCATAATTTCATAGATACTTCACTCTATTTTAATGGCATGCAAGATTTCCAAAGGAGGCTAAAGTCGAAGCCAATTCATCCCATAATTAAGATGCTTTAAGGAACTGGACTAATAGATGTAGTTGGTTCCTCGGTAGTTGGTGATAGTCCAAGCTCCAAAATTGATTTATGAATGCATAAATCACTACAATTGGGATACCAGGTAGATTGTGTTACCTAATCATACAATATTAATCTCTATTGATAAGAAAACTATGGTGAATTGCCTCTAACTTCTAGAGTGGGAGGATTTTTTGGACTTGATAGTACGAGGAGCAGTCTCTGAATTCTTTGCAAAGAAGATGGTGTGAAGGAAGGAAATTATGCAATCTTGGTTTCAAAAGTCATGGAGTGCCAAGTGTAAGGTTCCCAAAACTCTATTTGGTACTAATCTCAAACCTAAGATTTTAGATATTCTAGTTCTCCTACACAGATTGAAAGGTGAGTTAGAAGCTCTAAATTTCATTGAACAATATTTCTTTCTAGTACAAGTTATTTTTTCAAATACACAATATATTGATTGGGCTCATAAGGTAAGTGAAAATATTTCCAATGCTCTTAGCACCGTGAAGTTCTACAACACTCTATAGGTCTTCTTTTCTAATTTACATGCTAGCATCTCTATAGTTATGGCCAGCCTTCCAAGAATAGAAAAATTTCCTGATGATGTGAAGTGATATGAGTTCTATCCATGTTTGCAATTGCAAAATAGTTTTATAGAGTATGTCAAAGTTAATGATGCATTCACAATGAGAATTTGTAGGGAACTCCATGGATGCCCAGAGAGTAGATTCAATCCAAAGGAAATGGTGGCTATTAGTTAGTTTGGAAGTTATTTTATCTAGTTCTCATCTTTCTCATATTTGCATCTTACAACTTTTGATGGATTTCACTTGAAGCTACTTAGGTATCGAAGTGATATGATCATGTCGATAGAGATTGTGAGGCAATGGTCCAGGTGAACATGCTGAGTAGAATCTTGAAGAAGAAGGGATATGAGTTCCCTATGAAAGTAGGAGCTTACAGTTGCGAGTCTTGCTTTGATGCAAAGAATATGCTCAAAGTGTTTGAGATGAAATACAAATCAAAGATGTATGAGGTCTTGAGACCTATATTTGATCCAAATGGATATGTTGGGGATGTGTTGTAGATTGGGAGTTTGATCAAACACATTACCACTATTGAAGACTATTGGGTAGATTGTAAAGATGAGTTTGAAAGTTGAGATCATGCTTTCACTAGGCTCACAGTAGAGAAAATAAAAATATATAATATCAATCTTAATGTTGAAGGATTGGAGGATGATGGGCAATATATGTATAGTAATACATGTTTGACTAAGTTAAGGAACACTCCTATTAGTTGTAAGCCTTATGAAGATGCTGAGGAAGATTTAGACACTATGATAGCCTAAATCATCAAAAGAACTAGCAAGTGGGTTAAATGGACAACCAAAAGAAGGTGGAGTAAGGGCACAACCACTTAAGCTTCTCCAACAAGTGTAATGCCCTCTTCCTCCCATAGTGCCACACTAGGTGTAGCAATAGATACCACTCAAGGACTAGCTCAACCTTTAGGAGGAGGTGACCAACCTCCAAACAAGAGAATTCCCATAGCTAAGACTTGTCATGATGTCTCTCTCCTAGTTAGTAGAACCAAAACTAGTGCTAAAGAGAAGAAGATGGAGGAGCCAAAGGATAGTGTTTTTACACCAGTTCCCTCTCCTCATGTTACACCAATTCCCTCTCCCCATGTTACACCAGTCTCCTCTCCTCATCATAGCCTAGTTCCACTAGTAGGTGCTACACTTTTGCAACCAAGTGGCTCCCCAATACAAATATTAGATTTGGGAGATGGAAAGAGTAGTATTAGTGAATCTACTGAATTTGATAAGACAAAGAAAAAAACCTCAAAGGTGGAGAAAGGCCAAAGCTCTTCCAAGATTATTTCATGGGCCCCAAAGAATCCCTTCTCTTCAACTGTGATGACAATCACTCCAGTTAGGAAGAAGATTTTTAGTATAGAATCACTTGGGATAGCCTCCAAAGTGATAGGCACTAATTCTTGGTTAGAGGATACTCTAGAGAGGAAAAGAAAAAGGAAAGATGAAAGCACTCTTGCCAAAGATACCATATCCCTTATAGTTCATTCTAGATCTGCATTAACCAAGTTGAAGAAGCATAAAACCTTGTCTATACTTGGGAAAGATCTAGAAACAAGGCACCTAAAAATGGAGATAGCCAAGCCAAATAAAGAAGGAATAATTGAAGATATGACTCTTGATGATTTTACTATGCACTTGGTGGACCTTGGAGAAGCTAGACATGACACTAAAGTTGGCTTGTGGAAGTCAACCAATGAAGTAATTGAGGGACAATTGGAAAGCCTAAAGTTGTCAATAGTTAGGATGAAGGCCAAGATAGAAGAGTTGAATAGATTGATCAGACAATTGGTTACTCCATTGGCAACTATCTCTAGAGTATTAGTAACAATAAATCTTATTACTATTGAAGTTTAAGCTCTTATTTCTCAACTTCAGGAAGATAGGCACTTTGGCCAAATTGGTAAAGACTAGATTGGAAAGCTCAAAGTAGAGGGAGTCGTTATTATAGAATAAATTGACAATGTTATCTTAATATTAGAAATCGAGAAGGATAACATCTTAGAAAATAGTAGTACTCTGGCTGGAGAAAGAATGAAGTGTGATGATTGTATCTCTCTTATAAGGATGATCGATCAAATGAAGGTAAAGGAAGTCATTGAAGAAAAAATATTTCCAAAAGGAGATGAACCTCTATTTGAATGGCTTTAGAGCATGCAGTTCAAGACATAAATGATCCTATTAGTAGAAAAGGGACTCAGGGAAATAGAGGATAAAGTGAAGAAGACCCAAGGCAGAGGATTTGAACTCTTGAAGGGGCTACATATAGATTAAAAAAATAGTGGGCAAGGGAAAGCACTCATTGGGATAAATGTCTTGAAGGATAATTTCTCCAAATTCTTAGATATTCTGACTAATGTGTCTTCTAGTAATCAAAATAGAGTTGCAAAACTCTAGAAACTTAGTGGATGCATACACGTGGCCATGAAGGAATTTCCAAATCAATTGAATGTTATGAAGGAGTTGGATAGGGAGAATTCTAAGTGGCTTTTGAGATACACTAATATACTCATGCCTAAGCATGAAGAGTTAATCCCAATCATAGTTGCTACTAAGGCCTATAGAACAAAAGCAAAAAAGGGGAAGTAGACGAAGTGATTCACATTCTGCCCCCTTTTCAATTTCTTATGTAATTATTGCAATACAAAAAATTGGTTTCTTGCCATTTATCATTCTTTGACGAGATGAACTAATTGAACTTCTATTGTAATGGTCATCTCAAAATTCTATATGTATGAAATTGAAAGATTAATAAAAGCTGAACAAATTTTTGATGTGAAATACTTGATGTTGTAGAGTAAATTGAATAGTATTTTGTATCAACTATTTTTTGTTCCATTTCTATTAGTTGTAGCTATATGTTTTCTCTTTAATCTAGATTGAAACAAGGAAAGAATAGAGTTTCATTCTCCTATTTCAAGGTAGTGAACAGATGTGATAAGTAGTGTCATTGCATCTTGAATGAGGAATCTGTTAAACATTTTTCCCTTTAGCTAACTTCTTCTTCTGTATAGTTTAGATTCTAATTAATCTAGTTTATTCTTAGTTGTTGTGCTATTAAGCTTAGTGAGTTCATAAGATGAGTGGGTTCATAAACTTAATCAATTCTTTAGAAGTCTTTTTCTACCTAAGTTAGATATTATTTAGGTGTAGCTTGGTTTTACCTCTTTTATTCTTGGGTCAAGAACACACCCCATATTAGTTTAGAAATAAAACATAATTCACTACAAATCTACCATAGGAAGTTGTACCTATCAATTTAGAGAAAAAACAATCTATCCATAAGTGGCTTTTCAACTATTTGTGATTAGTTATTGTTTATAATTTGGGCATTCAAGAGTCATAATCAACAAAGAACAAGTTTGTTACCAATAGATTTTTGGTGACTCTACTGGGGATACAATTAGTTTCTTGATTAATAAGCCTATATCATGAGAAAAAATGGTACTACCTCATGAGAACATTTTTTTAGTGCTCCAACCTAACCTTGGTTTTCAAGACAACCAAGAAGACATAATTTTATCCCTTAATACATTTGTTTGGAGACATAGCAGGAATGTTGAACATTACAAGAATGCTAGTAAAGTATTGAAAGAAGAAGAAAGAAGAGTTGAAGCTTTAGAAAGAGTTGTTCAAAGGAGGGACAACTGAAGAGCAAAAAGACAATTGAGACAAGAAACTCAAAGATAAAAATAACCTATCACCCTAGAATAAACAAGGCTCCTTAGAATCACCAAGGAATAGGGTGGGCAAGACCCTATTTTTTATCAACTTACAAAGCTTGGTTTTCCCATCATAGACATTTCAAAATAGAAAGGTGAAAGGAAAAGCCAAAGTAGACCACCTTCCCCTATTAGGAATCAATGTGCTTTACATACTACGTGCTAGGTATTGACCATGTACATAATCAATGCTCCCCCAATTGTTAATTTCCTACCATACCTTGCTAGAACAATCATGGCTGCCCCATGGGCTGCAGCAACAGGACCATTAGCACTAATAGCTTATCATCCACTCCCAGTCGGTTCAAGGAAGAATTTCCCTAAATTTTTAAGAGATGGGAAGGTTACTATAGATGAACACATTAAGGCCTTCTTTGTAGCTACTCACATCTTAGGAGTTAGACATGAAGATGTTGCCATAAGATTATTTGTGGAAACCTTGACAAAAAGTGCAACAGACTGGTTCTATCATTTAGATGATGGCTTGATTACTGATTGGGATACAATGAGAATGACCTTTGAGACAAGATTTAAGACTACAAAAGATGAACATGCCTTGTTAACACAGTTGACATCTATTAAAAAGAAACCTACCATGAGTATGAGGGGTTTCATAGCTAATTTCAATAATATTATTAGTAGAATCCCAACTATTGACAGGCCCACAACAGATAATCTGAAAACCTTCTTCATAAGTGTGATGCCCCTAGATATCAATTATGACTTCAGAATGGCACATCCCACAGATTTAGTAGATGGACAAAAGAAGGCAATTGAATGTGAAGATGACTTGATTTCCATTGGAAAATGTCAATGTGAACTTCAAACTAAAGGAAGTTCCAGTAACACCACATCATCTGATGAAATAATTCAAAAATTGTCAAATGAGTTGGTAGCTGTAAAAAGGAAATTACTTGAATTCAATAATTCCTACCAGTAGAATTATCAAAATTTTCCAGGAAGAAATAATGATGGAAAATATCCATAGCTCATAGGCTCACAACTCAAGTTGCAAATTGAAGCAACACCAAAGAAAGGAAATATGTGTGTCTTTCATTTAACAATAGATCATGATAGTGAGAGCTATTCAGAAACTGCTCGTATGATGCAATTATTATCCACCAAAGAGCTGAACATTGGAAATCCTTGTTCAGAATTACATTCATACTCAAATGGTGACTCTGGAAATTTATTTTTAGAATATGAGTCAGATTCTAAACCAAAGGGTGAATGCTACACAACTATTGATGGAACTTCATACACAGTATTGACTTGAGGTCAAAGGCAAAAGAATCAATCCTCTAGTCATGCTCACAAGAATGATCCCAATCCTTCAACAAGTAATGTTCATGTTGGTCAAGGAGTATCCATGGTATATCAAATGGGTAAGGACAAAATGCCTTTTGATTTCATTCAATTGTATGAAGAATCAAAAATTCAAATTTTCCCTATAGAATATTTGAAGTCTCAACCCTCTGAGTTGAAAAGACTGATAGATCAATGTAAAGATAATACTTTAGATTTAAATCACAATGTGACTATTAAAGAAGGGGATAAAACCTTGACATCTAACGTGTTTAATCAAGAGGATTCTACTATTTTAGCAACCTGTCTTAGGAAAAAACCCAACCCATTCTATATTTCAGTATATATAAATGGATGTAAACTAAGCAATTGCATAATAGATTAAAGTGCATCAAACAATGTTATGCCTTATTCTGTAGCTAAGGCCCTAGGTCTCAACCTCACCAAGGTAAATGGAAGATGTTATTCTATAGATGCTAAACAAGTTCCTTTGCTCAGAAAAATTAAAGATGCTCAACTAGCCTTAGCTTCTAATCTAGAAAAGAAACTCTTATTGATCATTCTAGTGGTAGATATTCTAGCAAGCTATGGGCTTTTCTTAAGTAGGAGTTTTTTGTTGAGACCTAGGTGGAGAAATAAAACTAGATTGGTCTCAAGTAGTCATACCTATAGGGAATAAGAAAGTTAAATTAGAACTTGAAGAAAAGGAAAAATTTATTATCTTAAAATTAGATGACCCTAAAGCTCATATCCTTTACCAAGAGTTTGAGTTTGAAAATTACAAGTTATTTACTAAAAACATTATGAATGAGTAAGAAATTGAAGGTTCAAAAATGAGATCCTTAAGTGAAGAACAAGAGTCATCATCTATATGGACACTAGATTTTGATGGAAGTTGTTCCTCATTAGGATCTAGTGCAAGAATAGTGTTAATACCCCCTAAAGGAGAACTCAAACCCATGGCTTTCAAACTGGAGTTTGGGAACACAAATAACACTACAAAGTATGAAGCCTTGCTTCTAGGGATAGTGGCAGTAAAAAAAATAGAATAAAGTTCCTAAAAGCTTGAGGTGATGTAGAGCTCATTGTAAGAAAAATTAAAGGGCAATACTCTATAAAGAATCACAAGTTGAAGAATTATAGAAATAGAGTTTGGGATGAAATAGAAGGCCTAGATGCTTTTTATATTGAAGCAATGCCAAGGGAGATGAAAACCAAAGTTGATTCCTTAGTGGCTTCTATTTCTCTACTGTTACCTCATTTGGAGTTCAAAGATAAGAAACTTACTAGATCGAGATTATATATTGAGCCTCTATTCTAGATAATATAGAATCTTGGCAAGTTTTTGAAGATGACAAGAGCTTGCAATTGTTCTTAGAAAATAACAAGGTTACTTCCAAACATCAACCTAATGAAGGTGATAATGAAGACTCTAATCACAAGCTAAAAGAAAATTTAATGGAGAAAATCCAATTATGAATTAACGTCATTCCCCCATACTTTGTGTCTTTAGAAAAATTGTTTAATAGACATGATGCCTATGTAAAGAAAAGGAGGGTGGAAAGGGACCTACCACTAGTGAGTACGAAGGGGTGAATATTGGAGATACTCATGATCCCAAAATGATTAATATTGAGAAATGTTGTTCACTTGAAGAAAAAGAAGCTACAAACAACTCTTCATATAATATCAGGATGCTTTTGCCTATAGTTACACAGATTTAAAAAGCTATCAAGGTGGGAAAGTAAAACATTAGGTTCCCCTCAAACTTGATGTGTAGTGCCTGCCCCTAGTTCACATTTTGTTTTAATTGCCAAACTCTTTTAGGCTAGTTTTATACTTGATGTTTAGTAGCATTACTTTCAGATTATCAGATGTTGTTTTACACTCAATTTATTATATGATAAGATTACTTGGTACTCTATATTTCATGCATGTATCATGATTATTCAATATTTTCAATTATCGATGATGATTAGTTAGATGGTTTATTATCACATGTGCTTTCCTATGGATAGTTACCCCATACTGCATGTGTATCGTGTGCGTGTTTGTTTTCTTTATGTATGGTATTTTTGATGTGGTTAAGGATGGGAGTCGTCGTCACCTGCTAGTTGGGATCTACACGATGCACCACTTCCTGCCATTGTCTGTTTAGCTTAGAATATTGTGTTTGTACATGCATGGATTTTATGCAGGTTGCAGGTACCGGGTATCGACTTCCCTAAATTGCCAGGATGAGGGTGTATATGAGAAATGTTAGTATGCTAATAGAAACCAAATTTAAATAAAGCTTCTACAAACTAAACAAAATTCATAAACTTCAATATAGACTAAGATGAACTATCAATTGAGAATATGAGCCATTAATGGGCTCTCTCAATGAGAAGCTCTCTTGTTGAGTAGCTTTGTCTAAATAGATAGGATGTATGCTCAAGCTTATGCTTCAAAAAGGGCTTCAAATGGAGTTGGAATTTGGGTGTGAGTGTATGGTTTTGATGTAAAATGGCTTCTCAAAATGGCATTATGACTTTACTTCATGGATTGTGTTATTTTGCAAAGGGGAAGGATCCAATTTATAGGCAAGAGGCTTGAGGGATTGAGGGCTAAGATGCAAGGATGAGAAAAAGCTTATGGAGGGCTCAGATTGCATGAGAGGAGAGCACATGGATTGTGCTTCCTTATAGCCAATCAAGGAGTGACACATGTCACATGGTGAGAGAATGGAGGAAAGGGGAAGGATGAGTCAACAAAGGAGGCTCAAGGGATAAAATCTTCATAAAGACCCTCATAATGACTTGTAAGAGCAATAAAAGGGCTTGTAAGAGTCATTTATGACCTAGTGGACTTCATAAAGTTTTATGGTTGAGATGTTTTGAGGGTGATGAGAGAAATTTGGACTTGGACTTGATTAGGAAGATTTTAAGCTTGTTTAGGCTTGTGCAAATGATTAGAGGATGGATTAGGATGGTTTAGGATTAGCTTAGGGATAGGCAAGTGGATGGCATTTAATGAGGGTGGGTGAAGGAGGAGATATTTGTTAACTTTGGCTTGGGTTAGTAAGTTTTAACCCATATTTAGGAAATGTGACAAGGTTAGGAGGGGATTAGGATTAGGGTTAAAGACATCTTCTAGAAGAGTCTAGGCTTTGGATGAGGATAAAGACTTTCTAGAATAGTCTAGAATTTCCTAGGATGAGGATGAAGACTTTCTAGAAGAGTCTAGAACTTCTTAGGATGAGGATAAATTAGATTTTTAGGAAATAAATAAAGTTTTATTTATTTCAAGGGTTTGGGTTGAGGAGATATTTATTAAAACTTTTTTAATAAACATGAGGATTAATATTTAATCTTAATTAAATATTTTGAGTTGGGATTAGGGGTAGGAAATGATGGGATTAGCCTTTAATTGAAATTAAAGAAGGATTAGAAGATTTTGGAAGAGGTTATTGGTCATAAGGAAATTGGCCAAGTTTTGGGCAAAAAATAAATTTTTTATTTATTTTAGGATTTTTGGTCAATTTATTAATTAAATAATTAATAAATAAGGAAATAATGTTTAAATAAGATTTAAACATTTTTGGGAGGGATTCCTTAATTAAATATTTTTAATTAAGATAAAGGGATTTAATGGCATAAAAATTAATTAATTAATTAATTAATTAATTAATAAATGATGATGTCATCAGGACTTTTTCAGAAAATAAAAATACTTTATTTTCTAAAGGATTTTTAGGTGTCTACATTTTTCCCCTCTTTGATGTGATGCCGCAAGTGGCATGGCATCAAAGATAAGAAAATAAGATGCCCAAGGCTAGAGCAGAAGAGGAGAGAATGGACTGTGAGATGCCCCCTCAAGAAGGTAGCGAGGAGAGAAAGCAAGGCTCGATGGCTTCTCGAAAAGTAGAAGAATCCGAGATGAGCAAGGAGACTCAGATTGGCAAAGAGAAGGGGCTGAATTAGCTCAAACTCTCACTATGGGAGAATGATAAAGGAGAATCAGATGCACAAGAGGAAGCAAGCTTAAGACCTTAGGGAAGGTGGAGGATGAAGGAGCAGAGCGCTATAAAAAGGAATCCAGGATAGGGAGATGGATGAGGGGATTATAAAGCTGATGCAACAGGATTTCAAAGAGTTAGATTGGCGGAAGATGGGTTTCGGAGATCCCTAGGACTAGGATTGTGGATCTCGAAAGATGAGGCTTGGTGGGTTGATTTGGATTGGTGGATCCCTAAGACTAGGATTGTGGATCCCTAAAGCTAAGAGTGATGAGTGATTCAAAGAGATATTGATGCATCAGCTGGCGTAGGAGAGACGGATGCTGGATATGGATGGGGGATAATGGAGATGAAGGAAACCCATTGAAGCTTTTTGAGCGGGGGGATACTTCAAAGAGAAGTACCACCATGTAGTTGAGCACTAGATTTGCTATAGGACTGTTGGTTAATTGCCAAGGTTACCAAGAACATCAAGGCCTTTTCACCAACTGTCCAAAGGACTGACAAACTAACTCAAAACAAACACACAAGGATTGCCCCAGCATCACACATGAATCCTAGAGGAAGCAGCGTGGAAACGACACTGGAGAACCCACAAGCAGAAAAGAAAAACAAACGAAAGACCTGATCAAGACCTTACGCTCTAATTGCCCCATTCGTAGCATACCATGATATGGAAGATCATGGCAACCTTGAGGAGGGAACAAGGAGATTGCTTGGAAAAGATACTTCAAGACCCAAAAGGGAAGATCCCAAATCAAAAGAAAGTGAAAATCCAAATGAGAGTCGTTTGCCAATGAGATGGGTAGGACAAGGTACTAACGGACCAAGATCAGACATGAGGAAAGCTATATCCTGCAAGGACCTATCGGAGAGCACTGAAGCTAGTGGATTTGGATGAGTGATGCGTCTGGCAAGCTGAACTAAGAAAGATAACACTTTGGTGACAGGAAATCTAGCTAAAGGATGCGTTGGAATAGCTAACCAAGATGTGTGATAGGTGCAAGATGTTGATCAAGGATGAACTAACACGAACCCTGGATAGATACAATGGTACTAAGCTAAAGAGGATGTACAAGCTGATGGACCAAGATATTTATAAGCTAAAGCTGACCAAGATAGTTACAAGTGAGCTAATCAAGATATGGTACAAGCTAATAGACCAAGATAGTTACAAGCAGGCAAAAGCTCAGGATGATAGGATAGCGGGATGGTTCAATGTTGTGCAAGATACGAAAGCTAAGGGTGGGGTGATAGTGAAAGATATGGATTTGGTAGGATGTATCCAATGATGAGGAGAGATTTTGTGACCAAGGATAGCTAGAGGAGTAGGATGAGATGGATGGATAGGATGGTAGATAGCTAAGATTATGATGGATATAAAGAGATGACATTGGGTTTGCATGAGGATAGCCTAGATCTAGATACCAATGATAAGGGAGGATGGACAAGACAAGATCTCCAAGGAATATAGTGCCCCCAATCAGAAGATAACATGCAAAAGGAGGTCTTATGATGGATGTGATAGGATTGAAGCTAGGATGGAAAAAGCTGAAGGGGCTAGGGAGATGGATGATAGCTGGGATGATTGGCTGAAGTTGCAAGAGATTAGTGGACGATGTGAGATGGAAGATGGAGGGTGGAGGATAGGTGGATAGATTGGAAGATGGAGTTGGATGTCAAGAGATGACCAAAAGCATGAGGGTGATAGGCTAAGCTAGGGATGGCGGGATTACGCATGATGCTTGTTTGCCAAATTTTCATCATGGAACTTGTCCAAGGTGCTTGAATTGCCAAGTTTTCACCAGTGGACGCTTTATTTTTCTTTACTTTTTTTTGACTTTTTGACTTTGGACTTAGCTGGAATGATTTTGGCTTTCTTCAACTATTTTGGCTTTTTTTGGGATTTTTCACTTGCTGTTGGAATGTTCAATTTTGTTGCTAGTTTTTGGTACACCGGATGTGTGATTTATTCAATAGATTGGATTAGATGGGAGTGATGGTAGGAGATGGAGGGATGAAAAGGTTGGAAAGGAGCATGAGATGGGGATGCTTGCAAGAGCAACATTGGCACATAATGGGACGGGTGTGAAAAGAGCATATGGGGGATAGATGGTAGATGCGGGCATGATGGAGGATTTGTGGAAGTGTGCTTGGGGATGTAGGCACCCAAGATGGAGTTAGGAGATGGGGGACATGAGTCACTAGATGGGGGATTAGCAATGGTGGATGCCATTATGCATTGGGTTTCAACTTTTTTCTTGGGGATCCACATGGTTTTGGATTTTCTTTTCATAGGCTTATGCATTGTTTTGCATTCTTTGATTGGATTTTTCCTTTTTGGAGTATGTCTTTTAGAATAGACATATGATTGCCTAGGATGTGGATTTTTAGCTTTATGCATTTTGAAGTTGGCATTCACATTGCGGTGGTAAGCTTTGGGAAGATGGTTAGGAGAAGCTTTGTGAGATGGAGAGGATATGAAAGAGCATGTAGGGGGATGATGATGGATGATGTGCCCTAATATGTGCCTTTGTTGATCTTGCATAGAAATTGATGGAATAGGATTTTTATGATGGCTGATAGGAGGATGGAGGATGGTAGATTTTGGGACATAGGGACCCAAAATGGATTTAGCGGATGAAGGGGGGATATGGTAGGTTGTTTTGGGTTGCAAAGATGGTGGAGGGGGGATGACATAAGATTTCTTGAAGGAGTGATGGCAGGTTGGCATGGTGGGCTTGGAGATAGGCTTGGTTTGGGGGTGTGGTGTACCAACACCTTTAGATGGTGAGCCTTTGGATACATATCCAAGACCATGAAATCCTAGATTTTTTTGTGCAATAATAGGCTCTCTGATTCTTTGCTCTTGTGGTCCTAAACCTTGACCTTGATAATGCCATCGATTGAGCATTTGAACAAGCTGAGGAAAATTTTTGCTTGCAGAAAATCGTAGAAGTGATTTATTAGGTGTATTGCAATGGGGAGATATTGTTCTTAATTCTTCTACTGAGAGAGGGCCACCGTGGATGAATGTATGTGAACCAAGAGGGTAGATTATAGATGGTGGAATAGCTTGGATAGGTGGTAAGATGGAAGCATGGAGCGGGGGAGATGGAAGGATAGGATCTTGATGTAGCTGGTGGGATGACAAGATATCTTGTAGTGGAGGAGATATGGCTCGAGGTTTTGGAGATGGAGGAGATGGTGACTGCACTATGGATGGAAGACATGGTACGATGATATCTTCATTTATGCTTTGGGGGATGTCAACATGCTTTTGGGCAGGATCTTGATAGGATTGGTTTGGAGTGGATGGTGCGATAGGAGGTGAAGGGATGGATTCTTCAAAGGAAGCGAATGGATAGATGGAAGATTTAGTAGTGGAGATGGGTGAGTAGAAGATGGATGCATAAGGGTCATTATGAGAGATTTTAGAAATGCTTGGAGGTGATGTGGATAGGATTTGGAGGGATTTGATAGGTGGTGGGATTTTGATGCTTGCGGGAAATGGAAGGATTTTAAGCAATTTGATGGATGGTATGGGGATGATAGCTATGGGAGATGGAGGTGATATTATAGATGGAGAAGCTTCATCACTGACTACTTCACATGGTTGGATTAGATGACATGGCTTATCGACTGTTGGAGGCGACTTTTCTTGTATTTCCTCTAGGAGATTCCTTGGAGACTCGTGTGTCAAAGGTGGAGGTGGATTGACAGGAATAGCTAGTGTGATGGGGGTGGAAGATTGGAAGCTTGGTTGATGGGGTGATGGAGGGGAAGCTGGAATATCGGATGGCATGACTAGATAGTTTGGAATAACTCTTGGATTTTGGGGGATGCTTGGGGGAATGTTTCTAAGGCTTTCAATATACCCATCATAGTCAACAAGATTTTCATCATCATTGGAATAGGAGGTGGCAGGAGCAAGGAAAATGTGACCAAACACATCATGATAGGATTGGTACTTCATGCTTTGATGGTGAGTTTGATGGGGATGGGGTCTTGCATATGGATGAACACGGAAGCTCATGGTTGGATTTGGATTAAGCACAGATTTTGGATTGGCTGATGAAAGATTTCCTAGGGAGAGTCAAAGCTGCATGATAGACCTAAGGAGGATTGGCTAGAGATTTTTGGCTTTCTTGTGGATGGAAGACTTCAAGGGCATGTTTTCAAAAGGTGAGAGTTTTTCTTTCCTATGCACTAGATTTGGTGGTGGCTGTGTCAACTTAAGGATAGACATAGTGATCCTATGGCATGACACGAGATTGACCACTTGTGGATCCCAACCTTTAGCTCAAGGTGATGATGGATACAAGTGACAAAGCTGGATTACCCTAGACAAAGCTCTATCAAAGGGATAACCTTGGTGAGGCTGGTGGATTGGTCGAATTGATTGGATAGCAAATTCTAGCAGAATGGCAACAACTCTCTAAAGGCTTGGGTGTGATTTTGGATTGGGTTGCTAGCTGGCTGGGGGGATGATTTGGATGGACTTTGGATTTGGGATTGTTCTAAGGCAAAGAACTAGATAGATTCGGTTGCACCGGGGGAGCTTGGATGATTTTCTGATAAGGCAGTGACTACGCTAAGTATGCCTTGAGCTAGGAGATTTTTGCTTTTTTGGGATTTTGACCAAAGTTGGCAAACATTCATTCAAAAGCTATGAACAAATAAGCAGACAAAAGTTTTGAGCAAGAACATCAAACACACCAACATCCTAGGAAGCTTTCTACAAGGATGAAATTTGTTATAGCTAGGGAGTCCTCGATATATGCAAGGTACGTGAGGCCCAAATCCGTAGATGAAACCAAAAAGATGTCACACAGCCGAGAGGAGCGGTAACCCACTTCTCCTCTTTCACTTCTCAAGGGTATAAAGTTCCTTGAGGCTTAGCCCGAGTGACAAAATTTTTATCCCAAGAGAGGTGTCTTTGGATTCACCTCCCGATCTTTATACTCCGTCGGAACGCTGGAGTTGAGGTCGTCCCAAGGGGTGATGAAATCCCCAAGCAGGCCTCCTAAAAAGCTAAGACAAGATTTTGGATCCTAATCTTATGCACCCAAGATGGCCTCGAAAGATGACAAGGGGAGAGAAGACTTGGATGATCTTGGGCTAAAAAAAACACTTGTTCTTTTACCAACTGACGCTTAAGTTTTCTGATCTAGACTTTGCAAGCACTCATGTTTAAGATACAATGTTTATTCCAACTTTGAAGCATCGACAAAAATAAAATTGATTGAAGAATGCGAACAAGAAGAAGAGTTAGGGTCAACAAGAAGGTAAACCCGTGCGCCCGGAGGCCCTCCACGTCAAGTATCAATTGATTTTTCTTTAAGGCATTCAAGATTGAGTGTGAGTTTATTTTAAGCCCAAAACAAAGGTGTGTGAGATTCGATTTCAAGCGCGCGCCCGGAGGCCCTCCATGTCAAGATTTGTCCAATTTTTATGCCCAAATGAAGTGTGAGCGAGATTAATGCGCATTCAAGGAAAATTTGATTTTAATCCATGGCATTCAAGAGTGTGTTTAGCAACATGCATTCAAAGACAAGTGATTAAACATTCAAGTTTTTTCCTTTGAGCATTCAAGATTGAGACTTTGTGTGTTGTTTTAAGAACTTTGAAGTGCTTTGTTTTAACCTTAGATCATTCAAGATTATTTTTGGACTCAAAAGTGAAAATGACTCTTTGGACTTTGCTTTTCATTCAAGATTTTGTGTTCTAGTTTGCATGTTTTAAGCCCAAAAATGATATTCCTAGATTGTTTTGATGCATGAAAAACCTAAGAAACATTCAAGATTTTGCAACAAGACATTTGCTTAGAACAAATAACAAAGCTTTTTAGGACAATTTTGGAAACCATTTAGGACTCTTAGTTTTCATGAGATTTTTAAAAGAACTTTAACATATTTGCAAATGAGGTTCATTTTATCCTTGATTGATGCTTTGAGTTTGATTTAGATTTTAGTGTGCACTTAGTGTTGATCTTGAACCTTTTGAAATAGAAACTTGAAGTTCTTTTTAAATTCCCAAAAATGAAGTGTTCCTAATTTTGCATGAATGCATCTAAAACCTTGATGTTGCAAGGATGCAAATGATTAGATTGGTTTAGTTTCACTTGTTAAAAGATTTTTTCTTTCTTGCAAATTTTAAATTTTTCAATGGATTTAAGTATGATTTGGGGGTTCATTTTAAGCACTAAAAAGAAGTGTGTATGATTTTTCTTCCTTAAAAAAAATTGGCCAAGATCTCCCACAAGAAGAAGAATAAGAAGTAGATGGAATAAGAAGAATATAGACAAGAAGAGGAAGAAGAATTTCAAGTTCTTTGTCCACCTATAAGCTTGAAAAATCTGCAAACACTATGAGATAGATTATGAGTTCCTTTGTCTACTTCATGCTCATGTGGACCTACAAAACCAATTTATACAATCCTACCAATCACAAAAACAAGAAAAATTAGCCAAAATCAGAAAATAACATACAAAACTTGACTAAAAAAGCTAATGAAGATGACCCATGCGGGGTCCCACCGGGCGTGCCAAAATGTATATGAGAAATGTTAGTATGCTAATAGAAACCAAATTTAAATAAAGCTTCTACAAACTAAACAAAATTCATAAACTTCAAGATAGACTAAGATGAACTCTCAATTGAGAATATGAGCCATTAATGGGCTCTCTCAATGAGAAGCTCTCTTGTTGAGTAGCTTTGTCTAAATAGATAGGATGTATGCTCAAGCTTATCCTTCAAAAAGGGCTTCAAATGGAGTTGGAATTTGGGTGTGAGTGTATGGTTTTGATGTAAAATGGCTTCTCAAAATGGCATTATGACTTTACTTCATGGATTGTGTTATTTTGCAAAGGGGAAGGATCCAATTTATAGGCAAGAGGCTTGAGGGATTGAGGGCTAAGATGCAAGGATGAGAAAAAGCTTATGGAGGGCTCAGATTGCATGAGAGGAGAGCACATGGATTGTGCTTCCTTATAGCCAATCAAGGAGTGACACATGTCACATGGTGAGAGGATGGAGGAAAGGGGAAGGATGAGTCAACAAAGGAGGCTCAAGGGATAAAATCTTCATAAAGACCCTCATAATGACTTGTAAGAGCAATAAAAGGGCTTGTAAGAGTCATTTATGACCTAGTGGACTTCATAAAGTTTTATGGTTGAGATATTTTGAGGGTGATGAGAGCAATTTCGACTTGGACTTGATTAGGAAGGTTTTAAGCTTGTTTAGGCTTGTGCAAATGATTAGAGGATGGATTAGGATGGTTTAGGATTAGCTTAGGGATAGGCAAGTGGATGGCATTTAATGAGGGTGGGTGAAGGAGGAGATATTTGTTAACTTTGGCTTGGGTTAGTAAGTTTTAACCCATGTTTAGGAAATGTGACAAGGTTAGGGGGGGATTAGGATTAGGGTTAAAGACATCTTCTAGAAGAGTCTAGGCTTTGGATGAGGATAAAGACTTTCTAGAATAGTCTAGAATTTCCTAGGATGAGGATGAAGACTTTCTAGAAGAGTCTAGAACTTCTTAGGATGAGGATAAATTAGATTTTTAGGAAATAAATAAAGTTTTATTTATTTCAAGGGTTTGGGTTGAGGAGATATTTATTAAAACTTTTTTAATAAACATGAAGATTAATATTTAATCTTAATTAAATATTTTGAGTTGGGATTAGGGGTAGGAAATGATGGGATTAGCCTTTAATTGAAATTAAAGAAGGATTAGAAGATTTTGGAAGAGGTTATTGGTCATAAGGAAATTGGCCAAGTTTTGGGCAAAAGATAAATTTTTTATTTATTTTAGGATTTTTGGTCAATTTATTAATTAAATAATTAATAAATAAGAAAATAATGTTTAAATAAGATTTAAACATTTTTGGGAGGGATTCCTTAATTAAATATTTTTAATTAAGATAAAGGGATTTAATGGCATAAAAATTAATTAATTAATTAATTAATTAAATAATTAAATAATTAATTAATAAATGATGATGTCATAAGGACTTTTTCAGAAAATAAAAATACTTTATTTTCTAAAGGATTTTTAGGTGTCTACAGAGGGTACCCTATCGTATTATCTCAATGGTAAGAGAGGGGAGATAAACTCTTAAGTCCAAATCCTAAACCCTTTAGCCAATTGTCCTAATTGATAATTATGACAAGTATCTGAGTTAAGTACCCTCTGAATGCATCAAATGATGTTATTTTGTGATTATAACCCTTTTTTTTTAATTTAGTATGTATTTTTCTATGAGGGGTTTTCGTATGTTGCTTTATGAGTCCTTGATGTATTTTCTATTAATTAAGTTTAATTAAAAAGATTAATTAATGATTTAATTAATAGAAAATTATTATGATATTTTAATATTTAATTATATTTAATTAATTAATAAATTAATTAAATAAAAAGATTTGAATTTGGAGATAAAAGTTTTAAGTATAATTTTAGAATGTGATAATATTTATTTAATTTAATAATAATATATTTAGAGTTCATTTTTAAATAAATGCTAAATATTATTATTAATTGAATTAATAAATATTTTATCAATTAAAGTTTCTTAAATAAATTAAAAGTGGAAAAGATATTAAATTATTAAAGTTTCTAGATCGCATGATGTGAGCTTGAGTTGAAAATAAAGAAATAAATTAAAAGATAAAATAAGTGGAAATAATAATTTTATTTAATTTCATAAAGCACGCATGGGATTAAAAGTAATAAAGATTAAAAATAGAAGTCGAGTGGAATATTAAATAAATTTATTTAATAATTCATTTAAGGTGCATTAAAAGAGAAAGCAAAGAATTAATAAAAGATAATTTTGAGTTAGCTTAGTGGAGCAAAGAGTCCTCTCAGGAGAACGCACAATTAGTGCCCCAATTTGAGGAGAAAACTCCTTATCACAACTTTGAGGGTTCATTTTTGTGGGAGACGAATTGGGAGACAAAGAATTTCGGGGAGACAACTTTTGGAAAGCAAATTTCAGAAGGCTAATTCAAAGAAAGATTTTCGGAAGAAGATTATTGAAGAGGATTTTGGAAACAAAATTGGACCGTGAATTTTGGAAGCGAATTTTGGAAGGGAAACTTTGAGAAAAAAATTGTTAGAGAGAAGTTCTTGGATTGAAGTGAATTCTCTCGCAAATCTTCCTGGCGTAGTGATATTAGCATCAAGTTCAGGTAGGGCCTTGTGTTTTGATCACCGATTTATTTTGCAATTTCCTTTCTTGTGTTTTACTGCGACGAATCCTATAATCTTGTTATCTAGGATTTTTTATTGATATCATTTTCATTTGTATTTGAGAAAATTGAAAACATTAGAGCAACTCTCCTTTTGTAGAATTAGAATTTAGAAATTTCTTGGGAAGGGTTCAAATTTTATTAAGAAAATCTTCTTGGGTATGTTGTATCTTTCCATCAGAATAATTTTGAATTTTGATATATATAAAAATAATAATAATAAAAATAAATACATTTTAGTATATTTGTTTTATTAAATTTTATAATTTACAAAATTATAATAAAATAAATTATGAATATAAAGGAAGGCTTTGTTTATTTTAAATTATTATGGAATTTTCTTTAATAAACAAAGTAAAATTTTTATTTTAAATATATATATATAAATTCATTTAAAAATAAATAAAAAATATAATAACATTTGGGGTGGGCAGGGTTTATACCCACCGCACCCCACTTACCTTTCTAGCCAGCAGATTGTCTACGTGTTGCGACTGCAAATGCAGTGCAGCGTACCTGCGATGGGATGGGAGGGGTTTAATTAAACCGCCACACGACTAAGATAATAGGTCGCACAACTCATTAAATTAAACCAACGACTTCAATATATGCACTGTGAAGTATATGTGCTATGAAATTTTTTAAAATTGTTATTTTTATAATATTTGTTGATAAAGTTTTAGTTTATAGATATTAAATTATAATTTTTTATAAGATTTGGTAATAGTTTATTTAATTATTAATAAATTTAAAAATATTTATATAAAAAATTTATAATTAAATTATTATATGTTATTAATAAGTTTATTTAAATTTATTAATTTAATAAATAATTAAATGACATTAATATGATTATTTTCTTTCACATAAATTATTAATTAATTTAGTTAAATATAAATTAATTAAGTTTAATTAATAATTGAAGATAATTTAATGGAGGTTAAAATTTATTCAATCATTATTGTTAATAATTAGTAATATAATTAATAATATTGATTTTAATAAAAATATAATTATTTTACTCAAAATCAATAAATTGTTATAACTTTAAAAAAATGATTGTCTTCAGATTATTCTTTATGGAAATTGAATTTTATAATGAGGATAACTTTATATATATTTGAGTGGAATAAATGAACGAGTTATTAGATCGGATTAACTAAGAACCTTATACACTTAAAATGATCATTGAAATGCAAACTGAAACCTTATATTCAACGTAACCATGTGATTTCAAAAGCAAACCAAAACATGTCCTTGTATCTTGTTTCTTGATGTTGTTTATGTTTGAGGT
This sequence comes from Cupressus sempervirens, assembly GCA_028749045.1. NCBI lineage: Eukaryota > Viridiplantae > Streptophyta > Pinopsida > Cupressales > Cupressaceae > Cupressus > Cupressus sempervirens. The sequence continues at coordinate 654,348,141 of CM053793.1, read as the reverse complement.
GTTGGGGTTGTTCTAGTATTGACCAGTTCTAGGTTGTTACCAAAGGCTCGGGGATTATGTGAATGTGATGTTATGTTGTTTTGATCTTGATCTTTTAAACCCAACCCTACTGATGTGTTGATATGCTCTATGGCATGTTTGTGATTACTGTTTGTTATTGCTTTCCAGTTTCCTGGTGTGAAGCTGAAGTGTATGTATATAAGATACCTGACTTAACCATTTTTGAGTCATCGATCAGTTATATTGGATAACCATTTTTGAGTCATCGATCAGTTATATTTGATAACCATTTTTGAGTCTCGATCAATTACACTTGGATTGCTTTCGGTCGGTTGAGAGGACTAAAGTGTTTGTTATGTTCTTGATGATGTCATGTGTTGACTTGACCATTTTGGAGTCTTTGATCAGTATTGTGATTTATTATTGGGATACTTTCTAGTTGCTCATTGGAGAACCATTGGATTTTGTGATTTATCATTGATGCCTTTAGTTGCTGATAGAGAACTATTGTGATCATATGATTATTATTTGATGCTTATCTGTTGCTCATGAAGAACTGATGTAATTTTTGTGGCTTATCTTTTATGATGTTTTTCAGTCGCTTGTATAGGACTGAGGTGATTTTATTATGATTCTTTAATTCATGATTTCATGAGTCTAGGGTAGGTTATCTATGTGTAGTGTCGGGAAGTGGCTTGCAATGGGGATCGGGGCCCTAAGAGGCTGCCTAGAGTAACCCATTGTAAGTTGTTTTAACAAGTGAAAACATCTCACCTAAATACTGACTTAAATGAACCTAATAAGATAATTGTATGTTCTCTCCCATGCCTTGAGTGCTAGTACAGGCTAGGATGGGGTAGAGAGAATGCTTGGTTACGACCTTGCATTCCATAGTATGCCTCGTTAGTACAAGAGTATACTAGTGGCCACAGGGATCACTAGGGACCGAGGATTCCTAAGGGATTGCTCGGGTAACTTCTACGTGACTTTTGCGATGACACTTTCCCACTTGCATAGCAGGTTTCCTACGTGTCTTTGTGGTGTCTCTGGGTCTAGATGTCTATCTATGTTGGAACCTTTGTGTTAGTGTACTTTTAGGATTTCCCAGACTTAGAGAGTACTTGTGTTTTGTGTTTTGATACCTTGTTTGGGACTTGAGACTATCTCCTCTGCATGGTGGGAGTGGACCATTTAGGTTCCACGCAATCGGGTGGTAGTGCTTTTTACTCTTACCATTGAGATCCGTTCGTGGTCACCATGGCTGGAGCTTTCTTGGTTGGCATTTACCTTCACTATGTTCTTGGATTATTATGATGGATGGTTAGATTTTATGATAGATGTTTTATCATTATGAATGTATGGATGTATCAGGTATGTTATTAGTTTCATTTATTTTACTGTACTTTGTATCATGGATTTGAGGATGATGTATCTTTATCTTTACATATGTATATTCTTTTAAGCCTTTCATACCCTGTGACATGTACAGTGGATGATTGAGCATTCCAAATTAAATTGCCAAGAGGCTTTTGGAACAAATGTATATTATGGACATTGGACTTTCTTATTATTCTTTCATGTGGATGTAGTAGTTGTTAGACTTAGAATTAATTAAATTTAAATGTGACTCAACGTCTTGGGATCCTTAAGGAATGTAACTTGTGATGTATGTTTTTTGATTACTACATGTTATTGTTTCCGCTACTATGTGTTTGATGTGTATGATATACATTCTTACTTTAAAAAAAAAAATAAAAAATTGTTTAGCAAACTTAGTGAAACTCTAGGTTAATTATTTTGGATCCCTTGGCGGGGTGTTACATCTGGTATCAGAGCCCGAGTTTCTACATTGGGAGCTCTAGGTATATTGGAACACCACTAGTGTTAGCTAGTTGAACAAGAATGAAAACTTTAAACTATTATGAGTACCTCTTTCAAACTGAAACTTGAAACTAGTTGAACTGAAACATGATGTAAACTAATAGTTGCATATTTTTCATACTTCAACACTTAGACTTCAAAACTGAAATTATACTTAAATCAAAATTATAGGCAAACTGAAAATTGAAACTATCTTGTTTGTAAAACATGTATCTATTACCTATGCTTTAAGGTAGTGTGCTTTTTTTTATTGTCCTTGGGGGTATTATGTTGTTCTTGTTTAGAGAATTTAGTTGATCTATTTCAATATTTGTTAGAAAGGATGCATGTTGGATCAATATGGTTTTCGGTTTACTATTAAACTAGAATCATATTGCTCTAAGTGATTTAAAGTAGTATGTGTATGCTTATGATACCATCTTGTATTTGGATATTATTGTAGGATGATATCTGGGGTGAGATCTTCTATTATAAGCCATAGCCCAGACCATGGTGAAGGCCATGGACGAGACAGAGCTATCAGTTTCCATTAGTCTATCCATGAAGAACCTATCCAAGATGGGAATAGGGAAGAGCATGTCAGTGAGCATCAGGAAGAGTACTGTAGAGAGCAACAAGTTGTCTCTGAGGAGGTTGAGCTGAGGCAAATGTTACAGGCCATCATTGATTGCCTACCTCCTATTCATGACCATGATAGAGCACATCGGGCAGGACTTGAGCATAGACCTAAGAGCATGAACTCTCGTCAAGCTCGTAATGCATGGCGTAATAAGTGCCACCAGCGTTACCAGCCATATCTGGGTAATCAAGGTGTAGGTGGCAATAGGAAACCTCCTTCTGGGGGTAATCAGCGGCAGGAGGAAACTTATCCTCCAACACAGTGTGGTGGCGATGGTTCCAATGCTAGGAACTATCACAAGGTTAATCGCAACAAGCCCAACTAGTATGATCGACAGTCTCAGAGTGTTCAGCCTGATCCTAGTGGGGGTAGTTTCTTGCAGTCTAGTGCACCTAAAGTTCAGAGGAGCTTTGATGGAGAGTGTTTCATATGTAGACAACGTGGACACAAGGTGTCTCATTGTCCTCAAAGGAAACCTCAACCCTTAGATCAGAGAACCACAGCTTCAAAACCTACCATTGGTGATATAGGTAGATCCCAAAGAGTGTTCTCAGTAGAGACATATCCTCCTGTAGGGGAAAGGTTCCCATTGGACCCACACAGCAAGACCCTTAGTTTTATCATTCATGTACGCTTCCAGGAGTAAGCTTAAGTCTAGGGGGGGAGGATGTAGTGCCTGCCCCTAGTTCACATTTTGTTTTAATTGCCAAACTCTTTTAGGCCAGTTTTATGCTTGATGTTTAGTAGCATTACTTTCAGATTATCAGATGTTGTTTTACACTCAATTTATTATATGATGAGATTACTTGGTACTCTATATTTCATGCAAGTATGATGATTATTCAATGCTTTCAATTATCGATGATGATTAGTTAGATGGTTTATTATCACATGTGCTTTCCTATGGATACTTACCCCATACTACATGTGTATGGTGTGTGTGTTTGTTTTCTTTATGTATGGTGTTTCTGATGTGGTTAAGGAAGGGAGTCATCGTCACCTGCTAGTCGGGATCTACACGATGTACCACTTTCTGCCATTGTCTGTTTAGCTTAGAATATTGTGTTTGTACATGCATGGATTTTATTCAGGTTGCAGGTACCGGGTATTTACTTTCCTGAATTGCCAGGATGAGCGTACCCTATCGCATTATCTCAATGGTAAGAGAGGGGAGATAAACTCTTAAGTCCAAATCCTAAACCCTTTAGCCAATTGTCCTAATTGATAATTAGGACAAGTATCTGAGTTAAGTACCTTCTGAATGCATCAAATGATGTTATTTCCTGATTATAACCCTTTTTGTTTGATTTAGTATGTATTTTTCTATGATGGGTTTTCGTATGTTGCTTTATGAGTCCTTGATGTATTTTCTATTAATTAAGTTTAATTAAAAAGATTAATTAATGATTTAATTAATAAAAAATTATTATGATATTTTAATATTTAATTATATTTAATTAATTAATAAATTAATTAAATAAAAAGATTTGAATTTGGAGATAAAAGTTTTAAGTATAATTTTAGAATGTGATAATATTTATTTAATTTAATAATAATATATTTAGAGTTCATTTTTAAATAAATGCTAAATATTATTATTAATTGAATTAATAAATATTTTATCAATTAAAGTTTCTTAAATAAATTAAAAGTGGAAAAGATATTAAATTATTAAAGTTTCTGGATCGCATGATGTGAGCTTGAGTTGAAAATAAAGAAATAAATTAAAAGATAAAATAAGTGGAAATAATAATGTTATTTAATTTCATAAAGTACACATGGGATTAAAAGTAATAAAGATTAAAAATAGAAGTCGAGTGGAATATTAAATAAAGTTATTTAATAATTCATTTAAGGTGCATTAAAAGAGAAAGCAAAGAATTAATAAAAGATAATTTTAAGTTAACTCAGTGGAGCAAAGAGTCCTCTCAGGAGAACGCACAATTAGTGCCCCGATTTGAGGAGAAAACTCCTTATCACAACTTTGGGGGTTCATTTTTGTGGGAGACGAATTGGGAGACAAAGAATTTCAGGGAGACAACTTTTGGAAAGCAAATTTCAGAAGGCTAATTCAAAGAAAGATTTTCGGAAGAAGATTATTGAAGAGGATTTTGGAAACAAAATTGGACCGTGAATTTTGGAAGGGAAACTTTGGGGAAAAAATTGTTAGAGAGAAGTTCTTGGATTGAAGTGAATTCTCTGGCAAATCTTCTTGGCATTGTGATATTAGCATCAAGTTCAGGTAGGGTCTTGTGTTTTGATCACTGATTTATTTTGCAATTTCCTTTCTTGTGTTTTACTGCGACGAATCCTATAATCTTGTTATCTAGGATTTTTTTATGCATATCATTTTCATCTGTATTTGAGAAAATTGAAAACATTAGAGCAACTCTCCTTTTGTAGAATTAGAATTTAGAAATTTCTTGGGAAGGGTTCAAATTTTATTAAGAAAATCTTCTTGGGTATGTTGTATCTTTCCATCAGAATAATTCTGAATTTTGATATATATAAAAATAATAATAATAAAAATAAATACGTTTTAGTATATTTGTTTTATTAAATTTTATAATTTACAAAATTATAATAAAATAAGTTATGAATATAAAGGAAGGCTTTGGTTATTTTAAATTATTATGGAATTTTCTTTAATAAACAAAATACTATTTTTATTTTAAATATATATATAAATTCATTTAAAAATAAATAAAAATATAATAACATTTGGGGTGGGCGGGGTTTATACCCACCGCACCCCCACTTACCTTTCTAGCCGGCAGATTGTCCACGTGTTGCGACTGCAAATGCAGTGCAGCGTACCTGCGATGGGATGGGAGGGGTTTAATTAAACCGCCACACGACTAAGATAATAGGTCGCACAACTCATTAAATTAAACCAACGACTTCAATATATGCACTGTGAAGTATATGTGCTATGAAATTTTTTTAAATTGTTATTTTTATAATATTTGTTGATAAAGTTTTAGTTTATAGATATTAAATTATAATTTTGTTATAAGATTTGTTAATAGTTTATTTAATTATTAATAAATTTAAAAATATTTATATAAAAAATTTATAATTAAATTATTATATGTTATTAATAAGTTTATTTAAATTTATTAATTTAATAAATAATTAAATGACATTAATATGATTATTTTCTTTTACATAAATTATTAATTAATTTAGTTAAATATAAATTAATTAAGTTTAATTAATAATTGAAGATAATTTAATGGAGGTTAAAATTTATTCAATCATTATTGTTAATAATTAGTAATATAATTAATAATATTGATTTTAATAAAATTATAATTATTTTACTCAAAATCAATAAATTGTTATAACTTTAAAAAAATGATTGTCCTCAGATTATTCTTTATGGAAATTGAATTTTATAATGAGGATAACTTTATATATATTTGAGTGGAATAAATGAACGAGTTATTAGATCAGATAAACTAAGAACCTTATACACTTAAAATGATCATTGAAATGCAAACTGAAACCTTATATTCAACGTAACCATGTGATTTCAAAAGCAAACCAAAACATGTCCTTGTATCTTGTTTCTTGATGTTGTTTATGTTTGGGGTGTTGGGGTTGTTCTAGTATTGGCCAGTCCTAGGTTGTTACGAAAGGCTCGAGGATTATGTGAATGTGATGTTATGTTGTTTTGATCTCGATCTTTTAAACCCAACCCTGGTGATGTGTTGATATGCTCTATGACATGTTTGTGATTACTGTTTGTTATTGCTTTCCAGTTTCCTGGTGTGAAGCTGAAGTGTATGTATATAAGATACCTGACTTAACCATTTTTGAGTCATCGATCAGTTATATTGGATAACCATTTTTGAGTCATCGATCAGTTATATTTGATAACCATTTTTGAGTATCGATCAGTTACACTTGGATTGCTTTCGGTCGGTTGAGAGGACTGAAGTGTTTGTTATGTTCTTGATGATGTCATGTGTTGACTTGACCATTTTGGAGTCTTTGATCAGTATTGTGATTTATTATTGGGATACTTTCTGGTTGCTCATTGGAGAACCATTGGATTTTGTGATTTATCATTGATGCTTTCAGTTGCTGATAGAGAATTGTTGTGATCATATGATTATTATTTGATGCTTATCTGTTGCTCATGAAGAACTGATGTAATTTTTGTGGCTTATCTTTTATGATGTTTTTCAGTCGCTTGTATAGGAATGAGGTGATTTTATTATGATTCTTTAATTTGTCATTTCATGAGCCTAGGGTAGGTTATCTATGTGTAGTTTCGGGAAGTGGCTTGCAATGGGGATCGGGGCCCTAAGAGGCTGCCTAGAGTAACCCATTGTAAGTTGTTTTAACAAGTGAAAACATCTCACCTAAATACTGACTTAAATGAACCTAATAAGATAATTGTATGTTCTCTCTCATTCCTTGAGTGCTAGTACAGGCTAGGATGGGGTAGAGAGAACGCTTGGTTACGACCTTGCATTTCGCAGTATGCCTCGTCAGTACAAGAGGATACTAGTGGCCGCAGGGATCACTAGGGACCCGAGATTCCTAAGGGATTGCTCAGGTAACTTCTACGTGACTTTTGCGATGACACTTTCTCGCTTGCATAGCAGGTTTCCTATGTGTCTTTGTGGTGTCTCTGGGTCTAGATGTCTATCTATGTTGGAACCTTTGCATTAGTGCACTTTAAGGATTTCCCAGACTTAGAGAGTACTTGTGTTTTGTGTTTTGATACCTTGTTTGGGACTTGAGACTATCTGCTCAGCGCAGTGGGAGTAGACCATTTAGGTTCCACATGGTCGAGTGGTAGTTCTTTTTACTCTTACCATTGAGATCCGTCTGTGGTCACCGTGGTTGGAGCTTTCTTGGTTGGCATTTACCTTCACTATGTTCTTGGATTATTATGATGGATGGTTAGATTTTATGATAGATGTTTTATCATTATGGATGTATGGATGTATCAGGTATGTTATTAGTTTCATTTATTTTACTGTACTTTATATCATGGATTTGAGGATGATGTATCTTTATCTTTACATATGTATATTCTTTTAAGCCTTTCATACCCTGTGACATGTACAGTGGATGATTGAGCTTTCCAAATTAAATTTCCAAGAGGCATTCGGAACAAATGTATATTATGGAGATTGGACTTTCTTATTATTCTTTCATGTGGATGTGGTAGTTTTTAGACTTAGAATTAATTAAATTTAAATGTGACTCAACGTCTTGGGATCCTTAAGGAATGTAACTTGTGATGTATGTTTGTTGATGATTACATGTTATTGCTTCCGCTACTATGTGTTTGATGTGTATGATATACATTCTTACTTTAAAAAAAAAAAAAAATTGTTTAGCAAACTTAGTGAAACTCTAGGTTAATTCTTTTGGATCCCTTGGCGGGGCGTTACATGATGTAGTCCCTTTTTGGTAGAAACAAAGGAATTATAATCCTAACATAGAAAATGCCATATTCTAGGAAGTAGATAAAATTTTCAATGCAAGAATCATCTATCCCATCCATCACACCACCTGGGTAGCTAATATAGTACCAGTCAAAAAGAAGAATAGAGAAATAAGGATCTACATTAATTTTTGTAATTTGAACTAGGCATCCCTCAAGGATAATTTTGCTCTCCCAAATATGGATTACTTACTACAAATAGTGGTTGGATCCAAAATGATGTCCATGCTTGACAGGTTCTTAGGTTATAATCAAGTTGAAGTGGAAGAGAAAGACCAGCATAAGACAACATGTAACATTCCTTGGGGTACACTTGCATATCACAAAATGCCCTTTGGGTGCATCAATGCTAGCACCACACTCTAAAGGTGTATGAGTAAAACATTTGCTGATCTAAAGGATCATATTATAGTTATGTACCTGGATGATCTCACTGGGTTTTAAAAAAAAAGAAAAGATCACATAGAAGACTTAAGGAAAGTATTACAAAGGTGTTGGGAACATAGAATCTCACTTAATCCCAAAAAATATATATTTTTTGTGACAGAGGGGAAGCTTCTTGGCCATATAGTTTCTCAGAAGGGCATTAGAATTGATCTTGAATTAGTTGAAGCCATTCAAAGATTAAGCTTGCCATCAATAAAATAGGAGATAAATCATTCTTTGGGTAGGTGAATTTCCTTAGAAGGTTTGTACTAGATTTTGTAGAAGCCACAAAGTGTATTGTGGACATGATGAAGGGAAATTCAAATTTCAAATGGAATGAGGTAGGAAAATAAGCCTTTTAGAATATAAAAACTATTATTGTCAATGCTCCAGTATTATGTCACCTGAAGTATGAGCAAGATTTCATCATCTGCTGTTATGCTTCTTAGCACTCTTTATTGACAATACTTATGCAAGAAAGTAATGAAGAGATACAAGCCCCAATAGCTTTCATGAGCATACCCTTGAAAAATCATGAATTGTGATACTTGCAAATTGAGAAACATGCTTATAGAGTCGGCTAAATACATTTTTGACAAATTATTTTAGATATTTTTGTAGCCCAACTTTGGAAGGCCATAATTCTTGAACCATTGCTCTATTTGGCTATTATCACCACCTTTTGAAAACACTAGCTCCTAATCTATAGGCTTGGAAGTGTGCAAGAGCCCTTCCACTAAGTTTTTGGACCTCGTCTAGGCACTCTAAGGTCTCCAACAGTGAGCCTGAAGATTTTTCCACAAAATTTTCCTCCAAAAATTAGAAATAACTTCTCCCACACTTAATATGGAGCAATGATATTTTTAAGGTAGGCTTATAATTCCAAAATTAACCTTCCTATAGAAAATGAGAACATTCTGAGCTCATATAACAAACTTACTAAAAATAACAAGTTCCCATAAATAGTAACCACCCTATCTACTAGTCCTTATTAAAATAGAAATGACTGAAAAATAAAATATTTTTGGGTGATGCAAGATTTTTCTTACAGCCAAGATGCTCCTACATCAGACACCTGGGGTAATTTGAGAAATGATGCCATTACATCTCAAGTGTTCAGAGGAAAACCAAGATGGTAAACCTCCTCCTTTGCTAGACATGATGAATCCTCAACTCACCTCTCTTTTTATTTGATCGGATATTCCTCATAAGTTTTGTTCTTGGTACTTTTACCAACACAACTGTCCATTATCTCTTCAATCTCCTTTGTAGCCTAACTAGCTACTAGAATACTCCACTGTGCTTCTGCAACTTCATCCTCATCACCTCCTTCATAATAGTCTATCACATATGTAATATTAAATACTAGTGAAATATTCAATTCAATAGGCAACTTCAGTTCATCCACATTTCCAGAATCATGCCTTTTCACTATCTTGTATGGTCTAGACCTCTTCATCTTTAGCTTATTATATGTACCCACTAGAAAATGTTCCTTTCTCAAATGCACCATGACTTCATCTCCAATCTAAAATTCCTTATTCCTCCTTTTCACATCTTCCTTAGCCTTATACTATGTATTCATGTTTTTCTTCCATACTTGCTCATGGATGTTCTTCATATGTTCTACAAAATCTTCTGCTTCAGCACTACTTATCTCTCCTCTATCCATCTGCCATAATTCAGAAGCATTTTTGGGACTAATCCAATATACAATAGGGAATGGTGATTTAATAGTACTCCAATTGAAAAAATTATTATATGGAAATTTCTCTTGTGGTAAAATCATATCTCATTCTTTTCATTTATCTCCAACAAAATATCTCAACAAGTTTCCCAAACTGGGATTCACAACCTCTATCTATCCATCAGTCTATGGATGATGTGATGAACTAAACTTCAAATCTATCTTCAAATTCTTCCACAATGTATGCTAGAAATACCCAACAAATTTTGTATCTCAACTTGAAACTATACTCTTTGGTAAACCATGTAGTCTCGCCACTTCTCTTTAAAAAAATTCTACCACATGAACAACGTCACTAGTCTTCTTGCAAGGAATAAAATGTGCCATCTTTGAAAACTTATCAACCACCTTATAAAAAGAATCATGCCCATGTTTTGTTCTCAATAATCTAATAACAAAATCCATGTTGAAATCCTCTCATGGCTTCTCTAGTATAGGTAATGACTAATACAACCCCATATTCTAGTTCACTCCTTTCGCCATTTGACATACTTTGCAACTCTATACAAACTTCTTCACATCTTACTATAAATGTAGCCAGTATTAATTCTCAGCAACCTAAGCTATGGTTTTATCTTGGCCAAAATGTCTAGCCAACCCTCCACTATGCTTCTCCTTGATGAGATTCTCCCTCATTGAACTTCTTGGAACACACAACTAGCTTTCTTTGAACAACATACTATCCTGGATCATGAAATCCAACCACTTTGTCCTATCAAGTGTAATAGGTTCTTTACAAGCCTTTCATGCTTCATCAAAATCAAGTTCATCTGGACACAAAGTACTAAGTTCATTGAACCCAACCACCTTTATCTGCATTTCTATCAACAAAATTTGTCTTATACTAAGAGCATATGCAACTCTGTTAGACATTCTAGTCTTGTGTTTTAAAAAAAATGTATAACTCTACAAAAACTCAACCCACTTCAAATTCCTTTGGTTCATTTTTTCTTGACTAGTAAAATATTACAAAGCTTGATGATTAGTATACAAAAAAAACTCTTTAGAAAGAAGATAGTGTCTCCACTTCTTCAATGTTTGAACTATAGCATAAAATTCTTGATCATAAACATAATAGCTTCTTTTTGCATTATTCAACTTCTCACTAAAATAAGCAACATGTCTACCTTCTTGGCTCATAACAACTCCTATTATAGTACCACTAGTATCATGGTCTACTTGAAAAACCTTGTTAAAATCAAGAAGTGCTAAAATAGGTTGCTCAATAACTATCTGTTTCAATAGATTAAAACTCTTATTTTCTCCTATAGTCCACTTAAATTCTTTCATATCCCCTCTCATTGATTTAGTCAAGGGTCCAAAAATATTACTAAAACCTCTTATGAACTTTCTATAAAAACTAGCCAATCCGTGAAAAAATCTTATCTCTATTGCACTCCTTGGAGTAGGCCATTCAAGGATAGCTTTCACTTTCTCTAGGTCCATTTTTAGAACTTCTACTAAGACTACAATTCCCATGTACACCAACTCCTTCTTTACAAAATTGCACTTCTTTAGGTTTATCAATATATTTTCTTCTCTCAACTTATCAGACACCGTGTGAATATGAATCAAATGATCCTCTAATGTCTTACTAAAGATCAATATATCATTCAAAAACTCCTTCAGTACCGCATTCATGAGCTACATGAAAGTGCTTGATGCATTGGTTAGCCCAAAGGCATGACTAACCACTCATATAGTTCTTCTTTGGTCTTGAAAGTAGTCTTCCACTCATCACCTTCTCTGATACAAATTTGATGGTACCCACTCTTCAAATATATCTTTGTGAAATACTTAGCTCCACTCAAAAAGTTGATAATATCATCCATCCTTAGCAATGGAAATCTATACTTGATTGTGATCTTGTTGATAGTATAAGAATTTGTGCACGTCCTCCATTCTCTATTCTTATTTAGTGCTAATATTGTTGGTACAACACATGGACTCAAACTCTCTCGTATCAACCCCTTTTGCAATAACTCATCAACTTGTCTATTCAACTCTTCATTTTCTAATGGTGTCATTCTATGTGCTATCTTGTTTGGCAAATTTGATCCTAGAACCAAATCCATTTGGTGACTAATATTTGTCATTAGGGGCAATCCATTAGGTACATTATCTAATAAAATATCTATAAAACTCTCCCAACATGTCTACAACTTCTGCAGGTACCTCCTCTACTTCTTTACTATCTTTTGGAATTATAGGAAAACACATATGCTCACACTTGATACCTTTGAGAAACTCCTTTCCATCAACAAAACATATTCTAATAGCACTACATACCTTTTCTTCTTTCTCCTTCAATGACTTCAACTCATGTTTCACTCCATCCTTGGTCAGAGTGTAGGGACTTGCTTGCCCATTCTGTACAACATGCCTATCAAATTGCCACAACCTACCCAACAACATATGACATATGTACATAAGTATGACATCTCATAGTACCTAATTTTGGTAGCTTCCAATGTTGAACTTCATGGAGCATTGCTCATTGACCATGACCTTGTGGTCATGTTGCACTGAAGCAATATGGTATGGATGTGAGTGTTTATGTCTCTTCATCTTCAACTTGGTGACCATCATTTTTGAGACTAGATTGTCAGTACTTCCACCATCAATGATCACATCACAACACGTATCTTTACATCTACAACTTATGTGAAATAAGCTCCTTCTTTGATTAGGTTCATTCTCATCACTTAGTAGGACTCTTTTCTTAGCTAGGGCTTCTCCTCTTTCAACATCTTCAAAATGTGATGATCTAGCAAGTTCATCAACATGTGAAACTCTAGCCTAGCCTTCTATTCTTTGATATTTCCTTCCTTGGTATTGGGTACATTCAATGTTGTATGCCCTTCTTCTTTGTAGTGAAAAGATTTCCCATGAAAGCCTCCTCTTCCAGATCCATGTCCTCTTCCTCTTCCTCCTTGATCTCTATGTTTTGATCATGGAAATGATTGAAAGTGTTTCCCCTTTGGTTTTGAATACTACTTTTAGCCTCATCCTTGTTCTTCTAATCATCATTACAACCACCAACCTCTTTGACTACTCTTGTTGTCAAACTTCTTGTTTAGTTTCTCCTCAACTCTTAGGAAAAACAAGTATGCCTCCTTAATATTATTCATTTAAATCAGTTTAGCTCATCTTGAATGGTTGGCCTTAACCCATTAAGATAACAAATGACTTTCTCCTTATGAGCTTCTACATGGCCAATTTTGATGAGAACTCAATAGAACTCTTCAGTATACTCTTGAATAGATTTTCCCACTTGCTTGAACCCTTGCATTTTCTTTAATAGATCAAGCTCATAATCCACAATAATGAATTATCACTTTAGTTTAGCTATCATTGAATCCCATCTGCTGATTTTGTCATTTCTCTTTCTATTTTTCTCTAACTAAACCTCTTGCCACAAAATCTTTTCATGTCCCTTCAATTTTGCCTTTGCAAACTTGACCCTATTAGGATCATCAATATTGTCATACTCAAAGTACTCCTCTAGTTCATTGATCCAATCGATCATCTCCTTTGGGTTAAGATTTTCAAAAAATGTGGGAACCTCAAACTTAGGCCTTTTTCCAATCTTGGAGATGGCCCTAAAAAGCCTCTCTTCCTCTAGGTTTAGAACTACCTCTACTTCAACATTTTCTTCTACTTCATCCTCACCCTCACTTTCATCTCTTATAGGAAGATTTATTCCTTTATGCATTTGTTCTTCTAGTTCTTGTATTTTTCTTTGGAGGGTTAAGAAGCCCTCAGGTGTAACACCACAACTCTTCTATCACACTCTGTTTATGTAGGCATTTTTGTGCTTCTACTGAAACCCTAGTGCAAACTGCCACACAATTGACAATCTATCTATACACTCATCCCAAACCATGGTCCTAGTGCAAATTACCTCACATTCAATGATCTATCCACACACTCAAGAACTCTAGCTCTAATACCACTTGATGAAGGGTGCTTTCTTTAATACCATAAACTCATAATAGAAACAAAGAAATAATAGAAAATGTGAGAAAAAAAATATGGACTTCTTATTTGCACCACACTGCAGAATTACAAAATTCACAAGTACAATATGCTAACCCACATGGGCACCTTCATTACAATAATTTGCAAGACAAGCTATAAACTATCACCCATAGTTGTCCTAGACAATGTTTGGACCTTTTTTAAATAGCAAATTTTATGCCACTCGGGAAGGTTATAGATGCTCAAACTTAATACCTAGGGCACAAACCCTAACAATACATGTAGAGTTTGCTAAGTACATTGACAAATTATTTTAGATATTTTGGTAGCCCAACTTTGGAAGGCCATAACTCTTAAATTGTTGCTCTAATTGGCTATTATAACCACTTTTTAGAAATGCCAGTTCCTAATCTATAGGCTCAGAACCATGCAAGCGCCCTTCTGTCAAGTTTTCAGATCTCATCTGGACAATCTAAGGCCTCCAATGGTGATCCTGAAGATTTTTCTACAATTTTTTCGATTGAAAATCCACAATAAACTTCTATGATATTTAAGCTGGAGCAATGAGATTTTTATGGTAGGCTTATAATTCCAACATAAACCTTCTTATAGAAAATGAGAACATTCTAAGTTCATATGAAAAACTTACGAAAAATAGCAAGTTCCCATAAATAGTAACCACCCTGTCTACTAGTCCTTATTGAAATCAAAAAAGATGAAAAATAAAATATTTTTGGGTGGTGCAAGATTGCTCTTACACCCAGGATGCTCTTGCATCAATCATATATATTTTAATCAGGGTTTATAATATTTCTATCTAGATTGAGAAATCACTAAGGATCACAAAGAAGACGATTCATCAAATCATGAGTTACCCTATGCCAAATAAACCTAAAACCACCAAAACCCTGGTTCGAGGTGAGCTTGCAAGAAAAAACCCTAGCTAAATGGGATGGTAAATGAATGGAGTTGAATAATATCATAGACATGGAGATTAAGATTGAAATCCATGTATTTCCCACAAGATTTATAGCTCAAGTAAACCTAATATCATACCATGTGAGGAGGCTAACCTAATATACAAATTTGTGAAGAAAATTTTTTCTTTCAACCTAACTGAGTTGTAGCTGAGTCAATTAGGAAAGAACATGCAGAGCATGTGGGCATCAAAGAAAAATGTGTGTAAGTTTGGTTCTCTTCTGGTATGTTTATGTTTCTATGGGCAAAATTTCTTTCCTTCTAAGTGTAATGCAGTCTAGAGAAAGGATAGACATGTCATATATCAGATGAATGATTTCATCAATGATTTAGGAGAAAACTTTTATGGCATTATGGATGCATATTTTGAGAATTGTAAGGAAAATATGCAAAAAGATATAAGATTCCTCGATAGTTGGTTGAGTAGTATGAACAAGAAATTTCCTCCCTAGTTGACTATAATAACACTCATATTTAAGAAGTCCTACCTAGAATAGCATGGGTAAAACCTTTGGGATATGAAGTGAACATTGATGATATTGAGGAAATCATTTTAGGTATACTAAATGAGCTAACTAATCCTAAATCTACATGTTTTTGCACCTATGAGGAGGCTAAATCTAGGATATATCTAGAAATAGAGATTCCTCCAATTTTGAAAAGAGGAAAGAAAAGCATGGAAAATATTCATAAGAAATTTTACAAGAGGAATAAGCCTCTAATGCTCACCAAGGGAAAAGGGGAGGAGGAAGAACAAGAAAAAGAAGAGAAAGAAGAACCTCTAAAGAAGAAGGGCAAAGTGATCAAGTCTACAGCAAAGAAAGCTACACCTAAGAAGGATCCTACCTCTCTAATCACCACTACCACAAAATTCAAGAAGGAAATTGAAGCTTTAGGAGGATGATGATGAAGAAGAAAATACATATGTCATATAACTAAAGAAGCCCCCACTATCCTTTGATTAGTAGTTGAAGAGATTGAAGGAAGGAAGTAGCATGGATGGATTCAAATATATCAACGAGAAAATAGGAGAAAGAAGGAGAAGCAATAGATAGAAGATTATTTAGTTGAGAAGATGGAAAGATGGAAATATGATCCCAATAAGTTGAAAATCCAAGCTCCACAAGTTTTACTTAAGATAATGACTCAAAGATGGAAAATTTTTGTGGAAATAGAGAGGGACATCAATGAAGAAACATTGAAAAGTGTCATGCTACATTTTACTAAAGAAGAAATCAAGGAGGCAATGAATAAGCATGAAAATAGACTAACTCCTAGATTCAAATCTTTTCAAATTTTGTCAAATAAAATAGAAGGGGTTGTTCAATCCATAAAAAAGTTGTGGAAAAATATTTTTAAGAAAGAGAAAAATGAAGATAAGGATGAAACACTAGATGTTCAAAAAATTGAAGAATTAGATTCAAAAATGATGGTAGCTATGGTAATACCCTATCTACCCACTTCTCCAAGCCAAGTCATCATTCCATCAAATGCAAAGAAGAAAGAAATTAAATAGAAGGAGAAAGAAAGTTCTACATCCACCCAAGTAGACACCAAGCAATAGACCTCGACTGCTTTTGGGAAAAGATTAACTGAGTAGAAATCAGATAAAGATGATGACACAGTTGAGAAAGGAAACAAAGAAGAAAGAAAGAGTCAACCAATAGGAGAAGAGAAGAAGGATGGAGACAAATAAAAATAATTTATACTTTCTCTAAGTGCCAAGGGAAAAGAAAAGAAAAAGGATACAAAAGGATACATAAGTGATTGACCTTGATAAAGATATTGTGATTCCAAATTCAGACCAACCTAATCTCTCTATTGAGCAAATGGAGATTTGGAGAAAACTATGGAGGAAAAGGGCTTCACATAGGAAACTTAAGGAAAAAAGGGATAGAGGAAAGGTTCTTAAAGACATCAAGGACATATTTTTGGATGTGATGCAAGTTGAGGTAAATGATAAAGCCCCTAACATTGAGTAGTTAATTGAAATTGTACATAAATTTGATAAATATTTAAATGGTTAGGAAAAACTTCTGTAAAGGGCAGAAATAAAATTTGAAAATAAAGTTTTGGAAAATGTAGCCAAAAAGATTTTCATTGATCAAGTGGAAATGTCCACTCTTATTGCTACATTAGGAGTTGTAAATAATATTGTCTCTTTATTTAAAAATTTAAGTGATACATCAAATTTAACTAAGGAAATAAAGGACAAACTGGCTAAGATTGATGAAGATTTGAAGAATAGTGTCAGTCAGTTGGCACTTGACCCAAATTCTAGCTCAAATCATTATGTGAAGGTCAAGTTTATAATGATTTATGGGCTAAACTATTAAGGAAAGAAGCCATGATTAGGGAAATAGTAACATATATTCAAAATAGCATTCTTCCCCACTTGGATGTAATGTAGAATCATCTTGCACATGAAAAGACACTAGAACATGATACAAATTTCTTAGTTGTAGATCTCATGATGGAGTTATGAGCTGAACTAGAGATTGAACTGCACATTTTGAAGGTATTGAAAGAAAATTTGGATAAAATGATGTCTTTATTTTTTAAAGTGCATCATGATTTCCTCAATCATTTTTGTATAACCTTATAAAGATATTTTATGGTATTTGTAACAAAAATAAGAGGGAAAATATAGAGAAAAGTGTATAAAGAGAAACATCTATGTATATGTAGAGGAATATATACAAGGGGAATCATATATGTATATGTATATAGAAAGCAGATGTACAAATGAACACAAATAATTTTGGTAAACCCAAAATTCATTTATTTGTGACTGAGCCATAGTTTTTAAGTTCAAATTGAGTTGCAAATCCAAACATATGGAAAGGAGGAGTTTGATTGAAATTTTTTATTAAGAGTTTTTGGATTGATGACATAATTATACATGATAAGTGTTTTTGTCACTCATGCCAAAGGGGGATATTGTTGACCTTATGGAAAGACATAGTGTCCATTAGTGGTAAAACACTTAATTCATTAAGTAAGGTCAGTTAATACCATAACTAAGATTTGCTTTAGTCAACAAGCTTTAGTATAGCCTGAGCATATTGATAGTATCTAGTGCAAACTGAGTCAAATGTGTTTGTCGATTTCTAAGTGTGAACTAAGCATCTAGTTCAAGAAAGGATTTATAGTGTTACTTGAGTGTATAATATCACCTAACCATCTAGTGTTACTTGAATGCCAGTGTATCACCCAATCTCATTGAATTGCCCAAGCATCGACATAACACCTAAGTGTACAATGTGACCTAAGCATCAACATTCAATTGACTTGGACATGTAATTTGATTATTGTAAAGGCATATCTTGTTTGAAGTTGACTTAGAATGAAAATATTGTTTGATAGCTATATAAGAAAGGTAATTATTTTGTTTGAGATGCCAATAAGTGTGAAGAATGAAAAGAGCAAAGAGAGAGAGAGAGAGAGAGAGAGAGAGAGAGAGAGAGAGAGAGAGAGAGAGAGAGAGAGAGAGAGAGAGAGAGAGAGATGTAAGAAAGTGAGGCAAGTGAGTATGGAATATCAAAAGAAGACAAATAAGATTTATTAGAAGGATACCAAGTAATAAAGGGAAGAGAAGAGACACATCTATCATAGTCAGCTAATTAGAATCTTCAAAGGATCTATATCAATAAATAAAGTTGTAAACAAGGGTTGTCCTACTAATCACATCTAGTAAATCCTTTAATAAGGTGGACCTAATAGTGCTTTGTAAAAACTCTTAAGAGAGTCCATACTTCATTGTATTGTAAAATTCTCTCACTATTGGAAATATTCAAGACTATGCTAAGTTACTAATAGGGAAGGGGTGAATTAGTAACTTATAAAACTTTAACAATTTCAATACTTAATCCAATAATCCAATTAGAATTTAATTCATCTCATTTGATCTAATTGCATGCATGAGAAACTAAAAACATTAAAGAATTCATAACACTTTGACACAAAGATTTGGTGACCCAAAAACCTTCCAAATAGAAAGTAAAATTGGGGTGGGGATGATACCCACAAAATTTAGTACTACAGCATAAATTTGGCTTGTTAAGGCTTACATTGATAACTTTTGATGATCTACCTTGTTAGGAGCAATAAGGACTACTAGGTCCACCTTGTGAGAGGATTTTGAAACATACAATGAAGTATGTACTTAGTAAAGAGATCTATGAAAGACTGTTAGGTCTACCTTGTTAAAAGATTTTGACTGGATCACCTATTAGGATGAAGTAGTAGTAGATCTCTAACTTGCAACATGGTTTTCTGAATGAGATTCCTTTATGTACTGATCACCTTTCTATGATAGATATGTCTCTATTGCTCCTTATGTTGTTATGGCCTTTATAATTTTCTCTTCTTCTACTCTATACGAATTGCATTCATAATTTTTCACATATGCACACATATTTTGATATGGTACAATACATTACATGTATATGTGAATCCAATTATACAATTACAAATTCAGCCATCATACAAGTTTACACAAATATTACAAAGTTGGCCCATATGAAGACAATTGGGTTCTGGAGACCAACTTAGTGAGGTTCTAATACACGACATCCACTGTCATTTCTCGGCATCATCTTGCACTCAGTCGACATAGAAGCTTGGTACATGCCAATCACTTCTAGGTAGTCTTGAACTTGATCTGCACTGATGACTCAGTAAATATTGTGCAACTTGTCTTAAACTGAATCAATTGTTTACCATGTCAATATTCAGTAAACATTATCACCTTCATCTCGGTATAAACTAAATCATTTGGTTAGCACATAATGGATCGGTTAAAACTACATTCACATTACATGAATTGTGAGCTTGGTAAGCACTATACTACTTGGTAACCACTGATAAACTTAGCATCAACTAAAATTCACAGTTTACACTTCTCGTCTTCACATTAACTAAATATGCTTAGTAACCACTGGGATTTGTCCAAATGATGATGTAGGAATTGAAATGCTTGGCAACAACTAAAAATGGTACAATGAGCTTAGTAACCATATACAATCTAAATAAGTGTGTGTCACTAATAAAAAACTTGACTGATATGTTAACAATCTCCCCCTTTGGCATTAGTGAAAAAAACACTTATTGGCCAAAACTAAATACCTTACATCCATCACCATGTGATACTGGCTCGATAGAGTATACTATTTTTGGGATTTTTTAAAATTGATTTTGTAAGGTATATATGGTATACTATACATCTTCTTGCTATATACAACATGTCTCTTTGTCTATTTCTTACTTATTGCAAGTTCTCCCCCATAGCTTATTTCTTCCCATACTATGTGTCTCTCTCCTGCTTTTTGATAGTAATGCCAAAGATCTATTCTATTTTAGTTACATAGATACACCAAAATGAGATAAAAATTCACCTTGAGAATGATTGAGAATGTTTTATCCCAATTTTTCTATAGGACTTTACATGTATGAAGTGCAATTTGTACCTCTATTGATAATTCTATCATATGGTCTGTAATAGAGAAGTTATTGTCATGGATTAGAGTTTTTGAATTTGTAATATGTTTCCTCAATGCATCCATGTTGGTAAGGATCATGTTTTGTTAATCTATGTGGATCTAATCCTTTCTTCTTCCCTTAGCAATTCTAGTTGCATATCTGATAAAAATATTATTTTCTTGAAGTGTGCAGAGCTTGAACTAGGGTCAAGTTGTAGTTGTTGAGCACTGGCCTTTAGATCTTCATCTATTTTGGACAATTTTTCCTTTATTTTCTTTATAAACTCATAAACATCACATAGTTTCTCAAAAAGTGATGAAACATTTGAACATGATGCTTCTAAATTGCCCAAAATTGTAGAAATCTCTACTTGATGAATGGTTATCTACTGAGCAATGTGCTCCAACACTTTACTGTCAAATTTCCTTTTAGCCTTCTACACTAGCTTATCATGTCCATCAGTGTCTTCATTAAATTTATAGATTGCTTTTTCTAGTTGATACAAGATAGGTTGAGAAGAATCAATCTCAATTCCTATGGCCTCTGCCAAAATGTTCTTAGCATCTTCAATTATCTTATACTCTTTATCTCTCTCCTCTCTTAGCCTTTGCTATTTAACCTTCTTTTGGATGAGTTCACCAAATGTCTGCATTTGGTCTAGAGTAAGCTTGTAAATATCCCAATTGGGGATTACTATTTCCTCATCTAAATCAATGTCTTCCTCTATCTCCTTTCCTTTCCCCAAAAATTGTGTGTTCGGCTAAACCTTGGGCTCAACTATCCTTACACTTATTGCTTTTGTATCCAAAATAGAAACAATTGTAGAGATACTAGGGCTTACATTAAAAATTGATGCTATAGTAACTAAATGAATACTTATAGAAAATACTTGTGGAACCCAAAATTGATGTGCTTGCAACTAAAGTATCCAAAGATGATGTTGCTAGCTCAATTGATAAAGAAGGATTTTGTAGCTTGGTAGATGAAGTAGAGGTTACTTCTATCAATGATGTGTTGAGATGAGTAGGTGAAAAGAGTGATTGGACATTTGAGATGTTAGTAGTGGTCACAATCAAACTTGCAAATGTAGTCTACACACTTGATGTTGACACTGGCTTGCTTGGAGAGTGAGGAAGTGAGGCAATGACTACTGCAACTATCTTTACTAGGTTAGTCTCCTCATCATCTTATTTTTCTTCCTCAACAACCTCTTACTCCTTGAATTCTTCATAATCAATTGTAACAACATGTGTTGATCCTTCATCATCCTCTTCATCCTTGTCATTATCATCATCATCATCATAATCCTTTACATCAACTAGAAAATCACTTGTTTTGTGAAGATGATAAACATTTTTCCAAGTATTTATTGCATTCTTCACAACATACTTAATATCCTTCATCAAAATTAGACAAGTATTGAACTTGAGAGTCAATTTTCCTCCATTCTTCTTTAGTGACTCTTTCACCTCTGCATCTGATATGTTTGGTAGTAACTGCCTTAATATTTTCCCATATATGTCTTTGAGTGTTTGCATAGCATGTTCCCATCTTGGCTTGATTTTTTCCATTAAGACATTGGGAATCTGAAAGCAAGCTGGTCAGGGGAGTACTTCCATTGTCTCATCTTGTCTATGACTAGATCTTCTATTTTCTTCTTCTCTTCATCTATTCTGAATTCATATTTCAATCCTCAAATTTTTTTATACCAGCTCCATCTTTCAATTGCTTTAATCTATCTTGGAAGGTGGGTGGAGGTCTACTAAATATGATGTCTCTTCCTTCTTTGTCGGCTTTCTTTCTTGATCTCCTAGTGAATACTATAGTAGATGGTTTTGCTAGCTTGGTGATGGTCACCTTTCCTTTCTTCTTTAATGGTTCTTTTTCCTCATCCTCTACCTCTTCACCTTGCTCATCCTCACTTTTTCCTTCAGTTAGTAAAAGAGGTAAACTTGATTTTAGTTTTGTAATCCTTGTTTTGCCTTTGTTGACCACCTAAGGGAGCTTTATTTCAAGTTCAATCCTAGCCTTTGCTTCATCATATGTTCCAAAGTATGTGGCCTTGTGATGAACTAGTTCATTGATAATAGCTTCAATGATATCCTTTGTTTCATTAATGTTGACCTCATAACCAAGAGGTTTTACCCACACAATTCTAGGCTTAGCTACTTGAATATACACCTTGTCACTATCCACTATGAAACATATATCATCTTTATAGTCTTCAACTAGCTTCTTGAGAATTTTGAACTTGTTGTTCATTTTCTCCTTAAATGCATCAAAGTAGTTGTCCATGATACTATTACAGTTCTCACCCATCTTGGCAATATATTCATTGATTTGATAGAGCACAGACACATCTTTTCTCCAAACTATAATGCCTTTAGAGGGGAATAATTTATGTACATTAAAGAATAAGAAAGTTAACAAAGAACCAAACTTACATGGATTTTTCTTTGATGTTCTTATGCTTTCCATGTTCTTGTTGACCTACTTCAAAAATATGTCGACAAGGTCATATCATAAATTTTTCTTAACCACCTTGTATGTTAAGTCCACAGCTTCACATGACACATTGTTCAGTCTTCTTGAACTATATATCTTGTGCGCAATAATGTGAATTCCAAACTTTAATTTTGCATTAGTGATATTGCTAATTTTCATTCCTCTACCATTCCATTTAGCTAGGGTTTTTGTCATTTTGGCTTTGGCTAGCATTGGGAGGCCAGTGATTCAATGAATCATCTTCTTAGTTATCAAAATTGGTTATTCTAATCATATCTACACATTATGTACCTGGCTAAGGATAAATCTAATCCATTGGATTTGAAATTCATGGAGCATGTGAGGGATGTGTGTCAACCCTTTGGTTTCTAGATGTTGATGCTCAGGTTTTAGGACTCCATTCACACATAGCTAACCTAGGGCATCATCCATTTCTAGTGTACCAATCTCTTGAATAATGAATTTTAAATGAGTGTGAATATCAGTGATAAAAAGTACCTTTGCAAGAATTTGGGATTGCACACCACTTCGATCTAGGGTTTCAACAACTGCAGGAGTGATTTTGAAATCTAGTGCCTTCCACTCAACTCCATGAACCAACATGTTAGATCCTCACTTAACCTTACTATTGCTAGATGCCATTTTCACTCAATGGATTGAGAGAATTTGAAAAACTTTCACTAGAAACTCACTCAAATTTCTTTGGCTACACTAAAAATTTCTCTTTGCAATAGCACTCAGAATTTCACAGTAAGAAATAACTTTGATTCCACAATTTTTGTTGAAATTTTTCCATTAATGCTTAGAATGAAATTAGATATGTTGGAAAATTTTCATTCACTACTTGACATTGATCATTCAATCACATCTTCATGACTTGGTAACCATAGGTATCTTCATTACTCCCAGCCTTTCTCAGTAGAGTCTATGACCTGACCTCACTCGATAGAAAAGGTAACTTGGTAATAACTAATAGTAATCTTAATTAGTGATCCCTTTGTATCATGAAAACATATTTGGATCTTTGTCACCTTTCAACTGGAACTAATTTGGATGCCATCTTTAATAGCCTAGTTTCAGTTCTCTCCTTGAGAACTTAATTAGAAATGATAGAGTCACCCAATTCTTGAGTGACTTGACCATCATTGCTTGGACTTATATCCTTGGTAGCTTTAGGAATCCATTGCTATCTCATCTACTTTTGGATGTTATCAACCTTTGCCTTCTTTTCATCTTTAATTCTACCAGTATTCATATAGTTCTTGGCAAGATGACCAAGTTTTGTACAAATAAAACATCTTTTGGTAGCATCTTTTTTCCTCATATGATGTTTAACACAATTCATACTAATGTGTCCAAATTCTCCACATTATTGACATCTACACTAGGTATTGTAGTCCCAACCAAATATTGCTTTCATGATTTGTTTTGCTGGATTTAATGCCTTGGTTATGCATTATAATGCCTTGTGTCCATGTTTCTCACATTTGTGATATTTGCCTTCAAATTTTGGATTTTTTTTACATTCATTAGCTCTATGACCATTTTGATTGTAGTTGTACCATTTTCCATTGAATTTTGCTATCCATTGTTCCAACATTTGTTTGATGTATTACCTATCTTACCATAGTGACTACAAGTAGGTCTTTAATTCTTTTAACCACCTTGTTTGGTGGATTCACCTTCTTCTTTATAGCCAATTCCTATTTTCCCTATTTTTTATAGAGATTTTTCTCATTCAACTAATTCATCTCAGCTTGGGATTTCATCATCTTTTAATTGATTTGCCTTTTAGAGTTTAGATCACTCCTCAATCTTTCATTTTTTAGATCTTAGGTTCATGATTTCTTCATTTAAAATGGTGAGTTGATTGACTAAGTTAGTCTACTGAAGGGATAGATGTTGAATCTCATTGTCATTTCCTTCCATTTCTACTTTTTTTTTTTTTTCTCTTCCATGATTTTGCATAGCCTTATTGACTGGATTTCTTGTTCTCTTCTTAGTTTTCTTACTTCTTCTTGCAGGGAACCATTCTTTTCTAGGATTTCTTTGATTGCTTCATTGGCTTCATATAAATTTCATGAATGAAGGTCTTCAATTCTTTCTTCAACGTAGAGATGATCATTTATTTGAATTGCAATTTCTTTTCTTCTTTTCAAGGATTGAGAGAGTTGCTCCTTTGATTTCTTGAGTTGGGCAATGGCCATTTCTAAATCTGGCTTCTCATTATCAATAGCTTTTTCAAGTATGAATATCTCCATAGCCTTGATCTTTGCTCAAGTTTTTAAGCTTTCTCCTACAAAGCTTTGATACCAATTTTTGGAAATATTCAAGACTATGCTAAGTTACTGAGAGGGGAGGGGTGAATCAGTAATTTTTAAAACTTTAACAATTTCAATACTTAATCCAACAATCCAGTTAGCATTTAATTCATCTCAACTGATCTAATTGCATGCATGATAAATTCAAAACATGAAATCATCCATAACACTTTGACACAAAGATTTTGTGACCTAGAAACCTTCCAAATAGAAAGTAAAACTGGGGTGGGGTGATACCCACGAAGTTTAGTACTGCATCATAAAGTTGGTCTGTTAAGGCTTACATTGATCACTTTTGATGATCTACCCTATTAGGAGTAATAAGGACTGCTAGGTCCACCTTGTGAGAGAATTTTCAAACATATAATGAAGTATGTACTCAATAAAGAGATTTATGAAAGTATTAGTGACCTCCCTTGTTAAAGGATTTTAACTGGATCACTTGTTAGGATGAAGCAGTAGTAGATCTTTGATTTGTAACTTGGTTTGCTAAATGAGATTCCTTCATTTATTAATTACCTTTCTATGATAGATATGTCTCTGCTGCTCCCTATGTTGTTATGGCCTTTACAATTCACTCTTCTTCTACTCTATTCAAATTGCATTTATAATTTTGCACATATGTGCACATATTTTGATATGGTACAATATATTACATATATATACCAATCCAATCATAAAATTACAAAGTTGGCCCATATGAAGACACTTGGGTTCTAAAGAATAACTCAATGAGGTTCTGATACATGACATCCACTATCATTGCTAAACATCATCATGCACTCCATAGACATAGAAGCTCAACATCATCAATTCTAAGTAGTCTTGAACTTGGTCTACACTGGTGACTTGGTAAATATTGTGGAACTTGTCTTAAACTGAATCACTTTTTTACCATGTCAATACTCGGTAAACACTATCACCTTGAGCTCAGTATAAACTAGATCATTTGGTTAACATAGGGTTCACATCACATGAACAATGAGCTTGGTAAGCACTGTATTTCTTGATAATCACTAATAAACACAACATCAACTAAAATGCACAATTTACACTATTGGTCTTCACCTTAACTAAATTTTCTCAGTAACCACTGTGATTTTTCTAAAGGACTCAATGGCAACTGAAATGCTTGGCAACAACTAAAAATGATACAATGAGCTTGGTAACCATTTATAATCCAAATAAGTGTGTGTCGCTAATAACAAACTTGATTGATATGTCAACACTCACAAGGTGGACCTAACATTCTTTCATACTCCTAAAAAAGTAGATCACCATAAGTGATCAATTGTAAGCCCTAATAGTAAAACTCTATTATTGTAGTAGTGAAGCATTGTGGGTGTCATCCCTAACTAATTTTTACCTTCTCTTTGAGGGTTTATGGGTTACCAAATATTGTGTCAAAGTGTTATGGTGTTGGCTTCTTTATTTCTTTATGTTCCATGCATGATAGTAGATTAGACAATCTAGTAAGTAAAGAAAAAGTATTCTAAGTGAAAAGTTTTAAATGGTTCCTGATTTGCCCCTACCCCCCTCTCATTCACATATACATGGTATAAGATACATGGTAAATTAACATGGTATTAGAGTTGTAAACTTTGAATACAAAGACAAGATTTGTGAAACAAATTTTAGAAGAAAAAAATTTGTCTATGATTTGTTTTATGACTATGATGACTAGTGTTCAAGTAAAGATGGATTGTAAGGGGAATATGGTGATCATCCTATCACATAGGGTTTTTATGGTGTAGATCCAAGGAGAAAAAATGGATAACATAGAGACATTGAAGAAGAAATTTCCTAGAGGAAGAGAGGCCCTTGATATATCAAAAGGAAGATATTTCTTGGATATATTAAAAGGAAGATATTTCCTAGATATATTAAAAGGAAGAGGTTCCCTAGAAATGTTGGAAGTAAGAGATATCCTAGATATATCAAGAGGAAAATATTTAATATATGTATTGTGAGAAAGAGATTTTCAAAAGAAACTAGGGAAGAAAGAGGGAAATTTTAGTAAAGAAAGTAGAGACAATTATTTTTGTAGATAAAAATCGCTATACTTTTTGTTGTGAATTTTCTAGATTCTTCGGAAGACAACTTTTAGGATAAGTTTATATATTCACATTTAGTGAGATTTGTTTTCTTGGTAGAGAGAGGATTGTGAGGCTGAAGTCATTTTTGTATAATTTTTGTGAAAATATTATAGTCTATTATTAATCTTAAAGCTAGATAGAAGTTACAGTTGTAGGTTTTATTCATTAGAGACTGTGTAGTGAACTAGTTAGTGAAACTCTAGTACTTTCCTATTGACAAATATATAGAAGGTTGAAAAATAAATTTGTAATATTCAAGGATAAGTTGGGTGTTGTGTGAAAGTGTTAGTTCTTATTTATTTAGGTTGGAAAGTGGAGTGTAGTTTATTTGAAGAAACCTGACTCAGATATTTAGTAACAACTTTATTTTTTATTCTTTAAAATAATATCTAGACTATGTTTGTGAGTATGATAAAAACTAGGAAGTGATTTAATATATGATTTAAAGCCAAAGATAGCAAGGAAAGAATTTTTTTTTGCAATCTAAGTAAAGTAGTTGGGCTCTATGTATGTAAGATTGTTGTAGCACACTTGTATTGGATTTTATTTTATTTTGAAGAGTAAATTAGATATTAGGCTGAATAGAAAATATTTGCAAGTTTTTTCCCATACTGGGGTTTCTTGGGTATATTTGTGTTATTGTCTATGTGAGATTGGATTCTATTATTTTTCTTTCACTATTAATTTTAATCATTTAAACTAGGGTATTATTTGCTATGAATCAGATAGAGTTCTTTTTGGTAAATGTATTGTGCAATTAATCTATGGTTGAGTTATGAGAAATTAACATTTCGAGGCCTGTTTATTCAATTTCTAGATCTTTAATGGTTTTCAATGTTGTATGGTGCACATACAATCAAGTTGTCAAACGCTAGTATATAAGTAAAATATAGATCTAACTTCCTTTTAAAAGCCATTAATCTCTATTATGTACTATTTGTTTGTTGTCAATTATAAAGATTGTTAACCAAAAATTCTAAACCTAACTTTAAAAAAAAATTAATCCAGTTTCAATGAAAAGTTTCCTTGTTCATACCATTTACTACACAAAGGTCTGAGATTTTACAAATAGAATTGTGTTTGTTATTTTTGAAATTAGACTAGTTTAGCTAGATTTCTCATGCTTAAATGGTTCAATTGTCATCCATTGTGACTAACATGAAACTCATCTCTGATTTTCTTGCTGAATTTTTGTTGATTCCTTGTTTGGGTTGTTATTTTCATTTTATCCTTCTAAAAGAATGATAATCTTTCTTTAAACCCTAATATATCATTTTTGTTTTTTTAAACTAATATTGTTTGGTATTCATGCAATGAAATATTAAAGCACATGAGCATGGTCTCAATAAAAAAATGAGGTTCTAATTATGTTGTACTATCTTGACCTTCATTTTTGTGGCCTTCTTGAATACATAGATTATTTTTTAAATAAGAAAAGGTATGCAAAATGGCTTCCTACGCTAATCTTGAGTGGGTGATTATGCAAATTTTTAACATAAAAATTACAAATATTTTAATATACAAAAAAATGTACAAATGAACAATAATAAATACATGTAACTTAATTATTTATCATTGGTAAACCCTTAATCAGAGAAAAAGCCCACACTGTAAGCCCTACATAATTTATTATCAAATGAATGAAGATTACAACACACTTGCAATGCAATTTCTTAAAAGAGTACCACCTCAATTCAATTTGGGAGAAAATTTGCAATCAACTTTCTATCAACTAATCTTACCAACAAAGCTCAATGATCAAACTCATACCCAAGACCTCCTTTTATAGGATTCTCAAGAATTAGAAATTACTTGTAGTTTTACAATACCTTATGCGAAACCTCCTTGAAACATGTTGCACATGAATGACTTTTGTTGCCCAAGAAAGCCATGAACTCAATTAAAATAGTCACTCATGTCAAAAATCTTTTCCCCTATTTTTTCCCTTTATAGTTACTATAAAATATGTCATAAGTAGTATAAAAATAGCCCACCAATATTATACTATCGATGGGGAATATTTTGATTGCTCATTTTGTCTTTTCTAAGGCACTAACATGTGGAAAACTTCCCAACTACTTTTGGAGCTATCTAGAATATTGCAAGGTTGAGACAAATGTTTTCTTAGCATTCTCCCACTTTTTGAATACCTTAGATCATGGACTTTACTGCTAGCGGCTAAAAGGCCCATAGACTTAGAACATCATTTGAACTTCTATGTACTCACAAGCTTAGTTAAAAGATCAAAAACATTTTCCCAAGTTTCTACCTTCATCTTTCCATCCTCAACCATATCTCTCAAAAAATGATATTTTACATCAATGTGCTTAATCTTGGCATGAAATATCAAGTTCTTCACTAGGAAGATTCTACTTTGACTATCATCGCTCCTCATTTAAACTCTATATCTAAAGAAAATATCTTGAGAGAAATGGAACCCTTGTAGGCATGAGTAGCTACCATATACTTTTCCTCTATAGTGGAAAAAAATGACCAAAACCTATCACTTTCTCACCCAACTAATTGCACTATCAAATAATAAAAATTCATATGCAATAGTGGATCTTCTTCGATCAAGATCTCCACCACATTATAAATACATAGAGCTTCTAATATCTAAAAAATTATCATTTAATATTCCATAAAAAATATGGAGTGCTCTGAGGTACCCTACAAGTATCTAAAAAATCTTTTTAATGCATCCTAATTAGCACTTCCTAGATTAGACATGTAGCAAGATAAAACTTCCATTTCCTAGGCAATGTCTAGTCTATTCTAGTCTTGTATGGATGATAACACACATAAAACCTCCAAAAACACTTTGGTATGACACTCAACTCATGTATTCCATCTTTGATGATGATGTAGGACATTATTGTTAGGATTTATAGGTAGTAGGAGGGGAATTAAGTCAATACAATCATATATCTCCAAAATTTAATCCCTACTCTAGAAAATTGAATTACTACCTTCCAAATGGTAAAATATGTGATTGATACCAAAAGATAAATTAAAATAAGATCAAAACACCATTCATTCATAACACATGACACAATAATTTTGGTTACACAAAAATCCTTGGTGGAAGGTTAAAATCATGATCGGGATGATAACCACAAACCTTTAGTGATGTGATAAATGAGTTCCCTATTAGGATCATACAATAACCTTTTGTGACCTTATTACAAGTGATTTTTTTCCTTGTTAAAAATAAATAATGATCTACTAAGACATAACTTGTTAAAGTATTCACAAAACTCTTTTGAAAATATGCCATGTTAGAGGATTTAAAACTAGAGCTTGTTAGGTTTCACTCAATTTAGGGATTTTCTTGTTATAAATGTTAGGAAAAAACTAAACCTATGATCTGGTAATGACACTTCTTGTGAATTAAATCTAGTTATCTCTTATTCTTCTTCCACTACTTTGTGCTCTTATCATCTCTATGTCTTTATTACAACTTCTCAATCATTCAGCTTCCTCTTCTATATTTTCTCTCTTACTACTTTTCCTTCTTACACCACTTATTACCTACTTATTGCTTACTATCTTATTAATCCCTTACAAAGAATATCTCTTAATAAAATGTATCTTTTTACTCATAATCATGGACCTTTATTTGAAATTTTTATTTTCTTCTCTATCTTCTCTTGCATTTCACATATCTTGATGAACTAACCTAACAGGTTTTGCCTTCATCTTGATTTTCTACTCAACCTAGGGATAATGTGTTACCTTTCCCAATGTAACCTCATACATTTTTTATTTTCCTTCACTTTGTAAATTTCATATTATCTATTTTGATGCGGAGACTAATCAAATTCTAAGGTTAATTTTTCTCACTTTAATGTGTGTGATTTCCCACCAAACTATTTCTACATGGGTTTGGAGGCAACACCCCCAAGATAGGATGAAGAGGAAGCACTTTCTTTAGGTTCTTGTAAGCTATTTTTGTCTTCTTTCCAATATTAAAAGAATTGAATTTTAACCTAGTCAACATCCATATATTTGATATTCAAGTATTAGGGTATGATAAAAATATATCTTTAAAACCTTAGGTTATATCTTTATTTCCTATGTGACTGCACGATTTAATATTTTATGGGCATGCATCTCTTCCATCATCTGATCTTCCTAGATCTATGACTATCACAGTCTCACTTTGCCAAAAAGATTGAACCTTATTCTTTGCAAGAAAGTGACAACATGCCACATGTACCAAGTCGGTCTCCCTCTCATTGTGGTTGTTCAAGTTGTTAGATGAGTTAGAGTTGGTAGGATTTCACTTGTGCCTTACAAGGGTGGTCTAGTTTCTTTAGTGTATTTTACTCACGATTAGATCAAAGATCATCCATGGTTGTCACTTTGGAACTTTACAAAGATGTGCAGATTTTATTTCATGCAAGATAGTGATGATGTAACATGTGGATGTGGGTCCTGTTGGAGTTCATTCTAGTATGGAACATATCAAGTGGGTTTAAACCTAATACTAGGAAACAAAAAGATAGGGACAAGCCTAAGGATTAGCTAAATTCTATATTCAGCAAAGCTAAATTTTAGTTCTGGACCAACATTAACAAAGTCATTAGGACTCACTTCGCTTTAGGCTCTACAAGGCCAAGGCAAGCAAATCTTAGGGATTAATCTTGTTAACTTGATATTCTTTTCTTCAAAGATTGTTCCCTACAACAGAAATGGTCAATATTCTTCTATGATTTGCTAATAAACTACCTAGACATAGTAGCTGGACATAGTAGCTAACTATAACAAAAAACTAAACACAAATAAGTAATGACCAACACTATTAGCTCTTAGTACATGAAATAGAAAATTGATTTGTTGTTATGAATTTCTTACAATCAAGTGAATCATCAACTTGTTCTTGAACTTTTAAATCAACCAATGTCTTATCCAATGGGATATAGAGTCAAAGATTAGTAGATTTGGACCTTTTTAATCAACTTGTGATTAAAATTTTCAAAATTAAACTCTAAGCTTCATTCTTTTCATATCATTTTCACAAACCCTAAACCTTATCAATTACAAAAATTAGTTACCTAATTCTTTAAATTAACATCAGTCAATAAGACATATAAAATTTGTGTAAATTGCCTTAAACTAAATGAAACTTGTTCATATGAGTCCTAAGATTGTGAATATATGAGAAAGTAGACAAAACTTAAAGACAATGATAGCTAAGAGAAATTCCTTCTTATTAAGATATTTATAATGCTAACAGAGACTCATAATATAACTCAAAGACAAGCCATTGGTACCAAATGTTCACTTTGTATATTCAAGTATGTAATAACTGAATTCATTCACATAATCATAGAACAAATGGATGGATTGCAAAATAATGCATGATAATGAGAAAATTCTATAGATAATTGATGTCTACTATTCATCACAATAAGCTACAGATTAGAGGACACATGTCAAAATAAGAATGGATACAAAAACTTGGAAGATGGGAACAAAAGGGTGTGCGTAACATTCTTCTAAAAGATTGATCATAAAAAGAAAAGTAGTTGAGACAATAAGTGAACATTATATCATGCTTTTGATTTTTCTCCTCTTTGTCCTTTAGTGTCCATCATGAGAAATATCTCAACTACTTCCTGTCGGCAAAGATTTAATCTCTCCTACCACCTCCCAAACATAAATTTCCCTTTTGTGGACCACTCTATAGTTTTAACTTCTTGCAAATCCTAAGCGGCTTTGGTCCACCTGGCATCCATAATTTATTTTCATTCAATAATAAATTTATTCAAATTTATTTCTACCTTAAAAAGGGAATCAATTAATTTATTGTATGTGACATCAAAAGTATCTTAAAAAATTGACATTGTAGCCTCCTGAGTTAAAATGGCACCAAAGGAATTGGACCATTCCTACTAATCTATCATTGTATTAACAACATCCAAAATTGATGGTATATAGGGTTGTACTCCTTGAGATAAAACCTTTAATTTTCCTTGTATAATTTTTAAATTCTCAGTGAAGAAACAAATCAATTCTTTGACTACCTCCAAGCCTTCCTTCACTACAATTATTTTTTAAGGAAAATCTTTTTTAGCCATTAGTACAATTATCCTCTCAAAGAATTGAGTGTATGGCACCCAAAGATTAAATGTGGGTGATAGCCATGAAAATGTCTCATTGCAAAATTACTCAGCACTTTGTAAAGCAATGAAAAATCATGAGCCCATTGTGACAAATTTTTCAAAATTTCAATCCTATGGCTCATCAAACTCTCAAGGATAGTTGTCTTTATCTCATCTACCTGCTAATTAGATTGAGCATCAATTCTCATCCTCCTAGTTTACACTATTTCCTCTTCCCCTAAATCTTCTATTTTTGTTGGGGCCTTAGATGTGTCCCTAGCTAGTTTTTGTTGATATTCATGTTCTTGTCTTTGCTCTACAACAACTAGTTTCTATGCATGTATAAATTGCTCCCTAAGTGATGTAACTTCATTTTCAAGTTCTTGGACCTTGGCCTCAAGCTCTACAATTATTTACTTGTATACATGGCTCTTTTTAATCTCATATTTATAGAGCTTTCTTACATCAATGTAATCATATATGGAATTAGAAAGTTTAGTCTCCATCTCCTCTACCTTGGATTCATTCATAAATGAAAAATGTTTCATGGCCTTAGAATCTATGTGCTAGAGGTGCCCTATAGAGTCCATACAATAATATTACCTTGTTTAGTCCTTTGTACATCCATTGATTTTGACTTGTTTGATGATGAAGCCATACTCCAAATTACTAGAGATTTGGTATCAATGTTGAAATTAGTTCATCTCTACAATCCATTAGCACCAAATACCTCATATGAAATGGCATTTTCCTACCTCATTATTTGATCAAGCATAAAATCTTGTTCCAAGTCTCATCTAGGCACCAATGACATACCACTCCTTTGTACAAGATCCCTTGCCTCCTCTAGAGTCATGACTTCTCTCTTAGGATCATAGGCCTACAACTTCTCAACTAGTTCTAGTTTTTGCTCATCTGATTCTCCTAGCTTCATTTTTAGTACCAACTCACTCCATTTTATCTTGTATAGAAATCTCTTGAATTTAGTAGATTTAATAAAATCATCATCTTCCAGGAACTACTAGGATTGAATGATTCTATTATCTAGCCTTGTTGCTACTGATTCCATGTCAGTGAGTATACTATCAATTTCATTTATCTTATCTTGGAGGTAATTTTTCCTTAAGTCAACAAAATATTGACTATTGTTAGGTAAGATATACAATGTCCTATGTTTCACCTCTCTAGGGATATGGATAATCTTTTATCTCTTATTTCCCTTTGCGAACCATGATTCTTTAGGGACATCATCTTCTTCTATCTCCAGGGTCACATAAGGTTCAAGGCTGTCAAGGCATACCCTATCTTCCTCTCCCATTGGTCCTTCAAGAATCTTATCCATAATCTCAGTATGGTCAGTGACCATCTTCTTGATCCTTTGAGGATAGGGAATATCCATGTAAAATCCCATAAATTGGGGATTTGCTCTCTTCATTTCTCATTCCACCTTAAGACATCATATAGCTTTGCTAGCCTATCAGCTACCTCACCCTCTATAACTATGTTTGGAATAACATCCTCATGGGGTAATTCCTTGGTGCTAGGTAATACATAATTTCTCATCTCCTTAAGGGTAATCTTCATCCACTTGTTAGGGTCATACATTCTATAGGGGCTGGTTGACAAATTGTAATGATAGAGGAAAGAATTAATTTGATCCATGGCCTCTTTTCCAATTGTAAAATCCCCAACCCTAAAATACCTACACAAGAAAGTGCCCTTATGCACTTTGGGCCCTAGATACTCCCTATTGGCCATAAACAATTGCCATATGAATTCAACTATACCCAATCTAGGAGGGATAAAATTTGGTTATATATGGGGTGGTTGAGGACAACCATAGACTCTCATTAAGGAAAAAGTTGGGAATAAGAAAATGTCCCCCCAGTTATGATGTAATATTTTTCCTTCAAGAAGCAGGGCTGGCCTCAAAAGGCCTTTTAAAATCTTGGGTTCCCTAAAGTAACCTAGATCTAGCATTCTCATTATTACACCACTAAAATTACTAAAGAATGAAATAGAATCAGAAAAATGATAATTACTATCCCATACCCATGTCCTCAACTAAATTGGTGGGTCTCCATTTGCATTAGAAGTATGGTCAATGAAATAAAAACTTACATACCCTATATTCTTGTAGAGGATTAGGTGCATCAATAGTGAATAATGATGGAACTTGAAATCCTTTAGTTATCCACTCTAAGATCTAGCAATATTTTTTTTCATCACCTCTAGAATATAATTAACATAATCATACTCCCCTCCATGGTAATATTCTTGAACATCTCTAGCAATTATAAATTTAGCTCCATAGACCATATCAATTCCATCTTTTCCAACCATCTTATGGACACCATATACTGTCTTTACAAAATAATTTTTAAACTTTTCTAGAGGCATCATTTTTTCTACGATTTTAGGGTAATCACCCACGTTCTTTAAATCCATGAAAATATGTTGTAGCATAGATTTCCCATATAAGCCTTGGTATTCGCCTCAAATTTCCTTTGTAAATCCTTTATATCTGCAGGCTGGCCCATAGCTCCATCTAGTCCAAAATCCTCAATGAATGATTTACGATTAAGTGTACATAGAATGGTTCCATTTTTCTTATGAAAGGATTTGGTGGCTAGATTGTAGAAACAAAATTAGGCCTTCATCAAGTCCACATTTACAAAAACTTTGGCAAATGTAAACTTGGCTAAGTTCTTCTTCCATGGATTACACACAAGAATCTTCTTCTCCCTATTATAGTAGAAGTACTTAAAAAGTTCAGAACCAATAACACCAGGGCACACAACACTCTATAAAGAGTATAGAGGTTGATCAAGGTATGGTCATCTACAACATTTGCATTAGAAGAACTAGGGAAAATTTTTACCCATTCTTCAACAAACCTATCTAGTTTCTCTTGTCTTATTTTCCCTCCTTTATAAGTTGAAGTCTCTGCAACTTCCATATCCAATGCTTTAGTCTCTTCTACATCTTTATCAAACATCTTTATAGTATATTAGAAAATAGGATATGGAATCTACTCTCAATGCTCTGAAACAACTATCTATATACACTGAAAGCTCTATAACTACTCAAATTCTCTTTCTTTGCAAATGGAAAACTATAATTGTCAAGTAGGGAAGCCTTTATAAGTCAATGCATAAAAATCAATGCTCATCTTTGAATTGATTTTAGCATGCTTGAAACATAGTATCAGCTTATTCTGTCAACTCATAGGAGCATCACCATTACTATCTAGCAATGCACTTTTTGCACCACATTCAAATCTTATTGGTTGAGAAGCTTAATGTCATTTCTAGCACAAAAAAGTGACTTAATATATTTTATGTCAAAATAGGACATACAATCTTACGATCATCATTGATGAAAAGACTCCTCATATTATCTTACAGCTAAAGAAATAGCTTCACAATGTTACGAAACCCTATGAAAAACCCTTATTAAACACTCATCAACCATGGAAAAACCCTTTATGATCTTATGACTCAGTTGTTGTGGCATTGGTGCTAAATTTTTCTCCCTCTATGATCTTATAGAAAATAGCTTATGTTGAAATGGTGTAGCATCTTACCTTAACCTATTTCACCTTATGATCTTAAGACTATGGTCATCTTTGTTACTTCATAACATCTCTAGTTACCCTTCAAACTTTTATGATACTATGAAAAATTGTTAACCTTCTCTATCGTAGCATCATGAGTCCTACCTTTTTCATTTACAATCTAATGATCATGGCTTATTTGTAACACTAGAGCACATTATTCATTACCCTAAGATCTTATGATGAACTATATATCATATGATCAGAGATTGCCAAATGCCATTCAAAACTTAACATAAAAATCTTTTCTGGTCCCACTGATCCAACTAAGAATCCATTTGTTATTCATTTCACAATCTAGTCAATCAGAATTTGACACCTATTACCTGTCTGATAGCGTACTATTACTTTTTCTTGTCTTCTATCACCTTATGATCCTATGATCATAGGTATCCCATAACATCGTAGCAACCAAATATTTCCTTTAGATTCCCATAGCTTTGTAACATCGTAACACCTTCTTTCACCATTCTTGATGACATGATTTCCCTCGTCATAATTTCATAGAAGATGAAATGAAATCCACTCAAACTACCATACGATGATACAATACAAAGGGAATCGTAAGATTTGGAAAATAAACTTTCTTATTTGTGATACTATAACACAACACTTATCTTAAGATTGGGACATTGAAAACACTACATCATGATCCTCCACTAACCCTTTAGTCGTAACATCATAGAAGATGATGTAAAAGACAAATGAATTCTCGCTTAGCTATAAAAATATAAAACCTAGGGTTAGGGCCTAGACTCTAATTTTTATTAATTTTTTTGCAATGTAGGATAGAATCAAAACCCTAGGGTGCCAAAATTCACACTTGGGGAAAAGATAAAAAATAATCAACTTAGGGAAAAAGGATGTTAGGGTTTTCCTCTATAGATGAAAACTATTGGAATATTTAAGACTATGCTAAGTTACTAAGAGGGGAGGGGTGAATCAGTAACTTCTAGAGTTTCAACAATTTCAACTCTTAATAATTCAATTAGCATTTAATCCATCACATATATTCTAATCTACTTTCATGTATAAGAAATTGAAAATATGAGAGCATTCATAACACTATGACACAAAGATTTGGTGCCCGAGAAACCTTCCAAATAGAAAGTAAAATTGGGGTGGGGACGATACCCACAACTTTAGTACTGCACTATAAAGTTATCTTGTTAAAGCTTACATTGATCACTTCTAATGATATGCCCTATTAGGAGCAATAAGGACTACTAGGTCCACCTTGTGAAAGGATTTACAAACATACAATCAAGTATGCACTCTGTAAAGAGATTTACAAAAAATTGTTAGGTCTACCTTGTGAAAGGGTTTGATTGTGAAAGGGTTTTATTGATCCACCTATTAGGATGAAACAATAGATGATCTTTGATCTACAACTTGGTTTTTTGAATGAGATTCCTTTAAGTACTAATCACCTTGTTATGATAGATATGACTTTGTTTCTCCTTATATAGATGTAGCCTTTTCAATTCACTCTTTTTCGTCTTCTCTAATGATTACATTGATTTCATGCTCATACTCATTACTTATGCACACTTTGGATATGATACAATACATTACATATATATCAATCCAATTATACAAATTACAAATTCAACCACAATACAAGTTACCATAAATATTACAAAGTCAGCCCACATTAAGACATTTGGGTTCTGAAGACTGACTCCGTGAGGTTCTAATTCTTTGCATCCACTGTCAATACTTAGAATCATCATGCACTTTGTAGACCTAGAAGCTCGATCCATACTAATCACTTCCAAGTAGTCTTGAACTTGGTTTTCTCTAGTGACTTGGTAGATATTGTGAAACTTTTCATATAAAATGAGTCTCTTGATTTACATTGTATGACTTAGAAAACACTATCACTTCGAGCTCAGTTAACACTAGACTTGCATGACATATGTTGCGAACTCAATGAACATTGCACAACTCAACTTGTACTGGTAAACTCAACATACACTAAGATGCATGGCTTATACTACTGATCTTCACTAGAATTGTGACTACTCAGTAACCACTGAGATTTGTCTAAAGGACTCAAAAGAAATTGTAGAAATTGGTGACGATTGAAATACTTGGCAAACATTGATAGTTGTACAAAGAGCTTGGTAGCTATATATAATCTAAATAAGTGTGTGCCACTAATAAAAAACTTGACTGATATGTCAAAAATCTCCCCCTTTGGCATTAGTGACAAAAACACTTGTCAACCAAAACTAAATTAAAAAATATTCCTGAATACCTTTGTCCATCACCTTGTCATACTAGCTTGGTAGAGTATACTATTTTTGAGATTTTTCAAAATTATTTTTGTAAGGGATATATCTGTACATGATAAGGTTTCTTCATACAATATACTATACATCTTCTTGCTATATACAATATATCTCTCTATACATAACATACTCCCCCATTGATTTTTCAACTTATTGCATAATCTCCCTCATAACATATGATTTTATTCAATATATCTTTTCTCCCCCTTTTTGACATTAATGTCAAAGATTTATTCTATTTATTTACATAGTAACACCAAAATAGATTGAAAGTCTAAATGTACCTCGAGAATAATTGCCAAGATGTTATCCCAATTGTCCTATAGGATCTTGCATGTGTGAAGTGCAATTTGAGTCTCTACTAACAATTCTACCATGTGATCTGTAATGGAGAAATTTTTGTCATGGATGAGAGTTTTTGAGTGTACAATATGTTTCTGCAATACATCCATGATGGGAAGAATCATATTTTGAATATCAACCTATGTGGATCTTATTCTTGCTTCTTCTCTAAGCAGTTCTACATGCATATCTATCAAAAATCTTATCCTTTGAAAATGTGTAGAGCTTGAACTAGGGTCAAGTTGTGCATTGATCAGATATAGGACCAACTTGTTCTTGTTGTTCCATATTTGGGGTTTTACTAAAATCAACGTCATTAATCAAGTAACTTTCCCTTTAATGCTGAATGAACTAAAAATGATGCCCTCACTTAGCTTATTAGTTACATTGGTTATGTTATTATCTATTCCATGTTTGAGATCTCTGCATAAGTGTTAGAAGATTAAGGGTTTTATCTACTTTATTTAGATTCAGTCTATGCTTTCACAAATGTACC
Source organism: Cupressus sempervirens (assembly GCA_028749045.1). NCBI lineage: Eukaryota > Viridiplantae > Streptophyta > Pinopsida > Cupressales > Cupressaceae > Cupressus > Cupressus sempervirens. The sequence continues at coordinate 654,307,784 of CM053793.1, read as the reverse complement.
ATATAAATGAATTTGAGGTCCACTCACCTAGGTTTTGTAGAGCCTAAAGAAGAAGAAGGGTCTAGCCTTATAGTTGGCCTAGTGTCTAAAAAGATATGTTAAGGATGGGAAGTAACTGCCCCTAGATGTATCTTGTTCTCATCAAGATAATTGGAAACTGAGATTTTTCAAAACACCAAAAAGATACAACCTTTTCCTTTTATGCAGTGTGGTTCATTATTTCCAAACCTCACACTTCCATCATCATAATGTTCCATATATTCAAACTTTGTTTTGTCACTAGTCATATGATGTGAGTAGCCACTATGAATAATCCATGTATCTTTTTTTCTAACATGAGAGATAAGTGTTGGAATTAACAAGTGGGAAGATTTACTTCTAGGGGGGCTAAATCAGAAGTAACTAACTTTAAACTTTTTAAATTCCTTTATCTAAAACCATTCACATGCTTCTAATTTACTAGATAAACATATAAGTAAAGACGTGCATGAAAATAGACAACAAACGAATTTGGTAACCCAGGAACCTTCCAAAATGAGAACGTTAAATTGGGGTGGGGATGACACCCACAAAATATTACTATAGCAATGTGTAACTATTCAAGGTTACAATGTTTGACCACTTCCAATGGTCTACCCTATGAAAGCCTTGTCTTGTTAAAGACTTTACACTTTGTTAAAAGAGACCTGGTTAAAGGATTTCACTACCCTGCTAAAAGTAGGCCTGGTTAAAGGACTTTTGTACATTCACTTGGAATTCCACCCTATTCAAGGATTTATAAATGGCTTCTAGGCCAACCTAAGTCCATAGGATTTCCATACCTAATACAATTTCTTGAGAGTATTAGAAAGCCTTTGACCTATTAGCTTTGCAATCTTCAATTGCTGATCCAGATCCTTGTTTTGCTCTTGCTAATCTGATCCTTGCTTGATCTAATATGTCACTCTACATGGTTTTGATACTCTATTCTTCAATAACTAGATTCTGCAATGCTGCTCTATTCTCCACTAAGTCATTTACCCTTTTGCACTTTGCTATATTTCACCCATACACTTCTTCTGTGCATCCTCTTCTCTCTTCTCTCTTTTTTATAATAGGGCTTCATCCTCCTTTTAAATATTTTGAAGACTTAGGTTTAGGTATGAATCTATGGTTAATATTAAATCTTCATTTCCCACTCATTACTTGCACTTTTCCTATTGGTTGCATGCCTTTTCCATTTTTCTTATTGGTTGCATGTTGATTGCATTGGTAATGTGAAAGATTCATTCTTATCTTTGAGATCCTTCGAGATTCATTCCATGTTAGCTCCAAAAATAGTTTACATTTGAATTTATGAAGGCACAAACTCATATGCTGATTTTTGTGTTACTCAAAACTTACTATTTTTTGATGCTTAGCACATATAGAAAAATTGGCTCACTTGACTCCTACAGAAATTCTATTTCACTCGGCATCTATAGTGACTGAACACCTATACTTTTCTTGACACTTGAACTTTACTTGACACCTAAAGATTGCTCAGCACCTAAAGTTCACTTGGCACTTATTGAATTCTCTGGCTTGGCATACACTATAGCTCAGGTTCTATATTATACTCGGCATTAACTAAACAATTGGTTAAGTGTGTTGACACTCAAATGTCAAAACCAATTTGAGACTAACAACAAGTTTCATTTAATCTCCTCCGTCATCAGATTCATCTTTTACAACAATATATACCATTTCATCATCTTCACTACTATCTAAATCTTTAGCCATAAAATAAGATTTCTTACACTTGTCCTTATAGTCTTTATAGTTCTTGAAATCCTTCTTACCTTTGTTATTTTTTTTCTCCTTTTCATCTTTGTCTTCTCTATTTGGACATCTTGCAGCAATGTGTCCAACTTCTTCACAAGAGAAACAAATTAAAGGAATCTTTCCTTTGAATTTTCCTTTTCCTTTGGGATATTTTCTTGCAAGAAATGCCTCAATAGTTTTAAGATCACTATTAAAACTATCTTCCTCTTCATTTTTATATTGTTTGGATTTTGAAATTTTGGATTTCTTCTTGAGTGACAACTTGGCTTCAAAGGAAGACTCAAGATTACTAGAAATAGGAACATAATTATCATAGTTATCTAGTTCAAATGTTGTCAATCTTCCAACTGTTACATCTAAAGTTATGTCATTCTTTGGATTACATCTCATTTCTTGAATTATTGATACTCTAATTGTATATATAGGAAGAAGTGTTTTGAGAAATTTACTTACCACTATTTCATCTTTAATATTTCCTCCTAAAGCTTTGATAGCACAAATAGTGGCTTTGATTCTTTTACTGTATTTTGCAATGTTCTCATATTCTCTCATTTTTATTTGATCAAATTGTCCTCTAAGACTTTCAGCTTTAGCTCTTCTTACATTATCATCTCCCCCATAGATGGCATTTATCTTGATACACATTTCATAAGTAGTTCCATAGTCTTTGACCATATCAAATTCAACATAGTTGAGAGATGAAGCAATATCAATCATCATGATGTTATGACTCTTCTTTTTTGCAATTTCTTTAATAGTCATAATTCTAGTAGGTGTTGTTTATTTTGTGTCTAGAGACTTTAGCCCTGAATATCCAATGGTTTCCAACTATAGCCTCATGAGTTCCTACCATGCCTTAAAGTTATCTCTATTTAGCTTTGGGATCTCCCTTCTATAAGACATCCAAATCTTTAGCTTAGGTCCTTGAAACCTTTTTTACAAGCACCAAAAGCTTTGATACCAATTGTTGGAAATATAAGAGGAGTAACTAACAGGGGTAGGGTGAATTAGTTATTACAAAAATAATTCCTAGATCCCTTAGATTTTAATACAAATTAAAACTCTAATTAAATTGTATTCTATTGTAACTCAGCAAACACACATGTACTCAGTTTACATTAGCTAATGTTGTGACTTGGTAAACATTGAAATAGTAGTAGTACCTCAGAGAATACAAATATTAAGGTATTTTTTGTGATTAGTCTTATTTAACTTAGTTGTATACACACAAAAAATAGTATGAATACAAGTGACACCAAAATTGAATGTAGAAACCCAATTTGGGAAAAACCACCAAGTGCAACTAGTAACTATTTTTCACTCTATAAAATGAGCCCTTTTAGGAGCCAACCCTATTAAGGTTACAAAGTACATTGTTAGGTGTGACCCTATTAGAGGATTTAATCACCTTGTTAGGAATGGCCTTGTTAAAGGTCTTTAGACACTTCAATCTAGAAATGCCACCTTGTTAGAGGATTTACAAATAGCTATTAACAACTTTGTTAAGAGATTTAGATCACTACTACAATGGTTAGAGAGTAATAATGAGATGACTTTTTTTTTGATGCAACTAAATTTCTTATTACATATCTCAATTTTGGCTTGTGTACTTGATCCTTCCTGATCAAATGTATCTTTGAAGCTCAACAAGGATATTCTTCTTATCCTTCTAATTCACTTCCTTTAACCATCCTCAACTATTCTATTATATTCCACACATTCAATCCACAACTTGACCTTTTATTTATATCTTACACATTGTCAAGTCAGCTTGAATACAACTTAGAATACTTAATATTCATTTCCTTAGTTGGCTATAACCAAAAAACAAATCAATGAACTCAATATGTCAAAATAAGAAAATCCTTCATTAGTCAACCCTGCTCATTCTAGGTACTAAGGTAGAAATGATTTTCCTATGTTAACCAAGTGAACTCAGTTAACACTACATATTCAGAAAGTTCCTTTAGTAACTGAGTGAGCTCGGTTAACACTGGTTCCATCCAACATTTTTGTCATTAACCAAATGAGCTTAGTTTACACTCAACTTCTATAAAATTTTATTTTTCACCCAAGTGAACTCAATAGACACTATCTTCTAGGCTTGTCATACTCTAGAATGTTTAGTACACACAAGAAACTGTCTTCATCATCTGAGTGAGCTCAGCATAAACTAACTGGAAATGACATGAAATTGTGTGTAACATCAAAGACAATACATAATTAATTGATTGTTTTCAATAGAGGGATGGAGGAATCATTAAGCCCATCAAACATTCTTCATGGGTGTGTAATCTAGTGCCAATAAGAAAGAAAAATAGTGACATTAGATTATGTGTTGACTTCATGAATCTGAATATTTATTACCTAAATGATAATTATGGATTACCAAACATGGAAACCATATTACAATAGGTAACTAGTTCTGAATTGATATCCATGATGTATGGTTTCTCTGGATATAAACAAGTGTTGGTTGATGAGAAGGAGAATTTTAAGACAACCTTTACAACTCTTTGAGAAACAAATGTATAAGTTCGGATGCCTTTTGGTTTAATCAATGCAAGAGCTACATTCTAGAGAGCCATGGATATTTCTTTCAAAGAATACATTGAAAAATTTATGGTTGTATATTAGGATGATCTAATAGCTCATTCCAAGAAAGCTAAAGACCATTAAAAGCATTTAGAAAAGATCATCATAAAATTTTTGGAGTATGGATTCTCATTGAACCCAAAGAAATGTACCTTTGGAGTAACAAAGGAAACATTACTTGCTCATATAGTGTATAAAAATGGAGCTAAGATTGATCTAGAAAGGGTGGCCATAATAGATAAGGTCCTTAAGCCTAAAAGTGTCAAAGGTATTCAATCCTTCTTTGGACAAGTCAATTTCGTGACGAGGTTTGTGACTAATTTTTTTGAGATCAACAAACCTATTTCTATAATTCTAAAAAAGAAGTAGCAATCAATTGGGAAGGTGAAACATCTATTTCCTTCCAAGAAATCAAAGGTACCATAGAAAATGCAATAGGTGTTAAGGACCCTAGACTATGCAAAACCCATGCAAATTTTTTCCTTTTCCTCTTTCCATACCAAAGAAATAGTGTTACTTCAAAAGAATGAAGAGGGGTATCAACAACCCATGGCATTTTTTAGCAAGTCACTCTAGCCTGAAGAATTAAAATATGAGATTAATGAGAAATAGAGAAATGGTCTTGTCAAAGCTATTAAATGTTTCAAGTGTTATCTAATTGGTGTCATTATTATTACATTTGTGCCTAGTACAATAGTCAAAGATATATTTTCTCAACAAGAGGTGTCTAGTAGAAGATGTCAATGGATTAATAGAATCCAAGAGTTCAACATTGAAATTCAAATTACAAAACAAGTAAGAGGCCAAGGGTTAGCAAAATTGATGGCTCAATCAAATTTAAATGCTAACTAGATAAATGTTGTAGATGAAGACCATAGATGAAACACATGTGATATGTATGGTTATGATAGGTACAAAAATATTATATAATATTTGCAAGATATGGAATCTCCGTCTCATTTAACTGATAATGAGAGAAGGTCTATAAAATTATAGACAATTAGATACATCACTGTTATTAGAAGTATGTGGTTGAGAAATTTTTAAGGGATATTATTGAAATGTATTCATTATAAGGAATCAACAAGGATACTCACTAATATGCATTTAGGAGTGTGTGGAGGTCATTACATCAAAAATACTACTACCCATAAGATAATGAGAGTTGGCTTCTAGTAGCCAAGCTCATTAATGATGCACATGCCCTAGTTAGGAAATGTGATTCTTGCCAGATATTTGATGGAAAGTTAAAATTATCTATAAATGCCCCTTTGAAGTTAGTAGAAGTGCAAGCACCTTTCCAACAATAGGGAATGGATTTCATAGGTGAAATATCAAGTAAGCCCAACACTAGTTATTCAAGGATGCTAATAGCAATAGATTACTTGACAAAATAGGTAGAGGTCATTCCTACTGGGAAAGTTGCTAGTAAAGTGGCAAATAATTTCTTGTTGAATAATATAATAAGCAAATTTGGGTGTCTTGAAAGGATAGTAACAAATAATGCCATGTGTTTTAGATCAAAATAATTTATAATTTTTTTTGAAAAGGGTAAAAGTACAAAGTTGTGTCACCTTTCAGGCTAACTAATCTGAACAACTGATTTTGAGTATTTCTATCTAAAAATCAATTTGTCCAAAGATATGATCTAGATAAATTAATTCTAGCTAAGTTATATATGGTATCATACTTTTCCAATTCGAACTGTCTATTAAATTAATGTTTTCTAGTTTCAATTCAATTACTAAAGAAATGTAATTATTTTAGAAAATTGACATTTCAATAACTCTTAAAAAAATTTATGATATATTTTTAATAAATAAGAAACACCATTTTATAGAGCTTAAAGTCAAGAATATTCTCATATAGAGTTTATAGTTTTTTAATTAGATATAGTATATTATAATTAAAAAATTCTACAAGCATGTATTTTAATACTCGAAAAGATGCCAATTTTGTGAAAGAAAAAAATAGCAAATCATATCATAAAAATTTAAAACTTATATGATGTTCTAGAAGAGAGAGTCCTCGTCTAGAATGTATAAATTTTATTCTGTTTAGAAAATATCTATTTTGAAAAATGTGGTGGGAGATCAAAAGTATTGATTTTAGGTGAGTTGAACTTTGAATGATTATAAAAGTGAAAATATAAGTCTAAAGACAATTTTTATTTTGAAATGTTCTAGATATATATGCTATGTATAACATAGTCTAAGATCAAAGGGAAATAAGTTTATTTCCATAGAGTTTTGCGGTGGGAACTAGACCCCTAATTTTCAGCATTTTTCAAAAAATAAAAAATTATCAATAAAAAGTATTAAATTATATCAATTCTTCATCCAAACAATTGTTAAAAATTATAATCCTAAACTTGATCAATTTCTATACATTTCATTAGTTTACTTCATTTTCAAATTCTAAATAATAATACTAGTTTTATATCATTGAAGGTGAATAGTTATACTTTTGTTAGCCTTGTCCTTCACAAAAGGGTGACATAGGTTTGTGCTTTGGCCACAAGTATGGCATTACAAGATCAAAATCATCCACTTATCATCCATTAGGGAATGGGTAGGTGGAATCAACTAATAAAAATCTATTGAAGATCACTAAGAGGACACTAGATGATACTAAAAAGGCATGGGATTCTGAGCTTCACTTGGCAGTTTGGGCTGATAGAGTAATAGTTAAAAATGCAATAGGTGTTGCACCTTTTGATTTAGTATATGGAATCCAAGCTATAATGCCTAAAAATAATATAATAGGCATATATAATTACATCCAAATGTATGATAATTAAATAATAGATGACATGCAAGAAAGAATAGATGAATTGGTAGGATTGAATGAAATTGAGAAGGAGGTTTTTGCTAGATATGTTGAGTTGTAGTTGAAAGAAAAACACATATACGATAAGAAGGAAACGGCTAGAAAATTTGAGCTAGAAGATCTAATCTTAATGTGGAATATAAGGATTGAAGAGAAGAGCCAGTGTGGAAATTTTGGCCCAATATGTCTTGGCCCATACTTGATTGAATCCACTTGGGGTTAGGATTCATATACTTTGAAAGAATTATCAAGTGGTATTCTTGAATTTCCAGTTCATGAACAATCTTTGAAGAAGTATTTCTGTTGAATATACTTTTCTTTCCATGAACGTTTTTTTAAGGTTGTGTACAAATTGTAAATCATGTATATATGTGTTTGCCTCTCTCTATATATTTGTTGTGTCTCCTTATGTGTGCATTGCTCTCTAAAAAAAATTCATTAGCCAAGTGTGTGGTCTGCTCAAATAGAAATCTTGAATCCTTGTATGGATGCAAGCTATCCATCATCCCCAAATAGAGCCACTGTTAACCTATATTTTCACCTAGTTATAAATCCTAAAAATCTATAGTGAAAATTTAGTACTTATCCAAAGCAATTAGGGTGTACAAATTTTATGAGAAAAATTACCCTATAAAAACCCTAGTTCATAGTCCATGCCCTTGTTTCCAAAAGAAAGCATCCTATTATTTAATTATTTTTCAAACTTTCAAAAAATAACCTTTGAAAATTATTGAGGCACAAAACCATGCAACTAATGTAATCACATGGTCATAGCATATTTTTAGCTTTTAGCATTTTATGGTGTGAATGCATGAAACAAGAAGGATCCCTTTGATCTCTTAGACACAATGGTAACTTGAATAAGGGAATTTTATATAATGAATAGGAGAAGTAGTTAAGGAAGAATCAATCACATGGTCATGTAGTTAAAAGAGATGAGAGAAGTTCAAGCTGAAACCACATGAAAATAGGTTATCACTCCGTCATAACCCTCTAGAATTTTAAAGAGCTTTCCATGTAGAGGCATCTAAGAAGACTTGCGAGTCATAACTTTGAAGTTATGATGTGACTGTGTGACCAAGGTTAAAAGGTGCCAGACAATGTTTTGTTACTTAATGATCATAAGGTTAAAATAGTGAAGTGACTCAATGAATAGCTTTGATTGCATGGTCAAAGCCTAAAAGGAACATTATTTAGAGTTGATTGCAAAAGGATGAAACTATCACTATAGATGGTCAAAACCTTTCATTGTGTAGTCATGAGGTTGAGAAGATAACTAAATATATAAACCATGATTGAGAAACAAGGCTAAGATCATGTTAAATATTGTTCAATCACATGGTTGCAAGCAAAAAATGTCGATGTTCAACTTAGGCTATGACCTAGAAAAGTAGTTAAAGAGAAATCAAAAGGTGTTAAATCACACAGTTGTGCAGTCAAGAGATGAAAGGTTAAATTAAGTTGTGACCTAGAAAAAAGGTTGGAGCCTTTGAAAAATCCTTTGATCACATAGTCACACACTAAAAGCTCTAAGCTAAGTGGAAGACTGTGACTTTGTGAAATAGCTAAAAGCTCATAAGTAGTCACACGATCATGTAGTCATATAGATAAGAGCTTAAAAAGGAGTAAAGGTAATGATGATATGACTTCCTAGATTTAAAAGGGTTTTGTATGGTTGCAAATAAGAAATATTGGTGTTAAGATTAAAGTGTGACCATACAACATAGTTTATAAGATTCTAAAGTTTATGAAGGTGCTCAATCACATGGGTAAGTGCTTAAAGCATGAAATAACCTACAAAAAAATGATAAGGTTTAGAAGTAGTGATCACTACAAAGTGGTGACCAAAGGCAGTCGTATAGTCACAGGCCAAACTATAAAATGATAAAGAGCCTTGGAAATCTATGAATAGTAAAATAGTTTGTAATGGTCATGGGGTCACAATATAGGTTATTAATATGAAAATGAATCTTGAGAGCTAATGATGATTTAAAAAGAGATGTACTATCAAAATGTGCAAGGGGAGATTTTTAAAAGCTGGTAGTACTAGCAAATTTTGATGCTTTTGGAGATTTTGAGAAAACTCATGTATGCTTTTAGAAATTGAGCATGAAGAGTTTTTTAGAGTTTTTAGAGTTTGCAGTTAGAGAGAGATTGTTTAAAGAGTTGAATTTAGATCAATGGCATAAGAAGAAGGAAACATATTTGCTTAGGTGAATGTAGAAGAAACGTCATAGAGTGCTCAGAAATCTAAACCTAAACTAGCCAACTTGTATATTAAGGAGTGGGTATATTTCCTCCTAGGTTCATCCCATGCTCAAACAATGAACTCACAAATCTGTAAGGATTTGTATAGCTTTTGTAGACATTCCACTCTGCATAAGACAAATGGGAATGAGTTGTTTTGGTATTTTTACAACAATAGATTTTAAAACCCACCAATATGTAATCCTTATATCAGGAACCTAGAAAAAGTAATTATGCCAGAGGTCATAGTTGATGTGAACCTAGTGAAAGCTCTGATGAAATCTTACAATCCCACCACTTATAGGTTCCATACAAAGGGCATGAGTATATTGTGCAAACTAGATAAAAAGACTTTTATTGAAAGTCTTTGGCCTTGGAAAACCCATGACAATGCCTATTGAGAATGATACGATGAATGAGACCTTTAGTAGCCAAAAAATATTTTTCATTGGCAGGGTTATGAGAAAGCATATCCTAAGGCCAACAAGGAAAGGGGTGAGCTACCAAAGAAGGTAGGAGAATTCATGCCTCTAGAGTTTTTCAGCAAGTACTTCTAGTACATAATGGTCAAGGTTGACAAAGTAATTGGGTTAGATGACACCATGTTTGCTCCTAGATATATCTACATCATGGCCCTAGATATCCAAGATTCACATCACAATATTGGATTTGAATTTTTGATGCACAATAAAATTGTGGCTACATAGAAAGGGGATATGGGGAACTTCAAGTTTTGCCACTATTGATTGTTAATGCACATTATCCTATATAAGAACATAAGGCACATCAGTTCAAAATTCATTGAAGTGACTAAGATGAATGGAAAGAATTTACCCATGTAGTTGTGGACTCAAATTTGCAAAAGGTTCTATCCATACTCTAGTGTCATTTCTTTTTATAATGATTTTTTTTCCCTATTTCTAATAAGCTAGAAGACATATCAAAGAGGGTCTCTAGGGGTTAAGAATGCTAATAAGATAATATACATGCCCAAATGGGGATAGGAGACTAAGCCATAATTGGGATAGTCTTTTTCTTTTTGATAATTTTTCATTAATAAGGGTATATCGATGACCCCAACTCCCCCATTTGTTTCCTAGGTATATCCTGAAAAGTTTGGGACAATTAGAATTTTTTAATAAATTGATCATGATGGATAGGGAATACTTAGGTCTCACTATTAAGAAGGGTTCTTTTGTTGTTAGAAATACAAAGATAGGTGATTTTTTATAGGGAAAGATGCAATAGAAGAAATAGATGCTTTTATAAGTGAATTCATGTTGCCATCAGCCCTTTGTAGAACATATGACCCATTTGATCTCATTTGACATGCCCTCAAGAAAATGAGGATGTACACTCTCCTAGATATCAAGCCTTGCTAGGATGAGGATGTAATAATGAAGTGTCTAGAGATAGAGGATTGTAGAATTAGAACCATAAGGTGGACAGAAATAAAGAGGGTAGATGAGGAAATAAAGGTAGTAGATCCATCTTTCAAGGGTTTCTACCATGAGGCAAGATACCTAGACAAGTACAATAGATGCCTAGAAACTTTTGATGAAATAGTGGCCCAAATGTTTAGAGAGATAAGGGATAGAGTAGAGCCCCAATTCCTTCAGCAATATGACGTAATTGAAATAGAGGTTACAAATGATCAGCCATAAATTTCCTCGTGAGCCTAGGGAGAAAGAAAAATAAAAAGCTTATAGAGATCCCAAACAAGGCTAGGGAAAAGACATTATAGATATTGCAAAATAGGTCACAATGCTTTGATAGGAGCAGGCACAATTTTTTGATCAAACAGGTTAGCCACAATGAAAGAGTCCCAAATAAAATTGAGTTGCAAATAAAAATGTTGGATGAGAGAATAATCTAAGCTCATAAATTTATGAAGGATGATGAGTTCATAAATTCATAGGAATTAAAGTCATTCTAGTTTAAAGTTAAACAAAATGAACTTACACTATAGATGCAACCATGAGATTCACCTGAGAAGACTATTGAACTGGTGTAGAGATTGTTGGAATATGAACTAAATAGTGAGGCACTCACTGTGGATGAAGCTAAAGAGTTGGTGTAGACAAGTGGAATGCTACTCCTTCTAGGGTGGGATCTTAGCTCATCATTTATGCTTGACTGGATCAGAAGAAAAGATAAATCAATCTCATTTGAATAGACCAACATTGCTAGGGAGCTACAAGGGTTTAGTTTTAATGTAGACTACAAAATAATCATAGTGTGGAGCATGGCTCCTCAATCAAATAAACCAACACTTATGGAGATAAGAGATTCACCCCAAGGCAATGTGATATTATGGAATGATACTATTGTCTAAATGACCATATACACAACCTGATGAATACAACATCACTAATGGGGAAAAGAAAAATGGATATTCTTAAAGAGAAGATGTATGAGACATACAAAATATCCATTGATGCTAAGAAAAAAAAAGAGAGGATATCAAAAGGACATATGTGCTAGAGAAAAGAGTGGCTACCCTTCGGGATGAGGAAAGAAATTTGAGGAATGTAGCAAGGCCTATTATAGAGGTCAAGGACGAAGAGGCCCAAAAAGAAGCTAATAAAATAGACAAGGATATGGGTCAAAAAATGGAGATTGATGAGCTAGATGTTGGGAAGGAAATAGTAATTAACACAATAGAGAGCATGCTCTTACACAAGATAAGTATTCTAAAACTAGATTCTCAAGGTATTCATAGTAGTTACATTGCACTGCAAGGAGAAGAATACCAATGTATAGAGCATCTATATATTCTTTCCCCCTTATTTACTAAATGGGGTCCTTACATACCAATTTTTAATAAGTTGGTTCCACTTTTTCCTCAAAAGAAGGAATTACCAAAGGAAATCAATATTTCCACCAAGAAAATGGTGAATAGAGTAAAAGAATTAAATGGATTCTTTTCTGGAAAATTATAATTAATAAATAATAAAATGAACACCATTTCCAATAGTACACTTGGTTTTATCCAGAAGATAATTGATCATGAATGTAAGATAAGGGATTGGCAGGAATGGTCTAATTATTTTGATTATATTCTAAAGCATGATAGGTTTTTTGCTTATAGCAATGGAGAAATAGATATGCAATATTATTTGATATTGTCGATCTTCTATGTAAGATAGAAGCATATATAAAAAAAATAGTTGCAGAGGTGAGAGCTATAACTAATGTAAAGTGGAATAAAAGCCTCAATGAAGTGAATTAGTTAGGGGAGCCACTTGGCTAGATGAAGAGTGTAAAATTACTATCTAGGAGGTCATTGCTGATATAATAGCTATTGCATCTGGAGATAGTGACTAAGCATGCAAAAAAAGTCAAGAAACATCAAGAGCAAGGACAACAATCTAATAGAGACAATTTATCTTTGCAAGTTACCTATTGTAGGTGTTCACTCATTAAAAATCAATGAATTGATCTTGATCATCAGAACTGATAGCTGCTCAAATTTTTGGCTATCTCCAACATTCATTTTGTAACTATGTATATGAAAAAGTTGTTCTAACTTGATTTTTGACATGTGTCCTCCCATCTGAAACTTGTTGCAATGCTTATTTCTATAAAAGGATTTCTAAGATGTGAAGTGAGTGTTTAAGTTTCTTTTGTATTGTTCATGTTTTGAGTTGTTCAATGCATATTATAATTTTTGTTCCAAAATTGAAAAGGAAAGTTAACAAATGTTGGTCTATTTGTCTTAATTTATGATAGAGATAATCATTGAATTGTATACAATTTCAAAGAAGTTAATACAAATGCAGAAAGCTAGTTCATCATAGATATTTTATCTTCTCTTATTCCCATTCTATACTCTAAGATTTAATAGAAATTTTATTAAATTTCAATTGTAATTCATTTTGAATCATATTTCAATTTTCTTTTACTAATAATCTAATGGGTTCTATAAATGATTAATGTAAATTGGGAGAACTTAATGGTTTTCATTGAGGATATGATAAGTATGAGATCTAGAAATGAATACTGATAATCCTTTCACAAAGTGTCAAGATAATATCCAAAAAATGATGTTTAATCCCTATAATTTTATGGCCCAATAGATAAGGCACTTTCCATATTTAGAAATAGATCTAGTTGGCATTTTTTACATGATGTAGAAATTTATATACATCAATATTTTACTATTTTTTATTGAAGTTTAAAATATCAGCCTATGCTTGACTCATGAAGTTCTAGGGTTTGAAAAAGTAGCTATTTGTCATCTCTTGTACTGTTATAGAGTTAGAATAAAGAAGGCTAAACCATCTATTATTTCTAGAGTTCATGTTGATAGTATGAACACTAAATGAATAAGAATGAATTCCTAGGTAATCCCTTTTAAATCCTATAGAACTCAAAGAGGAAATGACCTTAGAAGTCTTGTTAGTTGATCATGTTACTTTGTTTCTCATAATGCCCATTATGGTATTTAACTAATTCCTAGAGTTTTTGGCATTGTAAAAAAGGTTGTTGAAATTTTGTCAAATCATAATCCAACAAACTTAAACACCTATTTCTTTTGATTCTTATATTTCTAAAGGTCAACCACCTCTTGCATGCCATGATCCTCCTAATGTGGTTCCCTTTGCTAGCATGGATCCTTCTCCTAGTATGGCTCCTCCTAGTCTTGTTCCTCCTTCTACATTTCAGCCTTCTATTGTTCCTCATCTAGTATCATCAAAAGTTAAGAAACCTATGGTTGTTGATTCTCTTATATGATCTTAAAAAATTTCTACTAAAAATAAGTGTAACTAACATGCTTGAGAATTTCAAAAGAACCATTAAGCTCATGCTAAATCTCATATAAGTTAATGATATGCATATTGACATTTTGGAATTTATTGTTGTTAATTTAGATGGGAAAGATACTTTATATGATTATCAACATGAGATTATGGATATTTATGTTGATTTCCCTAACATGTTTTCTACATAGCTTATGCTTACATCTACACCTGAGATTAGTGACTCTCTCGAGATTCCTTCTTTGGAGTTAGCTATTGTTCCTACTATGTTAGACTTAGCTTCTCTTGCAAGTTATCTACCTTCTCTTACTACTACTAACTGAGCTAGGGGAGGAGAAAAACATGCTTGAAGTGATTTCTCTAGCACAATAGCTTTTTCTATGTTTTATTTTTCATATATGCTTCCCATATATCTTGTTTTCTTAGATTTGTGACATGATACTAACAATTTATTTTGGTCTCCATGATGGTGGTCAGAAAAAACTCTTCTTCATAACTCTTACAAAAATTTCTTCTATTACGTTGTAGCTCTACTTCCTTTGGGGAATGATTACATGTCATAATTTATATGATACTTACATATTATCATGTGATCATACTAATCCCAAATTTATTATATCCCTTGCTACTTTTGCATCTTATATTTTGATTGCCATTTTTGTTTCTTCTACTGGGGGCATCTCATAGTGTAAACATCCTTTGATATTTGTACACATACTTTTTTAAAGTCATTTTCCTTGTTTAAGTTTTAGCAATGGTTTTAACATGGGGTATATACTCTGCTCATTTCTGCATTCCAATCATGGGTAGTGAATGTATACCCAAATGTTGGCATACTTATATAAACCCTTATTCTTGACAATATGAATAATGAAGAGCATCCCATGAAATGGATTATATATCTCTATCTATGACAAGGAAAGATGAGAAATGATATTGTGGTTGCTCTCAAATTAACCTAGCTATGCAACCCTTGCAAGGTATACCATAGAATGAGAGATTCAAAGATGACAACAAGAGTTCTAGCATCCAAGAATCACCATGCAAATGGAATGCAAGATGAAAGATAAATTAAGAATGCAAGTATTATAAAGTCTCATAGTTAAACTATGTGATCTAAGCTATAAGCATAAAGGAAATCTAAGTTGGTATGCCATGAAGCTAAAATGAAGGAAAGAGAATGAAGATGCAAGAAGAATTCCAAAATGAGTGCTCCAAGTGCTCCAAAATCACCAAAATAATAGTAGCATAATGTTAGTATAAAATACCTTGGTTGGAGAATGAGGAGAAAGCCCTTCCTTTAAAAATAAATGGATAGTTGAGATTCAAATTCAAGAGGGGCTTAATCAAGGGTTGAGGATGCATCTTGAGTGCTCTATGTGC
The DNA here is from genome assembly GCA_028749045.1 of Cupressus sempervirens. Taxonomy (NCBI): domain Eukaryota; kingdom Viridiplantae; phylum Streptophyta; class Pinopsida; order Cupressales; family Cupressaceae; genus Cupressus; species Cupressus sempervirens. The sequence goes on along the minus strand of CM053793.1, from coordinate 654,292,164 downwards.
ACAAGCATCTCACCTAATCAAGATCAATGGTGGATTTAATCTCATCAATTTAATATATTAATTTTACAATAATAATCAAGCAAGAATTAATTTACTTATATGAATAATTAATATTTATTAAATAATAAAATCCAATAAATATTAAGTACAATAATATATGTATAAATAGAATAAATAAATAAAACATTTTATTAATTTATATATTTTAAATGATAAATGTGATTAAAAAATACCTAGAGATATACAAATTAATACAAGTGTATATAAGAAGTGCAATAATGAGAATTGCAACTCCCTCTTTGTCAGACCTGAAATGGTATTATGTGCAACATTTTAAAAAAATTAGGGCTCAAGTGAAGAGTTGAAAGGCAAAACCTTGTCACTTTTCATTTTATATAGTTTCACATTTCTAGAAACTTTACTACAAATAATCATTGTTGGAGAAAAATAGTGTTGAAAAAAATTGATTAATTGTGTATGGTCTTTGATGTTACACAAAATGTCATGTCATTGCTAGTTAGTGTATGTCGAGATCACTCGAGTGATAAAGGCTGTTTTTTGTATCTGTCGAGCATTCTAGAGCTTTCCTAGTTTAGAAGATAGTGTCTACTGAGTTCACTGAGGTGACAAAGGAAAGTTTGTATAGAAGTTGAGTGTTAACCAAGCTCACTCGATTAATGAAGGAAATGTTGCATGGAATTATGTGTTGGTGTTTTAAAATTTTATGGTTTCAAATTACCTTGATGAGAAGAGAATACATCTAGGGGCAACTACTTCCCAACTGCAACATATCCTTTTAGACATCAGACCAATGATAATGCTAGACCTTTCTTCTACTTTAGGCTCTGCTAAACCTAGGTGGGTGGACCTATTAGATTATTCATATGGTACCAGTATTCAAAGCATAGACTAAATCTAAACAAAGAAAATGAAACCATTATATCTCATATACTCATGTAATTACAAAGATGTGCAGTAGAAAATTGCAAATTTTATGAAATCCAGAAGCTAAGTGAGGGAAATTCTTTTTAGTTCTTTAAATGGAAAGGGAAATAGATGATTATAATTTTTATTTTAGAAAATCCTCAAAATATGTAATAGTAAGAACAAGTTGATCTTGTAGCTAATCAGTACCTTATCTCTTGGGCAATTCCACAAATTACACACATACTTCTATGATACCAGTGACATATTTCATACGTCAAGATATTGAATTTATCTTATCACTTTGTGAATTAGACATTGATATTCATAAAGACCTCATTCTTATGAATTATCCTTCTCAAATAACTAGAAATCCTATCAAATACACCAAGCATTTACTTGGCTATTTGTTCCAACAACAAAACATTTCAGACATGCAAGCTTACAGGGATGCAAATGGGTCTAAGTTCTTTGTTCCTAAATCTCAAAAAATTGCAAATTATAGAGATAAGAGATGAGAATCATAATGAAACTAAGAAGATTCTTACTCATTTGTATTCATTTCTTTGAAACTATACATTTAGATGCATGTAAACAACTCATAAAAACACTAAATAGATCAAAACTATTTATATTAGCTTAACTATTGTTGTTCATATAAGAGAAACATGCTGAAGAATGGTATCGAAGTCACAAATATGAAAAAACTCAAGATTGGAACCCACATGGTATCACAACAATAAGAAATTTTCTCCAGAATTAGAACCCTTATAATGAATCAAAAAGAGAAAGATATAGGATAGGAATGAAATCTTGGATCTGATTTGGAAGTGACATGTCCACTTGAATCTTCATTTCCTAATTTTTCAATGCATCTCTCATCTTTCTATAACTAAAATCCAATATGATTTTAATCATTGTATAACAAACTTAGAAATATTTCTTCTAAATGATGAAAAGCCTTGTTTTGCCAAAATATCTAAAATGCATCTGAAATGTTGATAAAATCATCATTCAACTGACTTGGAGGTAACAAAATCTACCCCTAACTACATTCATACTACCTCTAGCATTCACCTAGTTTATCATTTCATCATACATTAGATCTAAACTACCCTAATTGAATGAAATTGAAAAATGGGTACTTGAGACAAAACCTTTAATAATTTGAACCAGTGACATCTTGTGTAGCAAAAAACTCCAAAAATCAAAACTTCATTATCTCCTAGTTCTAGTGATATATAATAGTGCTATATCTACTTATCAAAAATGCCTAGAATATCATTTTAAAGTTTACGTCCCTAGACTAGCGTCATGGGTCTACAATTCTTTTATGCAAAAATTTAAAACTTTTCTAAAGTTAAAACTTTAGAATAAAAAACTAAAATATTTAAAAACATTCGTACACATTCAAAAAATAATAATAAATTATTATTTTATGGCTATGTATTTCCCTCCAGAACATAATTTGGGTCAAACGTATTTGACCATCTATGCCACGTGGTAGCATGCCATTGGTTAGTGTCTACCACATCAATCGCTACTCTAGTGCCATTTAGAACCCTTTGACTGGTCCACTAGTCACCTAACATGCTACCATGTGTCTCCATTTCATGGGCCCTTCCAACTACCCTATCATCACCATGTTATCCTCTATCTAGTGCTCACCATGTGGCATCTTGCTATTGGTTGGATCACCACACATTCCATGCCACTACTAACCCAGGCCCACTACCATGTGGTAGCTTCCCACTTTTCCACATGCACAGTCGGCAACTGCCATGTTGCATGTAGGAATAGGCCTTTGCAACATGTGGCATATTGTGCTACGTTGGAACCTTAGGAAGCATGTCACATCTGGAGTGCCTTTTCCACATCAATCTTCCCTTCATTCTTCCACTACCACATGTCATATTTTGGTTGATCATATGCCCACATCATCAGCTAGCATTATCATTTTTCTTTGTGTATGTTTTGTCAAAATTTGACTTCTCTCAAGCCGGCCAAGTTGGCCTCATGCACAAACTATGTGGCTTACGAAAGCCAGTGTCTTTTAAGACAAATAATTATATTGCACTCATGTATTTGAACCAATGAGAAAAACCTGTCATGGTGAATGTGGGACTATTTCCTTTTCTTATTTTTACATTCTCTTGTACCTTCTTTGCATGGTATCTCCTCTAAAAATAATGGTGGCTCCAAGTGGGACTGACACTAATCCCTATGATGAGAAATGTGGCCAAGAAAAGAACACAACTTTTTTGATGAGGAAAATAGAACAAGCATTTACAGTGGTATAAATGGAAGTGATGGCCTTTGGAAAGCACCCTCTAGTGGCATAGTTGTCATCTTCCATCGCATAGTCTCATATCACCCTTCATTATCAAAACTTTTTGTTCCTCTATCGTACCCATGGCTTTTATTTGTGTCTATTCTTTATGTTTCAACATTACCTTGTAGACTTCCATGCATTCTTTACATTTCAATTCCATTGTCATGAACGACTTGGGGAAACAATATTGGTAATGACCAGGCTCTCAATTATGGTGACGTTGCCTTATGTCTTCAAAGGAAGAGTAGAGTGAAAAGAATCCCACTCAGGAAATTCAAAAACATGGGCTACGTTGATCAGAGTTTCATCCTATGAAGTCATTAATTCACCATAAAGTAAAATTTTTTGAGATCAGGATGATTACCATTAGTGTCATTTCTAAGCTTGTTGCCACTCATAGTTGTAAAATTAGCTGACCTATACTAAATCCAAAAGGAAAAAGCTTGATATAATTTAAACCTAAACTCATGATAATTAATAGAAAGTAACCCTTTTAGTCTTCTCACTAATGGTGGTAGGAGCATTCTTCGTATATATCTCTCATCCACATCAGTGACTTATGTTTGTTCTCCACTAATACATTTATGCCCCAAAGGTAATTCATCTAGTTTCCAAAGAATTGAAAAATCTATTTTGGATGTCAAATGTCTCCTGTAAAAGCATGTGCCTATACATCTACTGACCTCAATCCAATTGCATCTAGCTATTTTCATTAATTCTTTTTTGTCCTTTATATCTCAACTTTTTTCAATTTATGTATAGCCTACTCCAAATTTGGACCTCAAAACTCAATCTTATGGGCATCCCTTTGTGCAAGTTCCAACAAGTGCTTCAAATTTTGAATCTAATTTTCTTCTGCACTTCCATGCTTTTTTGAGTGGACGAGTATCTACCAACTTCTTATTTTTTATATCAGCTTCCTTCTTCTTAATTGTATTTTGGCTTATCACCAAACATTTGATGGCATGTCTTCACTTTGCACCTTCCTCTCTAATGCAACCACTCAAAAAAATTAGAGACTCAATTCCAATCAAGCTCACTTGATATATCCTTTCATAGAAAACCTCCATTAATTTAAGGAACTTAAAATAATGAGAAAACTATATTCAATTTTATCATAGATCTTGGGGCTTCCCTAACATATTCAAAATCTTCATGATTCATCATAAATAGACCCCATTCACCAATTTGATTTGCAATGATGCTATCATACCAAAATACCCTCCTTTCTGAACACTTATGAGTCTGATAGAGTTAACTGGGCCCCAAAGTGGGTCTAGCTTAAAAAAAATTGAACATAAACACATGATCCTCAATTTGGCCATTTTAAACTCATTTCAATGATTGAAAATAATCGACATCATTGGTTCAATTTTCAAACTCATTTTTACCTTTTTCTACAACTTGTCAATTTTGTGCCATGGGGCCCATTGACTAGCCTTAAAAACTAACAAAAACACTGAATTGAGCTTTGAAAATAGACATGTTGATTCTCTTTCTTTTTATTCTTGCACTATGCCAAATCTCATCTCATGATGAATTCATAGTCAAAAGACATCGACTATCAAAGTTGCTCATATAAAACTGCCTGAGAGAAAACATGTCAAAAAATCATAAATCACATTCTATTTTGGCTTCAAAAATAGGTCAAACAAATATTGGCGAACACAAAAATTGGTTCATTGATTTAGTGTCACAAGTAGAGTATAAATCTATGATTTGGTCTCATGATGAATAACTCAGCACTTGGCAAGTGGTCAAAGTAGGCTACTTGGATTTATAGAACTAGAAACACTAGTAGCAAAGTGAATTTTGCAAATGGAAAGGACCTGGGAAAGCATGCAGACATGTTTTTCAAGACTTGCAAACTGGCGCACTTAAAATTTTTAGAGTAGAACATAATGGTACAATCCATTTGATCTCACCTATCACAGATTCAAAGTTATGACATCCTGAATAGGGGTACCGATCAATCTACATTTGGAATTGTGTTCAAAAATTGATCGAACAGATTTGTCATAAGCTCAAATTTGAAAAATATCAATTCTTTGACCTCTAGAGTGAATTCTAAAGGAATTTTCTCATTTTAGTCAACTAGGTTAAAGTTATAACAAGTCAAATAGGGCCTCCTTGAATTCTGAATAATTTACATCAACATGACAACAATAAACAACTGGCTTTGAGGGATTCAAAACCAAGTCAAAACATGTCAAAATGACTCAAAATCTAAAACATAGGTTCTTTGATATGCATACTAAACACTCCAAAAGTGGAGAGTAATGAAACATTACTGGGTGTAATATATTCAAATGCAATCTAGGCCTCCTATCATTGTTTGACACTTAAGCAAAAATGTGGATTTGGACATTACTCAAAATGAAACTTCATAGAATGACTTAGAATGGAAATTTATCTTCATGGGATGAGCGGATATGCTAAATTAAAGGTGTTAGAAATATTAAACTCCTCTTAGGCCTCAAAAGGATAGCCAGGTACACATGTATTAAAATGTGTTCATAGGGCTTGATTTTTAGAATGGAACTCAAAATTAGGGCTTTAATTTTGAGTCCCAACTATGGCTCTATTTGGAGATGCATGTCCTTGGTGGGCATAGAAAGGATCTTACAATCACTAGAAGAAGTAGGCCACACACTTTATAGCAAAAGCTTCTCTCAAACAATTTATTGAAAGAAAGGAAAATAAACTCCTAAATTGTACAAACGATGGCCCCAAGACACCAAACATCAACAAATTTATTTACCTCTATCACAGATCTGATTTTCATCTAAACTTTCATGAGGTAAGATGGAAAGGTTTCTTCTATTAGTTTCACCAATCAGATTAGCATCCTAAATAAAATCACTTGGTAAAAAAAAATATATGTCTTCATTCTCATAGTGCATGTACAAATCAGCATTAACTTCTATATTGTGCTCATTATGAGGAAAGAAATCAGCATGCTCATGTAAAATAGGATCAATCTAAAAACTATCATATACATATGCGTGTTGCATGGTATCAACCACAAACACAAATGATTCATATTCTACTTTGTTCAAAAAGTTACATGTGTCAAAATTTTGCAACTCACCTTGTGTAATCAGATGTGAAGAGTACATGAAATCTAATTTCTTTACTTCATTTGTAGTCCTGATACTCCTCAAATTATATTCATAATTTACTAAACCTTTTTAACATTCTTCAAAAAATGGATTAGTTACCAAGTTTGAAAACTTATCATCGAAGTTCTCACACAAAACTTGTTGATTATTGTCACTAGAAGGGGTCCGAACAATTGTATAACTTTTAGTTTTGCTAGTTTTATTCAATCCAATTTTTCTTGATGTCAAAATTGTATGATGTATTTTCTTTACAAATTTGAAGATACATTAGCTTTGAAGGATTAAGTTTTTTGGACTTGAGTTTTTGAGAGTTCTATTCCAATTTTACAAAAAATTGAAAGATAATTAATACAAAGATGAACGATCACCACCTCAATTTTTTTCTAAATCTTATCTCTATTGTTATTGACTAGTTGTTTTGAGATTGTATGGGAAAAGCTTGTTCAATTTAATGTAGTTAGGATAGGTTGTATGTCAATTCACTATTGCTTTCGATTAAATGAATTAAGTTAATGCTTTAGTGATATGATAGGATAGGATTTCTAGGAAATAATAAGGATATGTATAAGAATGAGTTTTAGGGAGAATTGCTAATTATATTGATTGTAATGCAATCAATTAGGTCAAAATAGTTGCATAGACTCTGAATCCTAATGGATGAGGCACTAATCAATTAGTTAAGTTTGCATATGAAGAAATCATTGATAGGCATTAAGAAAGATCTTAAATTCAAAACCAAATTTACTTTAAATGTACGAATAGTATCATAGCTAGTCAATACTTATTTGCATTTAATCTTTGAGTTTTAGTTAGTTGTTATTACCTATAATTTCTTCTAAATCTAAGAAGAATTATGACCAAACATTTGCTATAAGGGATAAGTATTGTAATAGAATTTCACTAAGAAAAGTGTGAATATAATATCAAGTTGTGAATCTTTTATCCCTCAGGCGCACCTACCTTGGTTTTGTAGAGCCAAAAGAGTAGAAAATCTCTATGATTTTGTTGAAGTTGGGTATAGATTTGAAGACTATCTAGCTAAGCATTGGAAGTAGCTAATCCTTAGGATTTTTTTATCTTCACCATCTAGATACTAGGTATTTTGTTACTTAGTAGTTTAAAGAATCCAATAAAATGGTGACTTTGTTGGGGAGATGATGGAAAATAAGCGTTGTTAAAAGGACAAAAATCTTTGCTGTGAATTGAAAATTTTAGTCCTATTTTTTAGAATGGTTTTTCCTATCGAAGTCACCAAAAAAAAGGTGACTCTATTGGGGAGTCTATAAAGAAAATGATTATTTAAAGACCAGAATCTCTATTACAAATTGCATTTTCAAAATCTGGATGATAGAAAAACCTTGAGAATTTGAAAAAGATTCAATACAGCAGGAAGAATTTTCTATAGTAGCAAGGTTATGAAAATGTTTACCATTTCTTTGCTAAAGATTCATATCTCACAATAATGTTTTATCCATTTATAGTAGGAGCTTTGAGGTTGAGTGTGAATTGTGATTGCTAAGAGAGTTTGCCTTCAAATAATTCAACCAAAATTTGTTTTCAAAGTTTTGTTGTAAAATCAGAGTCAAGAATGAACAAAAGGTTATATTCTCTTTTTTAAGTTTGTAAACCTACAAGAGTGGTTTGATGATTTACATTTTTCCTACATCTAAAGTTCTGGTTTAGATTTGTTGAGTGACAAATTATGTTGTATTTCTCACATGCATGAGTGGAAACTCTAAATCTCTATACCATTTTTTTCCTAGTTTATTTTATATTAGTGTTTTGAAGGATTTTCAAGTGTATGGGCTGATCTAAAGCTTTTGATAGTCTCTTGAAAATGAAGTATAAGTTCTTGATAAGTTTTAAGGTGTTTCTGCATCTGTTGTTATAAGAAATAGAAGTGTTAAAAAGTAAATCACAGTAGTGATTTCTTTATCCTCTTTTAAGGAGGTGGTGCGTCTACAAAGTTTTGATTAGTGGTATGAAGGAAATTTAGTCTTGAACCCATGTTGAATCAATAGATTGAAGTTTAACATCAATAGTTGAGGTATTTTTTATTTTCATGTTTCTCTTTAATGGAAGTCAAGTGTTAAAAAATGGTTGCCTCTATTTAGTGATTCTCAACATGAGGAGAAAGAGGTAGAAAGTTTTGTTTCAAGATGGAATCAAATCTTAGATTTGAAATTAGTTTACCAAGTCATGAAGATGTGCTTGAAGATATTGTAGAGAAAAGAAAAGAAATTTATTATCAGATTTTTAGTTTCATAAGAAAGACAGAAGGAAGTGTTCAAGGCCTAGAATATTATTAAACTTATGTAAAACTCAAATCAGCACTCATGGAGTTGCATTTTGATTTAAGACCTGAAGAATCTTCCTGGCCTATTGTTTCCCCGAACATCTTTATTCCTAATTCAACTGACTAGCCAACACATTTGAGATTACAAAATATTTTGAGAATTGAAGAATATGTAAGAAGATGGAATGTGTTTTGTATGACAATAGAATTCATGTTGATTCTTCTAATGATAATGGAAAATGTACTAAAAATTAGAATGAATGTAATGAATATGTAGAGAAAGATAATTTGTCTTCCTAGTGTGAAGAGATGGATTTGAATGTTAGTGAATGAGATGATTGTAGTTAGCATGAGGAAAGTGAATACATAACTGAAAATGAATCATCTGATGACATGTTTAAATGTGAAGAACATTCTAGCAATAGTAGTGATGGTTCTTTTTGCAATCAAAATTTTTATAATGATGCACTTATTGATGAGATATTTTACAAGAGAGAGGAAACAAGTTGCGATAGGGATTCTTATTTTTTAGATTCTTCTACCAACATTACTACTATTGTAAGTATTATGGATTAGTGGGCTTATGATCAGAGCCTAGGAGAATAGACTTGTGATGAAGTCTTGTTGAATGCTAATGAAATTTTAGAACTACTAGCTCATGATTGTGAAAGATATGTAAATGTTTCTATGAATGTTCTAATTTTACCTTATTATGTTTATTCTCAAGATGAAGTCCTTTCCTCAAAATTTGATGATGAAAGTGATACAAGTTTAGAGCAATGTCAGTCAAATCTTGGAGGTGTATGTGACTATATTTCACATGTCAATAGACATGATGACTTGTCTAATGTAAAGAGTATTGCTAAGGGAAGATCTAATGCTGATCCAAATTCTCTTCGTGTTGATAATACTAGAATACATTTTGATGTTTCATGTGAGAAAAAGGAGAATGATAGAAGTTGCAATTCTGATTTTGAGTTTGAGTTTTTTGTTGATGAGTCTAGTGATGATAAGTTTGAAACATTTGAAGTTCATTCTAATTAGTTTTTGGAAAGAAAAAATGACAATAATCAGCAAGTTTTGTGTGAGCACTTCAATGATAAGTTTTTAGACTTGGTAACTAATCCATTATTTGAAGAATGTGAAGGAGTTTTAGTGAATGATGAATCTAATTGAATGAGTATTAGGACTACAAATGAAGTAGATAAATCAAATTTTATGTACTCCTCACATCCAGTTACACATGGTGAGCTACAAAATTTTCACACACATAACTTTTTGAACAAAGTAGAATATGAGTTATTTGTGTTTCCAGTTGATAGCATGCAACAGTCATATGTAGATGATGGTTTTCATATTGATCCTAGTTTATGAGCATGCTGATTTGTTTCCTCATAGTGAACATGATATAGAAGTTAATGCTGATTTGTACATGCACTATGAGAATGAAGATGTAGATTTTTTTTTGCCAAGTGATTTGATTCAAGATGCTAATCTGATTGGGGAAACTAATAGAAGAAATGTTTCTAGCTTACCTCATGAAAGTTCAGATGAAAATTAGGTCTATGATAGAGGTAAAATTTTTTGCTAAAGTTTGGTGGTCCGAGGCCATCGTTTGTAAAGTTTAGGAGTAGATTTTCCTTGCTTTCAATAACATATTCAAGAGAAGTTTTTGTTGTCAAGTGTGTGGTCTACTTCTTCCAGTGATTCTAAAATCCTTTTTATGCCTACTAGGAACATGCATCCCCAAATAGAGTCACTGTTGGGACTCAAAATTGAAGCCTTGATTTTGAGTACCATTTTAAAAATCAAGCCCTATAAGAACATTTTAATGCATGTGTACTTGGATGTCCTTTTGAGGCCTAAGAGGTGTTTAATATTTCTAACACCTTACATTCAACATATTTCTCTTGTATAAATAGTAGTAGTTAAGCTAATATAGATAGCTCTAATCTATTTAGTGTTTTCATGAGTTGTTTACATGCATCTGAAAGTATAGTTTCAAAGAAATAAATACAAATGAGCAAGAATCTTCTTATTTTCATTCTAATTATCATCTCGTATCTCTATAATGTGACACATTTTAAGGTTTTGGAATAATGAACTTAGACCCATTTGCATCCTTGTAAGGTTGTATGTCTGATATATTTTGTTGTTGGAACAAAGGGCCAAGTAAATTCTTGATGTATTTGATAGGATTGTTGGTTATTTGAGAAGGATACTTCATGAAAATGAGGTCTTTATGAACATAAATTTCTAATTCACAAAGTGATAAGATAGATTTGATATCTTGATGTATGGAATATATCACTGGTATTATAGAAGTATGTGTGTAATTTGTCAAATTGCCAAATAGATAAGGCATTGATCAACTATAGTAACAACTTGTTCTTAATGCACTATATTTTGAGGATTTGTTCATATCAAAATTATAATCATCCATTTCCATTTTTATTTAAAGAACTAAAAATAATTGCCCTCACTCAACTTGTGGATTTCATAGAATTTGCAATTTTCTATAGCACATCTTTGTAATTGCATGAGTTTAGGAGATATAAGGGTTTAATCTACTTTGTTTAGATTCAGTCTATACTTTGAATACTGGTACCATATGAAGAATCTAATAGGTCCACCCACCTAGGTTTAGCAAAGCCTAAAGTAGAAGAAGGGTCTATCCTTATAGTTGGCCCAGTGTCCGAAAGGATATGTTATAGATGGGAAGTAGTTGCCCCTAGATGTATTTTATTCTCATCAGGGTCATTTGAAACCATAATGTTTCAAAACACCAACATAGTGTTAACCGAGGTTATTGTGTTACCAAAGGAACTTTATGAATATGCAACATTAACTAAGTTCACTTGGTTAACATAGGAAAATCATTTCTGAGTTAGTGTCTACTAAGCAGGGACGACTAATGAAGTATTTTCTTATTTAAGCATATTGAGTTGAATAGTTTTGTTTGTTGGTTCTAGCCAACTAGGAAGATGAATATTAATTATTCTAAGTTATATTCAAGATGAATTGACAATGTGTAAGATACAAATATAAGGTCAAGTTGAAGATTAAATGTATGGAAAATAATAGAAGATTTGATGCTGCTTAGAGGAAGTGAAGTGGAAGGACAAGAAGAATAATCTTGTCGAGCTAAAAAGATACATTCGATCAGGAATGATAAAGTATACAAGCTAGAATTAACATCTATAATCAATAATTTAGTTGCATCAAAAATCAAGTCATCTCATTGTTACTTTCTAACCATTGTAGTAGTGATCTAAATCTCTTAACCAAGTTGGCTTAACAACTATTTGTAAATCCTCTAACAAGGTGGCATTTCTATTTGAAGTATCTCAAGACCTCTAACAAGGCCACTCCTAACATTGCAATTAAATCCTCTAATAAGGTCACACCTAACAGTGTGTTTTATAACCTTTAACTAGGTTGGTGCCTAATAGGGCTCACTTTAGAAGAGTGAAAATCAGTAACTAGTTGGAATTGGTGGTTTTTCCCAAATTAGGTTTCCACGTTAAAACTTGGTGTCAATTGTGTTCATGCTATTTCTTTCATGTGTATGAAACTAAGTTAAGTAAGATTAATCATAGATGATATCTTAAATTTTTTCATGTTCAACAGTTACCAACTTATTTCAGTATTACCATGTTACATCATTTGCTAGTGTATGCCAAGTGAATGTGTATTTTTAGAGTTATAGTAGATTATAGTTTTGTCTTTTATTGACATCTAAGGGATAAGGGATTTATTTTATTAGTTAGTAATCTTCAGCTATCCTCTCTTAGTAACTCCCCTTATATTTCCAACAATTGGTATCAGAGCTTTTTTAGTGCTTGCAAAAAGGGTTTCAAGGACCTAAGCTAAAGATCAAGATGTCCTACAGAAGAGAGGTTCCAAAATTGAACAAAGATAATGTCAAGGCATGGAAAGAACTCATGAGGCTACACTTGGAAAACATTGGAGATATAGGGCTAAAGAATATAGACACAAATACAAGGCTCCTACTAGGACTATGAATGTTGAAGAAATTGTAAGAAGAAAAGTCATAATATCATGATGATTGATATTGCCTTGTCTCTCAAATATGTTGAATTTGATGAAGTAAAAGATTGTGGAACTTCTCATGAAAAGTGGATCAAGCTAAAGGACATCTACAAAGGAGATGACAATGTAAGGAGAGCCAAAGTTGAAAGTCTTAGAGGTCAATTTGATCAAATGAAAATGAGAGAAGATGAAAATATTGTAAAATATGTTGATAGAGTCAAAGTCAGTGTTAGTGCTACCAAAACCTCTAAAGGAACAATTGATGATGTAACATTGGTAAGAAAAGTACTCAAAACCCTTCTTCCTATCTATGTAATTAGAGTGTCTTTTATTCAAGAGATGAGCTATAATCCAAATCATTCTATAACTTTGGATGCACTAGTTGGAAGGTTGAGAATATTTGAACTAGATAACTATGATAATTATACTCCTAGTTCTAGCAATCTTGAGTCTAAATTCAAAGCCAAGGTATCTCTCAAGAAGAAATCCAAAAAGTCTAAAATAAAACAATCTAAAAGTGAAGAGGAAGATATTTCTAAAAATGATCTTGAAGCCATTGAAGAATTACTTGCAAGAATGTATCCCAATGGAAAAGGAAACTATAAAGGTAAAATTCCTTTAATCTATGACGAAGTTGGACACACTACTACTAGGTGCCCAAATATAGAAGAAAAAGATGAAAAGAAGCACAACAAATTAAAAGGCAAGAAGGATTTGAAAAACTACAAAGACTACAAGGACAAAGGTAAGAAATCTTGTTTCATAGCTAAAGACTCAAATAGTAGTGAAGATGATGAAATGATATCTATTGTTATAAAAGATGAATTTGATGATGAAGGAGATAAGATGGCACTAATCTCTCAAGTTAGTAAAAATGATACATGGATTATTGATAGTGGTTTCTCACACCATATGATTGGTGATAAATAAAAATTTGAACATGTGGAACATTATGATGGTGGTAGTGTGAGATTTGGAAACAATGAACCTTGTTGCCTAAAGGGAAAACGTTGTATTTTTCTAAATAGTGAACTTAGATGTGACAATGCTTACTAGCTTGAAGGACTAAAGAATAATCTACTGAGTGTGGTATAGTTGAATAAAAATGGGTTCATGGTGAAATTTATGAATGGGAAGGCCAAACTACTAGATGGAAAAAGAAATATAGTTGGGTCTAGCAAACAAAAAAAAGGTAATCTATTCTACCTAGATCTCAGTAAAAGCTCATATTTTATTGCTCAAGTAGAAGAAAGTTGGTTATGGCATAAAAGGTTGTGTCATGTAAACTTTGATAATTTGGTGAAGATAAGAAAAAATAGAGGAGTAAGAGATATTCCTAGTCTAAGGAAAATTGATATGGGTCCATGTAAAAATTATCAAATTGGAAAGATGGGAAAGACTATCTTCAAAAGAAAGAACTATAAATCTGAAGATGTCTTGGAATTGGTTCATATAGACTTATGCAGATCTATTAGAATAGAGAGCTATAATGGAGATAAGAATTTTATTCCATTTGTTGATGATTATTCTAGAATGATGACTGTAATGTATCTAAAATAAAAATTTGAACCTATTCAAAAGTTCAAGTGGTATTTGGAAAGAGTAGAGAAAGAAACTAGAAAGAAATTGAAATGTTTGAGATCAAACAAAGGTAGTGAATTCATTTTCAATGAGTTTAATGATTTCTACATTGAGAAAGGAATTAAGAGACAAGTATCAACCCTTGGTATACCTTAGTAGAATGGTATTGCTGAAAGAAGGAATAGATCCACCATGGTTTGTGCAAGAACCTTAATGATAGAAAAGAGTGTTGCAATCAAATACTGGAAAGAAGTAATCAGTACTACAGTGCATACCTTGAACATAGTACAATTGAAGAATGATTCAAATCAAACTCCTTATGAAATATGGTATGGCTACAAACCTAATGTAAGTTTCTTGAAAGTATTTGGTAGAAAATGTTATATCTTGAAGGAATCTAGGAAAGGTAAATTTAATGTCAAAGGTGATAAAAGCATATTCCCAGGATAGTCCTATGGAAGCAAAGCATACAAGTGTTTGAATCTAACTACTCACAAGATCATAGAAAGAGCGCATGTGACAATTGATAAATTTGTAGAAAAGAGTGAAGAGGAAAGTAATAGATAACTTGACGATTATAGAAGATTTGTTTACTATGAAGCTGATACTATACCAAATCTATTTGGAATTCAAGAGACCTCACCTCTCAAGTTCCAAAATTCTCCAATAGTTACCAAGTTACAACCAGTGTGACCCAATTCATAGTCAAATGCTATAACCAATGCCAAAACAAATTGAGTCTAATGGACCCAAGTCATAGATAGTGGGACCCAAATTTGATATAGAAGATCATGAAGAGGCTAGTAGAAAAAATTCTAAATCCAAAGTACCTATGTTAGAAAGATATGTCAGAAAGCACCATGCACCTAATCAAATCATAAGAGGCAAGTCAGATGGAACAATGATATGAAACAAATTAAAAGGTACATGGCTACATGTTGAATTTGAACCTAAAAATATTAAAGATGCTTTGGATAAAAAAAATTGGATTGAAGTTATGAATGAATAATAAGAATAGATAGAGAAGAATAAGACTTGGACTCTTGATCCAAGACCCAAGGATAAAAATGTAATTGGTACAAAGTGGATATTTAGAAATAAGTTGAATGAAGATGGAAATGTTTCAAGAAACAAATAAAGGTTAGTATCCAAAGGATATTCTTGAGAAGAAGGTATTAATTATGGTGAAACTTTTTCTCCTGTTGCAATATTAGAAGGTGTTAAATCTTTACCAGCATATGCAGCACATAGAGGATTTATAGCTTATCAAATGGATGTAAAAGCTACATTCTTGAATGGAATTCTTGATGGGGAAGTCTAAATTGAACAGCCTAAAGGTTTCATAGCTCATAGAGAAATATGGTTTGAAAAGTATAGAAAGCGTTGTATGGTTTCAGGCAAGCTCCTAGAGCTTGGTATTGTAAGGAAACTTGGCAACAAAGAATATAATTATTTCCACATAACCCATAATAGATCTAAAATAAACATGGAATTAAAATCCACATTCAAGAGAATAGACAACATACCCACAAAATTGTAACACAAGATATACCCTGGGAAACCATCATTGAGGGAAAAACCCAGCCTCCAAAAGAATCCATCACCATGTATTATTTAGCAAAAACACCATTGCAATACAACCATGGAAGCCTTCCTAGTCATAGCCACAACTTAGCAAACTATGTGAACAAGCATGAATCCACACATCCCATGCCATGCTTCTAACCTTAACAAATGCTCCCTTGGCTAACTTGTCAAGCCTTGTCCTGCTCGACTCTTGCCTTTTGTCTTCTCCTTGTCACACTAACAACTACCCTTGTGGCTACTTATATAGTAGCAAGTCCCACAAAACCACCAAGTGGTATTATATAAACCATGTGCTAAAACCATGTGCTACCTAACCCACTGACCCCACATTTAATATTGGGTATTTAATTCTTTTCCCCAATATTAAATAATTACATAAAATATTATCACAATATTACAATACAACTCATCAAGTATATTCCATGGGAATCTTTTCACGTTGCACATCCATCTAGGTTCTCCTAGATACAACATTACATAATAAAATAAAATAATAAAATATAACAATATTATGTAATGTGTGCAACAACCATTATCTCAATAGCTATGAAAGACTTCATTACTAGTTGATAAAGATTGGTTTTCAAAGAACAAATGATAACATCATTTTGTATATCAAAGAAAGACCAAACAAGAAGATTGTGTTGGCAAAAATATTTGTGGGTGACACTTTATTAATAGGAAATGATGACTTCTGAAAGTCATTTTCAGAATAAATGAGTAAAGAATTTGAGATTTCCATGTTTGGAGAGATAAAATTCTTTGTTGGATTGCATATTTAGTAGAAGAAAGATGGTATCTACATTACTCAATCAAAAACATATCAAGGAGATACTAAAGAAGATTGGAATGCAAGATTCAAAACCTATTGGAACACCTATGTCTACTGGACATAATATTTCAAAAAATGATGATTCCAAAGAAGTACATCAAACCACATACAAATCAATTATTGGAAAATTGTAGTATGTAGTGCAGACAAGGCCTAATATTGTGTTAACAGTTAGTATAGTGACAAGATTCTCAACACATCACAAAGAAAATCATATGATCGAAATAAAGAGAATCATGAGGTATTTGAAAGGCACTGAAGAATATGGATTATGGTACAAAAAAGGAGGCAATTTGGATTTGAAAGCATTCACAGATCTTGATTGGGTAGGAAGTGTTGATGACAGAAAGAGCACAAGTGGTGGAGGATTCTTTCTTGGTAAAAGACTAGTGTCTTAGACAAGCAAGAAGTAGAATTATATTTCTTAGTCCATAGTAGAGGTAGAATATGTGGTAGCAGTAGTTAATTGTTCTAATATTGTTTGCTTCAAGAAACTATTGGCAAGTATGAAGATAGAGATCAAGGATCTAGTGGTTATATACTATGATAACGCTGGTGCAATTAATATATCAAAGAATCCTATGATGCATACCAAAACTAAGCACTTTGCTATATGTAAGAATTTGGCTTAGGCCAAAATTCACCCAAGAATTAAAGAACTCAACACAAGCACACAGTAGACCAAAATAAAGAGAGTATGATCAAAATGATGATATTCATTCAATATGCCTACTTACTATTCAGAAGCATGTACATCCACACTAGGAGTGCCTGTATAGAAAGGCCTCTCAGGAAGCACTTAGAATGTCTCTAGAAACAACTAGGAGATAATACAACTAAGCACCTTATCCAACATTCTAGATGAATGGATAAGAATGAAAAAGTGTCATATGTGTGTAGAAGATTCATGTGTTGTAGACAACATGTGCTTAAAAGAGGTGCGGACCCCTATAATGTTGTCATGAAAACTCACAAGAGTGCACATACTCCTAGGTGACTAATAAATAAATATTAATATAATGCATTAACCTATGTAAGCTTAAGAAAGTGTAATAAGTAAATACTTATTTACACCAACACCCCCCCTTAGGTGCAACTTAGGGGAATTCCCTTAAGCTTATGAAAACTGGGATGAAATGTAGGATGGGTCCTAGCTACTAGGCCATGTTAGGTACCCATGTAAATAATGATATGCAATCTCTCATAAAGTGGGGAAAGAGGGAAAACCTCATGGGAAAAACCATTCCCCAAAAAGAGAGATAAAATGATGTATGGATGGATGGATTTATTAAGACCCCCCCATTATGACATATAACTAGCATATACATAAGATAATGATGAGAAGAGGAAGAGAGATAGGATAGGCTCCCCCCACCAAAGAAGAATGTTGAACAGTGACTTCTCTGATGAAGAAGTTGATCCAAGACTGTAGAATGGTGTTCCTCCCCTTAGGAAAAAACAACACTAAGGGTACAAATGAGATGCTTCCGCTATGCATGGAAAGAATCTCATGGATAAGTGATGTCACTAAAACCTACTCATCTAGCTAAAGAACCTATCTCAAAGAACTATCTATCTCTACAACTAATGAAGAACCCTGCTGCAACTGCTAATCATAAGTATCCATAATCACTTCAACATGTGAGGATTGATAATGTAGAGAATGAACAAGAGAGTTGGATGGAACCCTCGTAACAACTAAAGAAGGTAATTTTGCATCAAGAAGAAGAGGTAGATTATCAATACTGTCCCCCAAATCTATTACTGAACCTCTATCTAGAAGACTCAATGTACCCTGCTATTCTAGACCTATCACTATGGCTATGTATGCATGCAGACTAAACTAATGAAGTGACCTCTCACTATAACTATCAATAGAACCCCAAGTTTCTGAATCTATTGAAGCACTATCGTTGGTGTCACTATTATTTTCCACACTATATGATGTGCGAAGAGGAGTAGAGGACAAGCTGGGTGAACTTTCCTCAAAATGTACATCCTTCTCCACAAATATCTGATGAGTCTCTGGATCTAGAAGTTTGTATGCCTTCACACTGTCTTCATAACCAATGAAGGTACAAGGCCATAATTATTATGCCTTGCAACCCCTAGAAGATATCTTTGCCCATGCAGGACAATCGAAGACTCTAAAGTGTGTCACAATAGGTTATCTATCACACCATGCCTCAAAAGGAGTTTTGCCATCTAAGGCTGGATGAGGAGAAAAATTAAGAATGTGAGTGGCATTAGAGATTTCTTTGACTTCTAATGATGGATCTAGAGACTTGGGATGGATCATGCAACTTTCCATAGACTTAAGATTTTAGATCCTCAAGGCTGCAACATCTATCTTCTACGAACTAAATGTTGGCAGAGTCTGAAGATCAATGCCATTGAGTCTGCAAAAGTCTATAAGTCTTTTTTTCACATACATGCTTCCATTGTCCATATGGAGTACTTTGATGGCTTTCCTAGATTTCTATTCTACAAGAGTCTTGAAGTCTAGACCCTAGTTGAATGCAAAAGGACCTGCTAATAACATGTGAACCATTTGTAGAACACCTGATGCTTTTGAAAACTTCCCTCTCTATAACTTCCCCTCTAGATGCATATCCACTAAATTTGTTGAACATTCACCTTTGGAAAAGTTGATTTGAGGTAGACCTTTGACCATATGATTTGTGCAAAGTTGCTAAAGGTTGCGGTAGTCAAGATGACCATACTACTAATGCCATAATTGCATGTTTTTATTTGATTATGATAACAAGGCCTTTCAAGGAGACTTGGGCACAAAATGAGAGAAAGAGTACAACCTCTTGTTATGATTCACTTTCCCCACTACAACCAAGGAGTCATCTTTAAGACTGTGCACTTTTACTAATTTTGGAAGGAACTCAACTCTATGTCCATCTCTAAGGTGAGTGATTTGGTAGATTGATAGGAGATTTGAACTTAGGTTTGGAACATAGAGAACATTTTCAAACTCTTCATTTTCCATCTCCACATTTCCTTTCCCTTCAACTTCCATTTTTCTATCATCTCCCATGAAGATGTGCAGTACCTTTGAGTGATTTATTGAAG
Organism: Cupressus sempervirens; assembly: GCA_028749045.1. Lineage (NCBI taxonomy): Eukaryota > Viridiplantae > Streptophyta > Pinopsida > Cupressales > Cupressaceae > Cupressus > Cupressus sempervirens. The sequence goes on along the minus strand of CM053793.1, from coordinate 654,272,356 downwards.
AAAAATCCTCCTTTGAATAACCCATATGATATGAGGCACCTAAGTCAAATATCCATTCCTTTGAAGAGTTTGCATTTTCCATGAATGCTTGCCCTTTGCTCTTCGAATCTAAAGAAGACCCTTTGTCCTTATAAGAATTAGGCAATGGAACATTATGTTTCTTCATGGTGTTGGTCAATTCATCAATCTTTTTAAGATAACACTCATGTTTTTCATGACCCAATTTCTTACAATAAGTGTGCTTCTTCTTCTCCTTATTATTGTCCTCCTTCTTGTTGGAATTTGAGGACTTGCCTTGTTGATTAGATTTTGATGTTATCTTTTTTACATCCCTAGATTTGCTCTTCCATTTCTTCTTACCCTTTCCTTTATTTGAAGACTCTCCAACTGAATTTTGAGAACCCTCATTGGCCACCAATGCTTTAGACTGAGGTGATTTGAGAATCCCCATTGATTTCAACTTCTTTTGTTCCTCATCCAACAATTTAGCATATTAATCATAAGTGAATTTCTTGTAGGCAGACCCTAAGGTAATCTTTGATGTGTTAAAAGAAGATACAAATGTGGAATATTCTGATGACAACCTATTATGTATGAGATAGATCAGTTTTTCATCTTTGATAGAACTCCCACAATCAGTAAGCTTTGTCCTTAATTCATTCACCTTGATGATGAAATCCTGTATGGAGTCATATGACTTAGGATCTAAGGATACAAGCTCATCTTCAATTTTGAACACATCCTCTTCAAACACTTTACCATAAAGGCTTTCGAGGGTATCCCAAGCTTCCTTGGATGTAGAGCACTTCTTGATTTGATACATGATCTTATCATCTACCCCCAAACATATATCACATAAGGCTTTCCTATCCATTGCTACCCATGTTGAAATATACTTATTGAAGCATTATCACCTATTGGTTTAGGAAGAGTACCATCTACATATTATGAAACTCCATTATGCATTAAGTGATACCACATTTTGATTGACTACGTAGCATAGTTATGAGGAGTTAATTTAGGAAATTTAAAGTTGCCCATAATGATAAAATGAAAAAAAAAGTGTAGAAAAGAGGGAACACAACACCAAGAACAACCCCCATTTTCACTAAATCAAGAAACCCCCCCAAAATAGATGCTTTGAGCACTTTATCAATAGTGCAATTACAATGTGCCACTTACCAATTTTGGCCTTTGTGGACTTCTAATTTTTTTTGTTACAACCTCTATATGGAGTACAAATTTGAAACTTTACAATGTGCTATAATTTTAAAGCATTACAAAGCAAAGAAAGGCCTATTGCTGAAAGTGACACTTTTGTCCACAAAACACTACAATCTAATAGTAGATCTGGAAAGTAGATTAAAAGTAATGCACTTTCAAAAAAAATGGAACCTATTTTCAACTCTAGATGTGCCCGTACGGAGCATTTGAAGTTGCAAAATGTAGGATTATGTAGGTATAGTCACCAAAAAATGCAATTTATGAACAATCCTTCCACCAAAGACAAAAAATAGCTGTACAACTTAAAAATTTAGAAAATTCTACCTAATTTCAAAAAAAATTGCACCTAATTTGGAGTCTAGATGTCTGAGTTATGGCCTCCCAAAGTCGAACTGCAAAAATGAAAATCAACCTAGAGAAGGGTTGCATCAGCGAATGACGGGGTTAAATTTGATGATCATGTAGCCATCATAGAAGTTTTAATTTACCCTATTTTGATGTCCAAATTGGCCATCAATTTTAGGCAAAAAAAATGATGATGTTAGCAAAATTTACGTGCCTTAACGATGTGGCAAATGATGTGTCCCATCGTACTGTACAGATCGATACAGATTGTATGAAAAAATAAATGTGTTAGGGCTGAGTTGGTTGTATGGACTACTGCCATGTGTCACCTTTTTTGTTGTCATGGATGTTGACCAAGCGATTTGCTAGCGCTAACTGGATTGCACAGGTGGCTATCACATATCACTAACTGTATTGCCACATTCATAGGCGTGGGTAAATGAAAATTCTCCATGTATCACTTGGTACTACTTGTGTGGTAGTCTATGTATGGTTTGCGTGGATTTGCTGGCATGGTACTACACAGGTCTAGGTGAATAGATTTATGCCATGTGGCCCCTTGCAGGTCTGACGAATCGCCTACATAGCAGGTATAGGTCATAGAATCTTGCATCATCTCAGAATATTCATGTGGAGTATAGGATAGTCTATTGTCAAATTTTTGAAATGTGACCATAGAAAACTATGGATTAATCCCACATTTGTGGGTTAGAGGTTTGTGAACTTCTTTAAAAAGAAACCTCCACAATTGTAAAGCAAACTACCTGCATGGTGGGTGGAAGAAAATTAGGGCCACCAATTGAAGAATGTTCATCGAATTTCTTCCATTTGCGGATTCATTGTCAAAAATTGTATAGTATGGTCACCCTTTGTGGTAATGTTGTGTGGAATATGTAGTACAGACTATGATGCTTATGCCCAAATTTAAAATGATAACCCACAGATAAAATAACAATTACCCTGCAAATAAATAAATTTTGCCAAAATATAGAGCCAAGCCAAGGTGTCACTACCTAATTCAGTCAAAAAAATTTCTCTATCTAAACAGAGAAATTAATTATGAAAATATAGATAAATGTAGAGATTAATTAATTTAGATCTGAAAAACCAAATCAATTGGATCCTAAATTGACCATACCCAAACTGGAAATTAGGGCCTCCGAGTTCTGATTTGCAAAAAAAAATTGCTTCACAATCAACTTCCACCCAGCATAGGAAAATTTATAGTTGATCTTCACTAAATTGATGCCTCAGACATAATGGTGAGGTTAGATCTGGCTCTAGATGCTCCCAATTTTTGTGGATCCTCTGGATTCATGTTGAGGTGCTAAAGCATGAACAATCTTGAATAACTATGTGTCGAGAATCTCCCTCAGCTCTGATACCATGTAAGAATTTGGCTTAGGCTAGAATTCACCTAAAAATTAAAGAAATCAACACAAGTACACAATAGACCAAAATAGAGAGAGTATGATCAGAATGATAATATTCATTCAATATGTCTGCTTACTATTTGGAACCATGTACATCCACACCAGGAGTGCTTGCATATAAAGGCCTCTCAGGAAGCACATAGAATGTCTCTAGAAACAACTAGGAAATAAGACAACTAAGCACCTTATCCAACATTCTAGATGAATGGATAAGAATGACAAAGTGTCATATGTGTATAGAAGATTCCTGTGTTGTAGACAACATGTGCTTAAAAGAGGTGCGGCCCCTTATGATGTCATCATGACAACTCACAAGAGTTCACATACTCCTAGGTGACTAATAAATAAATATTAATATAATGCATTAACCTAAGTAAACTTAAATAAGTGTAATAAGTAAATACTTATTTACACCAACACTATAAAATATCATTTTTTGAGAGAATTGGTACAATATAAAGAGGTAAGATTGGAATATGTGTATACTAAAGAATAAATTGTAGACATATTCACTAAGCCATTACCTAAGGATGCATTTTTGTATCTAAGAGGTAAGTTAGGGGTCATTCCCCTATCTAAAGCTTAGTAAATGTAGTTTAGTGATGCATCAAGTAAAACATGTTGAAGACCAATTGGTTGATACAGAATGGACAAATGCACATTGCAAATGAATTAGTACATCAGGTACATAGATATTTACTAAACATGGTCTTTGGCATAAGATGTAAAAGAGGGAGAAGTTTTCTATCATATTTCACAAAAAAATTATCACTTCAAAAGTTGACAATGAGGGAGATGTCAAGAGGAAGAACTTGGTCTGATATCAAAGAAGGAAGTTTTCTATTAGAAAATGTTGAAGACAAAATTTTACAGATAGAGGAAGAAATTAAAGGTAGAGAGAGTTCACATTGATAGAGGGAGTTCTCATAAGATGAGAATCAGAATGAAACTAAGGATATATTCCTTAACTTATTCTTGCTCTAAAATTTCATTATATTATGACATGTTGTGTTGTCATCAATTCCAAATAGGGAGATTATTGAAAAAAATTGACTAATTGTGTATTATCTTTGATGTTACACAAAATCTCATATCATTGCCAGTTAGTGTATGTTGAGCTTACTCAAGCAATGAAGATAGTTTTATGTGTTTGCTGAGCATTCCAAAGTTTTACTAGTTTAGAAGATAGTGTCTACTGAGTTCACTCGGTGACAAAGGAAAGTTTATAGAAGTTGAGTGTTAACTAAGATCAATTGGTCAATAAAGGAAATGTTGGATAACAAATGTTAACTAACTCACCTAGTTACCAAAATAATTTTTGAATATGTAGTGTTAACCAAATTCACTTGGTTAACATAGGAAAAATTATTTTTGAGTTAGTGTCTACTGAGCAGGGTTTGCTAACGAAGGATTTTCTTGTTTTGGTATATTGAGTTCAATAATTTTCTTTGTTGGTTCTAGATAACTAAGAAGATGAATATTAATTAATGTATTCAAGATGATTTGACTATGTGTAAGATACAAATATAAGGTCAAGTTGAGGATTAAATATGTGGAACATAATAGAAGATTTGATGATGCTTAGAGAAAGCGAAGTGGAAGGATAAGAAGAATATCCTTGTTGAGCTACAAAGATACATTCAATCGGGAAGGATCAAGCATACAAGCCAAAATTGAGATCTATAATCAACAATTCAGTTGCATCAAAAATTAGGTCATCTCATTCTTACTTCCTAACCATTGTAACAGTGATTTAAATCTCTTAACCAAGTTGGCTTAACAACTATTTGTAAATCTTCTAACAAGGTGGCATTTCTATTTGAAGTGTCTAAAGAACTCTAACAAGGACACTCCTAATAGGGTGATTAAATCCTCTAATATGGTCACACCTAATATATTTTTTTGTAACCTTTAGTTAGGTTGGTTCTTAACAAGGCTAACTTCAAAAGAGTGAAAATTAGTAACTAGTTTTAATTGGTGGTTTTTCCCAAATTGGGTTTCCAGGTTAAAACTTGGTGTCAATTGTGTTCATGCTATTTATTCCATGTGCATGAAACTAAATTAAGTATGATAATCATAAATAATATCTTAAATTTTTTCATGTTTAGCAATTACCAAGTTATTTTAGTATTACCGAGTTATAGTATTTGCTAGTTAATGTTGAGTGAATGTGTATTTGTTGAGTTACAAAAAATTCTAATTTAATCAGAGTTTTGTTTTGTATTGACATCTAAGGGATCTAATATTTATTTTGGTGGTTATAGATTCACCCCTCCCCTCTTAGTAACTCCTCTCATATTTCCAACAAATAGAGGTTTGGTATTTTAATAAGTTGGTATTTCTAGAAATAACTCTTTTGGCATGACTATCATTTTGGATATTTGAATGGAGATTTTTCTATGAATAAGATTTGAGACCTTTTTACATGGAATCCCATATATTTTCTACCATTTCATAGATATGGTACTATTTTTTTAAAAAAATTCTATTTCCTCTTGTCAACAACGTGCTCGCATTTGAAGATAATTCATACACGAGGCTTTTCCTATCATTAATTTCACTATTCAGATTCTCTTCATTTATGCTATGGAAATTGGTTTCCTTAAAGCACTTTAATATCATTTATTTATTATGATAAATAGACAACTCAATAGTTATTGGTCATTGTGCACACAAAGCATTATCATTATTTTATACAAAAATGCATTCTGAACATTGCAATATGATTTCTGGTTGTTCGCTATTTCTTTCATATTTTTGTGTTGTCCTCTATATTGGTTGTAGCATATACTCATTTTCAACACATTTATCAATTAATTATTCCCTCTTATGATGTGAATATTAGATCTATTTAAAGAAGGGATGCTTATCCGATTCTTTTCTATTTGTAAGACTTGAACTATTCCCCTACACAAAAGATAAAGAGGACTCTCTCAACACTCAATCATGCAAAGATAATACGTATGAACCCTAAAATACAAGCTAGTATGAAAAGATGTAATTCCAGGTGTTATATAGGTAGGTCCTAGTTTTTATTATTGATCCTTATTAGGGACATCGGAATATCATACAATCATCACTAGTATAGCTATGAGGATATGAATATGATATATGTCTGATGGGTATGTGGGAACCCAACCCATGATGATGGTGAAGTTAGATTCCTATGTTTAATGTAGAAAGATCATGTTCGCATCAAGATAGAAAATGTCAAGATGACCATAAAAACTGACTTGAAAAATAGAAAAGGATGATACATTATGGATCCTAAGTGTCAAGAAGGAAAAGTAAGAAGGTCAAGATTCCTAAGATAAACAAGTTATAGCCATAGCTAGAAAGAATAAGAAAATATGCTCCATGCTCCCAATCTTCTAGTCCATGACATCCTTAAGAGAAAATTAAGGAGGGAACACCCATCAAAGAAATCATCATAAAAAACAAACAAAGTAAAATAAGTCAACAAGGCTTAGCCAATGTTTACTTTAACTACATTTGTAAAAGTCACATGTCAATATCTATAGGACTTAACCCTTCCTATAAGAAGCATCATGAAATCTTAGAGTGTAGATAAAGTATTTGACAAGTGTTGAGAAATACTCAATGTCAAGGGGAAAAGTTTTGAAAAACATTGTTGAGCAAGCTACCAAAGAAACCCTAATGCAACAAGCATACCAATGATAATCTTTGACAATTTGTGCCTTGTAGGCCTAGACAAGATTTAGTTATAAGCTAGGAAAGGAATATAAAAATGAGATGAATGGTTCATGAGTGCAAGCTAGATGCTGGTAGACATAGATGCAAAGGTCTCACGTAGTGCATGTTCCAAGGTTTTCATCACTTGGTAGGATTTACTATCTCTCAAGTAAGATCACATTATGTTGTCCTAATATCTAGCAACATATAGGGTATGATGTATGATGGGGACACAACCCAAGAACAGAATGGAACCAACAGAAAAGGGAAAATTATATTAACTGAGAAAATAAGCTAGTACAAACAGTGCAGGGAAAATAAACTTCAAACATGCCCTAAGGGCTTACAATAGCATAAATCTAGAGATAATTTCTCCTTATGGTACCTCCTCTCAAACTCCACTCCAAACTACCTTTTACAATGCCAAAAATCTCCTTAAATAGACCCCAGATGGTTAAGGACTAGGAGTACATTCTAGAAAGTGCTAGTAGGCATCCACCGACCAAATAGAAGGTTCCAGAAGCAGCGTTAGAAGTTGGTGCAAATCTAGAAGAATCCAAAAATGGTAACCGAACTTCCGGGAGGCATAACTTTTGAACCATAGCTCCGATTGATGAATCATTTACATTTTTGGAAAGCTCTCGAAGTGCTCTATAGCCCTATGGACAAGCTTCGATCATCCCCCATTTTTTGGCCCTTTTTGAGGTCATTCAATGCCCCTAACCTGACTTTGAAGCTTTCTTAGGAGGTCTCCAAAACTCAAAAAACTGCAATAACTTTCAAACCGTGGGGCCTTTTGACCTGATTCTTTTTTTGGACTGCTCTAAATCACAATTAAATTCATCTGGCCAATTCACACCTTCTAGGTCACCAAAATGATGGTCAAATTGCATGCTCCTATTTTTTTAGGATTTTCAAACACACTGATAGTGGAACTGTGAGAGTTGGAACCTTTACTTGACCCAAATGGGTATCCAAAAATGTAAAGACATGAAACAAAAACTAAGTCTAAGTACATTTTTTTGGGTGACACAGGATTGCCCTTATACCTCTGGATGCTCCTGCATCAATGTAATAGAAATCTAGTGGATAAGTAGAGATGGATGAAGAAAGATGAATGTGATCCTCAAGGACTGACACCTCAAGAGTACCCAAGCTAGGGAAAGAGTAAAATAACCATATGAAGTGGATTTTGGATGAGAAATGTAAGATAAAACTGGAGATAACATGTAGGATAAAAAGTGGAGGATAATAAGGAAGATAGAATATGGGATAAGTAGTGGAAGCTAATGAGAAAGATAGCATGTGGGATAAGTAGTGGAAGCCAATAAGTGAGAGCATATATGGGATAAGCAGTGGAAGCTAATAAGTGAGATAGCATGAAAGTGTGTAATCTAAAAGAGTAGACATGTCAAGAGGTTTACGAGAACTATGTTTTCATCTTTATTGTGATCAAGACCAAGGGTTCAATGGATAGGATTGTGGCATGATAGAGAAATAATAATGAAGAAAGATATGAGGGCTATGATTGAATGGTTAGTAATAATAAATATCATGATAGGGAAGATAATGGATAAGATAGCCAAGACCCAAGGATAGCTCAATATTCTCAAGATCAAAGAGAGAAGAGGAAATAGATGGATTATTCAATAATTATGCATGACACCTATTTTCCATGTTTTCATGAATGTACCTATCCAAGGCACCACAAAAAGTGGTTTTCATCATAGTATGAATTTATTTGTCTTTACTTTTACTACCAAGGTGCATGTTTACTAGGTTTTCACCAAGGCATGCTTTCTTTTTTTCCTTTTTTTTTGTAAAGATTTTTTTTGGAAATAGTTTAAGCTTTTTCAATTTGTATAGTTCTCCTATTGGAAGGATAAATCATGATAATCCAAGGTTGTATAAAGGTATGCTCAAAGAATTTTATAGGGTGATGGAAGGAGGTGATAGTAGGAACATCATATGGAGGATAAAGTTTCACATCTTGGAAGGCTAGAAGGGATATGGATAGTAGGTAAGTGTAGGCTTCAAAACATTGTATAATGGTAAGTGAAGAAGTGGGCAATATCAATATTGATGCACACCTTGAAGGGTGGTGAAATGATGGAGGAAACATGGATGAAAAAGCTTGAGGTTTTGATATTGAAGGTGATAGGAAATTATTGAGGAATATGGAATGAAAGCCTTTGGAATATTTTTAGGAAGATTCTCGAAAGAAGGAGTCAAAGCCTTTGAAGGCTTGAATTTCAACTTTGATTTATTTTCAATATTCAAGTCTTTTAAAAGAGACTTAGGAATCCATATATCTTTTTATTTTTCATTTCCTTCAGATTCTTTAGAACGCATTTCTTTAATAATGGATTTAGGATCCCATATTTTCTTTGATTTTTCTCTTTTCTTAGTGGACCCTCGTGGTATCTTATATATTTTTTCTCTTTTTTTGTTCACATGTTGATTAATAGGTCATTGTGATCTTCATTCGTAAATGGATTCTTGTATTGATTCTTTCTATGTTGTACATCCAAATTACTTCCAAAAGATTTAGGACTTGTGGATGAATAAGGTTGATATGGCTGGTTTAGATAGAAAGATGGATGAAGATTCATAAAAAATGGGTGTCTTTGTTAATCTTGAGGTATGATAGGAAAGATAGGGGATGAGCTAGGAGTGTAAGTAGGAGATGGAGGAGCATAAGATCCCAAAATAGAAGTAAGGTTTGAAGGCTTTAGGTTAAGATGGATAAGGACCAAGAATAGATTTCAAAGATGCAAATGAATAGTGAGTAGGGATATCAGCATCTTTAGAGTAAGAGAAATGGCCAAGGCCATCAATACACTCACAAGTTAATTTTATAGGAGAAATGTCTTTAGGAGGAGAATTTGAAGCTTGAGAATAGTTGTAAAGTGGATATGGAGAAGTAGAACAAGAGGGGATACTTTGTTCTTGACAAGTTTCTTTTGATAGCATAGGTATAGTAAGTTTTTCATGATTTTCAATAAGATCATTAGAAGTATTGGAAGTGGTATCATCATCATACTTAGGAGCTGGATAAGACATAGAATATGGAGGGGTGATATCTTGAAGGATATGAAAAGGTGTGTGATCTTGATCTTGCATAACATTTATGTCTTCATCATTTTGAGAGTCCTCTTGGCATGGAGCCACTTCTAAGGACAAGGGAGAATGTGAGGTTTGATCGATAAAATCTTAAAGAAATAGCCAAGGGCTAGTTGAAGAGGGAATAATATGTGTAGCAACATATAAAGGTTAATGGGCATCTTTAGTCTTAGTGGCAATGAAAAGGTTTCAGCCAAGTGAAAGTTAGCTCGAGTTTCTTTTATAGGTAGTTCTTGAGGGTATGCATAGTTAGTGTACAAAATACAAAATTCTTTGTTTGTTAGATTCATGTTGGAAATATTTAAAGCTTTATGAAGTTCATGCATGTTGGAAGAAGTAGATGTATCAAGGAAACCATCACTAGCCATAGGTCCATCAATATGATCTTCATTAAGAGTGGCATCTTCATCACATGAATCATTAGGGGTTCCAAAATCAACAATCCCTTCATCAATAAGATCTTGGATTTTATCTTTCAACTTCATGAAATCTGAAGTATTGTGACCTTTTTTTCTATGGTAATTGAAAAATGATCATCACTCCACCATGGAGGTTTTATCTCAGGTTCATAAGGTCTAGAGTGTGGTAAAGTCATGATCATGTTTGCAACTAAGGTCTTAAGCACCATATCATAAGAATCTCCCAAAGGAGTAAAATTTCTCTCAAGATTATGTCTAGGATCATTATTTTCATTCTAATATTGGTCAAAGATAGGTTCATCATGAAATCATTGCATAGGCTCAAAGGAAGTATCACTTTCTTGTTACCTAAAGAGATCTTTGGATCTAGAAGATGAAGACAATTGATATCTTGGTGTATAATATGTAGACCTTGAAGAAGGTGACTCATATGTACATAAAGGTCTTAAGGAAGATTCATGTGAGGATGTGATTCTTTCCTCTAATTTTTTCCCAAGTTTAGACTTCATTTCTATTATTCTTCTAGTGAGACAAAGGTAAGAAAGATCATCTATCTCTTCTACCTCTTTGTATTGAGTGTATAGGTCTTAAATCTATGTAATGGTATGTCAGAATTCATGATTATCTAGACTTAGTTGATGTTTGGAAAAAAAAATTTTGAAGCCCATATTGATAGATGGAAAGGAAAGAATGAGGTGACTAGAAGAAGCCAATAAGATGATAAAGATAACTTGATGTCCAAACTAGAGAGGTAGAGTGTTCAATTTCCAAAATAGAGGGATAGCTTAAAGTGACATGTCAAAAAAAGTGCCCAAGTAATTTATGACATCAATGACTCAAGTTAAGAGTTAGGCAATAATCCAAATAGACAAGTTGATAGAATAAAAGAGATGACAAATGAACAGCCTTCCCAATCAAAGAGTGTAGTCAACACATCAAGGAAACCATTTTACCCAAAAAATAGTTCCTATTATGCTAACATAGACCAAGAAGATGAAAAAACCAAGAGTTGTAAGACCAAAGATCTATTTTAATCAACTTCAATAATTAGAGACATGGAAGAGAAAATTCAAATGATGAAACCCTCTCTGGTAAGAAACATAAACAAAATGTTTTGACTTGGAGAAAAATGTTTCTAGAATTTTGTTTTTTAATATGTGTTTAAAGTGTTTTTGGTTTTTTGGGGAATTTTTTGAAGTTTCATTATTTTTTTAGAACTTTTTAAAAATAAAAATACACAATTGAATCATGCAAAAAGGAAAAATTCCTAAGGCATGATTTGATAAATGTGTCCCATTTCTATTACAAGTAGGGAAGGTTTTACACATTCAAGAAAATTAAGCACAAAAATAACCTATTTAGGTTTCTACAAGGATGCACAAGCTCAACTAGGGGAAATCCTCAAAATACACAAGGTACATGAGGCCCAAATTCATAGATGAAAAAGAATACTACCAAACCGCTATGAGGAAATGATAACCCAGTATCCACCTTCACTTCCCAAAGGCATAAATTTCATTGGGGATTATCCAATATTGACAATATTTCTGTATGTCTTTAGATTCAAGCCATGCTATTTATACTTCTTCAGAACATGGGAGTTGAGGTCATCCCCTAGAGTGACCACTTCTCTATGAAGGCCCCCTAAAAATTAAAAGCAAGATCCCTTGTTAATGTTTTCCTCAAACCCCTTAGCAAAGATGCAAGAAGAAAATATAAAAGAGAAAACCTTGGGGATTAAAAGACAAAGATGTTTATTTTAAGCCCAAATCCAAATGTGAATGGTTGGTTTTAAGCCCTTTTCTTAATGTTGGGAAGATACACCAAACAAATTGACCAAAAGCAAGAAGTTCTTTTACAATAAAAGATAAGAGAATGATCACTTTTTATAATTCAAATAAGAAGGTTTTAGAAAGTGTCCTTGATTTCATGCTTTCTAATTTATTTATTTATTTACTCCTTTTACTTTCAAGTTTCCTTCAAAAACTTCAATCAAGTACATGAAATACATTGAACTATTTGATTCCAAATAAAGTGAAAAATCATATTGTGCATTGAACTTTGTGAAAATAAAGTGCAAGCTAATCACCAAAATTCCTTTTTGCTTTTTTTGTCTTTTGACTTAGTCAACAAGATTAGTCCTTTATGCTATTATTTCAGCTCCAAAAATAACAATGTGAAGAATATACCCCCACTAAAAACTAGAGATATTTCCAAAAATGCAAGAATTTTGGGAGTATATCTTAATTTGTGCCCTACAGACTCATTTTCTCAAAATAGACTACTATTTACAAATTGAGTTATTGAGCCCTAATATGAAATCTAAATTCAAAACACAAAGAACTAACCCAAAATAGAATTTAGATACCTTAAAAAAAATGTAAATGTTTCCAAAAAAATTGTCATTTTATGCCCAAAAATGGCTTGTCTTGAAAACAGTGGCTCTAAAAAAATCTGATATTTGGTCTAGGTCATCTCTAATCCATCGCTAACTGATAGAGGGCCACACCACTCTAACAAATCACAATCAAGAAAGCAACAATATGAAGACCAAGAGAAATAAAAAAAATGCTCCACAAGCAATTTTATTATACTTGAAAATCCTTACAACACCCACAAGATGATATGATAGATATGACTTCTTCAAAAAGAAGTTTACAAATTCTTCAACATAAGAGAAATCCCGAATAAGAGCACACCAAGAGCTTCACCAAGAATTTCTACTTCAAGAGCTACACCTTTAGAGCTTTCACACCTTGAAGTCTTCACACCTTCTAGCTTCTACTTCTCAAACTTCTCCTTGAGCTTCCCCTCCTCAAGCTACTCCTTGAACTTCTATTTCTTGAGCTCCTTCTTGAGCTTCCACTTCTCAAGCTACTCCTTGAGCTTGATTAGAAATGCTCATATGCCTTGCTTAAATAGGCACTTACCACCCTATGCATGGCTTATCCACAACTTTCTAGAATTCCTCCTACACAATATCCACAACCTTCTAAAACTTCCATAACCTTCTAGAATTACAAATAAGCACCACCATGTGGCCCAATTAGAAAATTACATTTCCTTTATGGATCACAACAAATATTAAATGCAAGATTTAAGAAACTTTCCACAAGCTTCTAAGATGCCACCTACACACCTCGATTAATGTAATGACAACTATTTTAAAAAAAAATTTCTATTTATGCCACCTATGCACCTCGAAAATAAAAATCCCCTTTTCCTTTCTTTTCTCCTTTTTATTTTTTATTATTTCTCCTCTAATTTTCATCACTTTTCTCTCTCCTCCATAATTTTTTTTTTTTTTTTTCCCAATAATTTTCCAATGCAAGATGCTCCTGCATCACTAACCTACAAAAAACAATTTAGATCTGAATACCAAGTTGTTTGGGAGATATGATAAAATCTTTGAAAACCTACAATGTTTGCCTTCAACTCAAGTTGCACAAGGGTTAGCCTTAAAACATAAAATAAGAATCCTTCAAAACTACTTGATTAAATCCACTAAAAGGTTGTAAAAAATCAGAAGTGAAAAATGTAACTAAACTACAAGAAATTTAAGCTACTAAAATGAAATAAAAATACAAGAAAATAGAGCTAGAAACTTGGTTCTAGCCCCACAGTTGGCACCAAAAATGAAAGTCAAGAGGGGCTTAATCAAGGGTGGAGGATGCATCTTGAAGGATCCATGTGCACAAGCATCTCACCTAATCAAGACCAATGATGGAGTTCAAAAGGTGAGAGATGTGTGGAGGAGAATGAAAATTCCACCCACCTTGGAAAGTGTGCACTACATGTGAGACAAAAAGACTTTTCTTTTATTTTTAAAATAGGAATAATGTTTTATGTGTGCACACTTAGGTTAAGTGGGACTTGGGGAATTTTATTTAATTGAAAGGGAGAAACTTCTCTCAATCAAATAAAAGACTTAGGATAAATTGGTCAAACCATAGCTCATAATCAAATAAAATAGAAAAATGATGATTTGATCAAAGAAAAGTAATTAATAAATTATGCAAAATTTCTAGAATGGGGGATCATAGTCTAGATGACCATTTTTAGGTTATTGTAGTGAATACGGATTCTATGTCTAACTTGGGGAACTTTAGCCTCTGTTTCTTAGTATCCTTCCTAGAAGTTTACATGAAATCTATGTATTACTACTTCATCTATCTCTTTCAATGTACACACCTTACAAATTTCTTTATCGATTATGTACAATCCTAAGAAATTTATTATCTATGCACACATTCAATATTGGAGGTGAGCATCCTTGACATTTGGTCTCTCTTTTCTTTACGGATATGCATAATAGTCTATTAAAGTCTCATACATGGGTAATGCATCCTTAGTAAAACTTTACCATGTTGATATGAAGAACATTGATCTATGGGTAGGTCTTTTTATGGGTTGACTAGTAGGTTACAACCTTGTTAGACTATTTTGATTTCATCTTTTGTAACATCTCTTTCAGTTATTCATAGTTGCAACCTCGTTAGAAAGATAATTACTCTCTCTATTAAGTCATTTACCTCTCCCTCATTGTCATTTGGGAGTTAGCAAAGTTTTCAAATCCCCCTGGGGCCTAATTCTTTCTCTTCTAGATCTTAATAAGAGTATCTTATGCCTTATGATCTACTTTACCCAGAATTTGGATTGATTCCATACTCTTGATAAAGTGGGGATAAATGTATCATCTTAAATTGGAAGCACTCTAATTTAATGAAGGCTCCACACATATTTAATGTGAGATCGTCAATTTCCTCTTCTCTTTAATCTCTTCTTCCCTTTTCTATTCCTTCCCACTAGCTAGAATTGGGGTAAAATGTATTAGATCATCCACAAACATCATATTTAATGGTGTTAAGCTTGAGGTAGGATATATTTCTCCTAGGTCATTCATTTCATCCATCTACCTAGTTAGAATATGCTCCTCACATTAAAATGAGATTTCCTCAAAATCAAGACCTAATTTCAAGATTTTGAGATCTATTTTGGAGCCTTAAGAAAACCTTTAGGGTTTGTACACTTGATAATTAGGGGGAAAATTTTCACCTAACCAATCAAGGTGTAGTTTCCCCTGATGAAGCCTTATTTTGGCTCCCCTCTTCAAGTCTCATGTTTCAAGATGCTCAAGTGTTAACTTCTAGTTTTGTCATCTTGTGAGAGTTAGTTAATTATGAGCTCTATATAAACCCTTCTATTTTATCCATTTTCATCTCCATACCTTCATAAGAAAGAATATCTAATCATCAAGTGCTCAAGCATCCACAAGTTCAAGCTCTCAAGGGCTCTTGCATTTAATTTCAAGCCTTCAAGGATTCCTCTATTGAAGATTAGGGACTCATTCAAGAAATTGAATGATTTTATCTTAAATATCTTCTTTAATCAATTCAAGATCATTTGTTACATCTTCTACATCCATTCATTTTCATCTTCTTGGTCCAAATCCATTGGTGAAGTCAACCACATTGTATTTAATTCAAGAGATTCAACCCTATAAAATGAATTCGTACATTTACTTTACATGCATGTTATTTCAATTAGTTTAATTCAAGGTTAACTACTAAACTAGGGATTGACTGAGGTAACCTCCCCCCCCCCAACAATCAACAACAAAAAAAAAACCTTTTTTATTGCAAGTTATGGATCTTGAATCGACGAATAGGTTGTAGGTCAGAGTACCCTTTTTGACTTTCTTTCAAATTGTGAAATTAGCATCAGTGTCACACTTGATCATCAAGAGTGAACTTCACCCCTGATAATCTAGTTGTCTCCTAAACCACTAGTTCACCCCTAACAAATTGGTGAAAGATTTTTGGGTTTTGTTTGTTGTACAATTTTAGGCCTAGAATAGAATGCTTCCACTCATTTTGATCAATATAACTAGTAAAAAATAGACTTCAAATTTATATTTACTTACCTTATTTGTCCTTTTCAATATATTTATATAGATATACTTTCCTTCACACACATACATGAAGAAAATTTAAGGAATTGGATATTGTTTCTCTATACTTCTTAGACCTAGTTTGCATTAGTGCTCCTTGTTCATTTGGTTAGCACTAATCTTCCTAGACCAAGTTCTTTAGAATTAAGGTTAGAAGAGTCCATTTCCTTATCTTCCCCCCCCTTATATACATATATGTAAGTAGATTATGTGATGAACTTAGTTTTTGTGTTCTTGATTCATATTTCCCTCTTAACATATACATGTTGAAAACGTAAATTCTCACACTCGTCCACCCAGATAATGGAATTGCATAAAAACTGAGTTGAACACTAGTTCTTCATTCCCTAACATTTGAAAATAAAAAATGAAAGATAAAATTAAATAAACCCATAAAAATAAGAAGTCCCTACCTCATAACTGAAAGGGCTAAAATGGGAAATGAAGCCATAAAATAATGGGCTCAATGAATGCACTAAAACTCTTGTCTTAGCAAAACTTCCCCACTAAAAATATAATGAGACTAACCCTATGACGATCCACCAAGTCAATCTCTCCCAATGAGAAAATTTTTGTTTCAAGACAACAAAGGTTTGAGAATTTATCTCTTTCATTAGATTAAAATGTGAGAAGTGAGAAATAAAGTTCTCATTTCCAAATATAGGAACTTTTTTCAAAGTGTCTTATGAATTAGGTTAATAAAATAACTTACTAACCAATTCGCCCCCTTCCCAAGTTAAATCTAGCAATTCCAATTAAATTGGAATTCAACTACACTAAAATTAGCTAGAAAATAATATAAATCAAGTCAAATAAAGAAAATTCATCTAACCCATTAAAACAACATTTAGTTAACATTTTATGTGAGCACTATGGATTCATAAATGCAGAGACATGCTCATGGTTCTAATCACATAATGCATTATGAATTAGGACTTACAAATTACTGAAGGGTTAAAATAATTGATATAAGGATACATCACCCATACAAGAACAATATTGGCCCAATATGAAAGGTCTGATCACTAACTTCATTTATGACTGTTGGGTATATAATTAGTAGACAATAAATGAACAAAATCAATTGTAGATGCAAAATGTTGGTTAACAATTTGTCTGTCATTCTAACTTGGCTTTACCTTGACTCTAGATGTCTAGAATGTGAGGAAACAAAAGGATGTCACCAAAAAATGGGTCAGTATATGTGTTATATCACACCCCTCTAAATTATAAGGTATAGCTCCCTTATATGCAAGATTATACTTGGAATGATGTTTTTATATGATCAAAAGGGTGCCTATGGGTATGCTCTTAACCTAAGAGAAGAAGAGGAGAACTAGATTACTCATAGAGATAAGAAACCTAGGCAAGATTTTAGGTCTAAAACTAACTCTACTCCTAAATGCATCTAAGACTACAGGATGCAAGGAGATGTAATGAGAGAAGAACATCGATGGCCCTAAGTGGCTCTATGACTAGTCAAGGATACCTAGTGGTAAACTCCTAATACACTTCAATCCTAACTTCACATCCCAAATGTAGGATGTTATGTAGCTCTAGAAAAGAGCAAAAATACCTATGAAAAGTAGAGCTATGACTACCCATACTATTAACATTGAGCTAACACTCTGATTAGGCCAAACACTAATAGGTTCACAAGCACTTGTCCTACAATTTTAGAAAGATTAATCTACATGCATATTAGCTCAGTTGAAGGAGACAATGAAAGAAACCTAAGCATACTAGTTCTAAGTGGAATTAAAACATCACATTACCTAGTTGAAGGCATCAATCTAATCCATCATTCCATACATCTCTCAATTCTCACTCAATAGTCTTTGCTATAGGGGGAGGAAATACATGAAACTTATCGATCCTTTCTATTAACTTAGAAAATTGATGCAGGGGGCTCCCCTTAATACCATAAACTCATAAATAAATAAATAAACTACAATAAATGGGAGAACAAAATATGGACTTCTTATTATTGCTGCAAATGTAGAATTATAGAATTCTCAATTACAATATGCTAACTCAAATGAGCACTTTCATTATAGTATTTTCAAGACCGTGCTATGTACTATCACCCAGATTTGTCCTAGACAATATTCAAGCCTTTCTTAAATAGGTAGTTTTATGCCACCTAGGAAGGTTCTAGATGCTCAAACTTAATACCTAGGGCCGACAGACTCTAACAATACACATAGAGTTGTCCAAATACATCTTTGACAAATTATTTTAGAAATTTTGGTAGCCCAACTTTTGAAGGCCATAACTCATGGACAGTTGCTCCAATTGGCTATTATAACCACTTTTTAGAAATGCCAACTCCTAATCTACAAGCTCAAAACCACGCTAGCAACCTTCCATCAAGTTTTTGGATCTCATCCAGGCACTCTAAGACCTCCAATGGTGAGCCTAAAGATTTTTTTGCAAATTTTTCCATTGAAAATCTGCAATAACTTCTCTGATACTTAACCTGGAGCAATGAGATTTTTAGGGTTGGCTTATATCTCTAAAATAAACCTTCCTATAGAAAATAAGAACATTTTGAGCTCGTATGAAAAACTTACTAAAAATAGAAAGTTCCCATAAATAATAACCACCCTGTCTACTAGTCCTTATTAAAATAGAAAAGGCTAAAAATAAATATTTTTGCATGATGCAAGATTTCCCTTACACCTAGGATGCTCTTGCATTAGACACCCGAGGTAATTTGAGAAGTGATCCCATCATGTCTTAGGTCTTCAAAGGAAAACCAAGATGATTGACCTCCTCCTTTGCTAGCCATGATGAATCCTCAACTGTTATCCCATTCCATTTGACCAGATATTTCTCATAAGTTCTATTTTTGGTACTTTTTCCAATACGACTATCTAGTATCTCCTCAATCTCCTTGGTAGCCGAGCTAGCTGATGGAAAGCTCCACTATGCTTCTAAAAATTCATCTCCATCACCTCCTTCATAATACTCTATCAAATCTAAAATATTAAATACTAGTGAAATATTTAATCAACCAGACAACTCCACTTTATATGCATTTCCAAAAGCATGCCTCTTCAATATCTTGCACAGTCCAAACTATTCCATCTTTAGCTTATTACATGTACCTACTGGAAAATGCTCCTTTCTCTAATGAACCATGACTTCATCTCCAATTTAAAATTTCTTATATCTTCTTTTCACATCTACCTTAGCCTTATACTATGTATTCATCTTTATGATGTGCTTCCTCAACTCCTCATGGATGTTCCTCAAATGTTTAGCAAAATCTTTTGCTTCAACACTACTTATCTCTCCCTTATCCAAATTTTTCAATTCAGAAACATTTTTGGGACTACTCCCATATACAACTTAGAATGGTGATTTACCAATACTCCTATTGATAGAATTATTATATGCAAATTCTACCTGTGGTAAAATCATATCCCATCCTTTTGGTTTATCTCCAACCAAGCATCTTAGCAAGTTTCCCAAACTACAATTCACAGCTTATGTCTACCCATCAGTCTATGGATGATGTGATGAGCTAAAATTCAAATTTGTCTTCAACTTCTTCCACAACATACACCAAAAATACCCAACAAATTTGAAACCTCTATCTAAAACTATACTTTTTGGTAGACCATGCAATCTCACCACTTCTTTGAAAGATAACTCTTCTACATGAATAACATCACTAGTCTTATTACAAGGAATAAAATGTGCCATCTTTGAAAACCTGTCAACCACCACAAAAATAGAATCATGCCCATGCTGTGTCCTTAGTAATCCAAAAACAAAATCCATGTTGACATCCTCCCATGGCTTCTTTGGTATAGGTAATGGCTGATACAACCCTGTATTCTACTTCACTCCTTTTGCCATCTAACATACTCAACAAATTTGTATAAACTTTGTCACATCTTGCTATAACTATGGCCAGTAATAATTTTTAGCAACCAAAGCTATTATTTTATCTCTACCAAAATGTCCAACCAATCCTCCACTATGCTTCTCCTTGATGAGATTCTCTCTCATTGAACTTCTTAGAATACACAACTGGCTTCCTTTGAACAACATATTATCTTGGATCATAAAATCCAACCATTTGTCCTATCAAGTGTAACAGGTTCTATACAAGCCTTCCATGCTTCACCAAAATTAGGATCAATTGGGTACAATGTACTAAGTTCCTTGAACCCAACACCTCTATCTGCATTTCTATTAGCAAGAGTTGTCTTCTACTAAGAGTATCTACAACTTTGTTAGACTTCCCACTTTTGTGTTTCAAAACAAATGTATAACTCTGCAAAAATTCAACCCATTTCAAATGCCTTTGGTTCAATTTTCCTTGACTATTGAAATATTGCAAAGCTTGATGATTAGTATACAAAACAAACTCCTTGAGAAGAACATAGTGTCTCCACTTCTTTAATGCTTGAACTATGGCATAAAATTCTTGATCATAAACAGAATATTTTGTTTTTGCATCATTCAACTTCTCACTAAAATAAGTAATAGGTCTACCTTCTTGGCTCAAAATAACTCCTATTTCTATACCACTAGCATCATAGTCTACTTGAAAAACCTTGTTAAAATCAAGAAGTGTTAAAATAGGTTTCTCAGTAAATTTATGTTTCAATAGATTGAAACTCTTATCTACTCCTATAGTCCACTTAAACTCTTTCCTATCTCCTCTCATTGTTTCAATCAAGGGTCCACAAATACTGCTAAAACTTCTTATGAACTTTCTGTAAAATGTAGCGAGTCCATGAAAAGATCTTACCTCTATCGTACTCCTTGGAGTAGGCCATTCAAGGATTGCCTTCACTTTCTTTGGGTCCATTTTCAAACCTTCTCTAGAGACTAAAAATCCTAGGTACACCAACACCTTTATAAAATTGTACTTCTTCAAGTTTATCAACAACTTTTCAAACACCTTGTGAATATGAATCAAATGTTCCTCCAATGTCTTACTAAAGATCAATATATCATCTAGGTAAACAATGAAAAACTTGGAGAAAATCCTTTAGTACCTCATTCATGAGCCTCATGAAAGTTCTTGGTGCATTGGTTAGCCCAATAGGCATGACTAACCACACATAGAGTCCTTCCCTTGTCTTGAAAGTAGTCTTCCACTCATTGCCTTCTCTGATACAAATCTGATGGAACCCACTCTTTAGATCTATCTTTGTGAAATATTGACCTCCACTCAAACAGTCTATAATATCATCCATCTTTGGAAAAAGAAATCTATAATTAATGGTGATCTTGTTGATAGCACAAGAATCTCTGCACATCCTCCATTCTCCATTCTTCTTTGGTGCTAACACTACTGGTATAGTACATGGACTTAGACTCTTGAATCAACCCCTTCTGCAACAACTGATGAACTTACCTGTTCAACTCATTACTTTCTACTAGTGTCATTCTGTGCATTGCCTTGTTTGGAAAACTGGCTCTTGGAACCAAATCCATCTAGTGACTAATCTTCCTCATTAGGGGAAATCCATCAGGTACATTATCTAATAAAATATCAAAAAACTCTTCCAACATATCTGCAACTTCTACAAGTACTTCCTCTACTTCTTCTTTACTATCTTTAGGAATTATAACAAAACACATATGCTCAGGTTTCATACCTTTAAGAAACTCTTTTCCATCAACAAAACATATTCTAGAAGCACTACATATCTTTTCTTTTTTATCCTTCAACAGCTTCAACTTATGTTTCACTCCATCCTTAGTTAGAGTGTAGGTATTTTCTCACCCATCATGTACAACATGCCTATCAAACTACCACAGCCCACCTAACAACATATGACATATGTCCATAGGTATGATATCACACAGTGCCTCATCTTGGTAGCTCCCAATCTTGAACTTCACTAAGCACTGCTCATTGACCATAACCTTGTGGTCATCTTGCACCCAAGAAATATAGTATGGATGTAGGTGTTTCTATCTCTTCAACTTCAACTTGGTGATGATCATTTCTGACACTAGATTTTTAGTACTTCCACCATCAATGATCACATCACAAAACTTATCTTCACATCTACACCTTGTTCGAAACAAACTCATTTGATCACGTTCATTTTCACCACTCAACAGGACTCTTCTATTGACTAGGACTTCTCCTCTTTTAGCATCTTCAGAATGTGAGGATCTAGCATCTTCATCAACATGTGCAACTCTTGCCTAACCTTTTGTTCTTTGAGATATACTTCCTTGGTGTTGGGTACATTCAAATGCTTTATGCCCTTCTTTCCCGCAGTGAAAACATTTTCCATAGAAACCTCCTCTTCTAGATCCTTATCCTTTGCATCTTCCTCTCTGATCTCTATTGTTTTGATCATGGAAATGATTGAAATTGTTTCCCCTATGATTTTGGTTGCTACTTCTAGCCTCATCCTTGTTCTTCTGATCATCATTTCAACCTATGTAAGATCATCTACTAGATCTTCCACCATGACCTCTTCCACTATTCTTATTGTCAAACTTCTTGCTCAGTTTCTCCTCAACTCTTAGGAAAAATTGGTATACCTCCTCAATACTATTCATCTAGACTAGAATTAGCTCATCCTAAATGTTGGGTCTTAACCCATTAAGATAACAGGTGACTTTATTCTTATCAGCTTCTATATGGCCAGTTCTAATGAGAACTCAGTAGAACTCCTTAGTATACTCTTGAACAGATTTTCCTACTTGCTTCATTCCTTGCATCTTCTTCAATAGATCAAGCTCATTATCCATAGGAATGAATTGACACTTCATTTTAGCTATCATTTGATTCCATCTGGTGATTTTGTCCTTTCCCTTTCTATTTCACTCCAACTGAACCTCTTGCCACCAGATCTTTGCATGTCCCTTCATTTTTTCTTTTGCAAACTTGACCCTATCTAGATCCTCAATATCTTCATGCTCAAAGTACTCCTCTAGTTCATTGATCCAATCAATTAGCTCTTTTGGGTTAAGACTTCTTGAAACTATGGGAACCTCAAACTTAGGTCTTTTTCCAATCTTAGAGATGACCCTAAAAAGTCTCTCTTCCTCTAGGTTTAGAATTGCCTCTGCTTCACCATTTTCTTCTACTTCACTCTCATCCTCACTTTCGTCTCTTATGGGAAGATTCATTCCTCTATGTATTTTTTCTTCCAATGCTTGCATTTTTCTTTAGAGGGCTTGAAAACCCTCAGGTGTAACACTTGCTGCTCTTTTGCCACACTTTCCTCATGGAGGCATTTTTGTGCTTCTATTAAAACCCTAGTGCAAATTGCCTCATAATTGACAATCTATCTACATGCTCAACCCAAACCATAGTCCTAGTGCAAACTACCTCACAGTCAGTGATCTGTCCATACACTCAAGAAATCTAGCTCTGATATCACTTGATGTAGGAGACTCCCCTTAATACCATAAACTCATAATAGAAACAAAGAAACTAAAACAAATGTGAGAACAAAATATGGACTTCTTATTATTTCTGCAAATGCAAAATTATGGAATTCTTAATTACAATATGCTAACCCAAATGGGTGCCTTCATTACAGTATCTGCAAGATAGTGCTATGAACTATCACCCAGAGTTGTCCTAGACAATGTTTGGGCCTTTCTTAAATAGGCAATTTTATGCCACCAAAGAAGGTTCTAGATGCCCAAACTTAATACCTAGGGCTAACAGACCCTAACAATACACATAGAGTTGGCCAAATACATCTTTGACAAATTAATTTAGAAATTTTGGTTTTCCAACTTCCAAAGGCCATAACTCATGGATAGTTTCTCTGATTGGCTATTATAACCACTTTTTGGAAATGCCATTTCCTAATCTACATGCTTAGAACCATTTTAGCACCCTTCCATTGAGTTTTTGGACCTCATTTGGGCACCCTAAGGCCTCCAATGGTGAGCTTGAAGAATTTTTTACAATTTTTTCCACCAAAAAATCCACAATAACTTCTCTAATACTTAAGCTAGAACAATGAGATTTTTATGGTAGGCTTATATCTCTAAAATGAACCTTCCTATAGAAAATGAGAACATTCTGAGCTTATATGAAAAACTTACTAAAAATAGCAAGTTCCCATAAATAGTAACTACCTTGTCTACTAGTCCTTATTAAAATAGAAAAGGCTGAAAATAAAATATTTTTGGGTGATGCAATATTGCCCTTACACCTAGGATTCTCCTGCATCAAAAATTACACATATAGGCCCCCTCTTAGTGTTCTTAGCTAGTTATAGATTCATTAGTTACATTAACAAAGCACTTGAATCACTTAGAAATCCAACAGTCATCCATTACAATTCAATACATTAGAGAAAGAAAAGTAGAAAGGGTTAGAAACCTTCAAAATGGTTCAAATTCATTTGGTGCCAAATCCATATAATTTGCATTCCAAAAATCACTACAAGTTTGAACTTTGTCCATCGATCTCAAATTAAATATCATGATTAAAACATTATAATGCTCTTTATTTTTCTTTGTTCCTTCTTGTTATTCATACAATATCTTCTTCTAATTTGATGATGTGAATATTAGCTCTCAATATTTTTTTGTGTTGACTCAAGGTTGCATTTAACCACCTGCAACCATTTGAACACATATTGTCACTATTTCATAGCTTTAACTCATGATTAACATTAACTACTTGCGGCATTGTGATGTTTTTTTTAATGTTTAATTGAACTAACACTTTTAGCAAGTCACAACTTAACATGTCTCCATTCTTCTAACCATAGAAAAAGCATGAAAATTGTGTATTAACCATAATCACACCTTTGCAACCTTCCTTAAGAGTTAATCATCACCTTTTGTGATAGTGTGATCACTTGCTTTCACTATTTCATGGCTTTAACTCATGATTAACATTGCATTGCCTACAACCATGAGATCAATAGCTCTCATAGCCTCACTGTGTTAACACCTATTTATCTTTAATCACTCATGAACATGTGATAAGCATTGATCTTGAAGAGTTGATGGATGAGATTTGAAGGTCTTAACATTCTTGTTCACTTCTGGGCAATCGTCTAGTTGTGTACATTGTGGTAGACAAGTGGCACTATTTCAATGGTTGAAGAGTTTGGTGACTATAGAGTAAGATGGGATTGTGTGAAAACATGTCATTTTGTTTTCTTTGTTGCATCTTCATGATTGTTTGTCATGCAATGCCTTTAACTAGAATGATGATGTGATCACTAACTACTATCTTATTTTGTGGCTTCCCAACTTTAATTGTCTTAAGTGTATTGCTACCTATAATGTTGCAATGACTAGCATTTTGTGGATTCAAAACTTTCTCTTCCTATTATATGTTTAGGCTTATGATGCTACAATGATCTTTTAATGTTTAAATTCTAACACTTATGCAAGCTTGCAACTTGAAAATCTGAATTGTCAATTTCACCTATGATGTTGCGATGACTACCTAATTTACTTCTTACATTTTCACAACATGAACTCGAATCATTTGGCTAACTATGTGTGATGTTGCGCTCTTTTGAATTTAACTATTTAGATTACTTTTTTTAGTTTGATACCCTTAGCTTATGATTAACCCTAACTGCATGTGACTATGCCAAAGCTTAAATCTTAACTATCATATTCATTCTTTGCATCATCATGACTTGAATAGATTTAACTATTCTAGAATTTTATCAAAATAATGAGATAATGCATTCCTTCGACTAGCTTATGCATTCAATCAAATGTTGCTTGCAACATCATGACCTTGACTTTGAGTTAATGTTAACACCATGCAAACACCCATTTTGTAGCTTTTCACTTCTTTACAACTCTAACCATAGGTAATCTCTAACTCCTTGTGACCTTATGATCTTCATATTTTCACTTCTTCGCAACTTAAAAGTCTTCTAAGCCAAAGCCAAGTGTGATCATGTGATCCTTTTAAATTTGGATGTAGATATTTAGATGTGATATGCATCATTGATTTGAGAGCACATTTAGACTCCACCACCTTTGACCATGTTCTTTCATACTTTTACATATTTTAGTGCTTTTTTTGCATCAAAGTCAACTAATCATTCTTTAACATTTTTGTGTATTTGCAACATGTTCTTTATTCTTAGTCCTTATTTTCTTCATTGTCATTTTGCTCTGGATATGCTCATAATCTTTTCTTTCAATCTACATCATGTTGTCAATGGAACACTTGATCATAGAGTTAGGATTTCTTATGAATGGAATAGTTTCTCTCTCTCATTTGAGGAATGTATTAACTTACCCTTCCCATTCTAATCACCTAGCATGACTAAAAATATTTTCATTTTTCTTGTATTACCACCTAGACAACTCAAAGGGAAAGATGAGAGACAAAACTCTAATGGAAACCTATACCAAGACAAGACATGAAATCCTGATTTAGTACTTGACCTAAGAGTTTAAAGATGGAGGACAAAAATGTAGCAACAATTGGCTCTGACTAGGGAAATAGGCATGTTAGTGCCTAGGTAGGAACCTAGAAATTTTTGGTTTTGTAAAAAGCTTGGAAAAAAAACACAATTCAATAGGCTACCTACTTCCTTTATTTCAAAAAACACCAAATAGAAAAGATCAGTGCCTAGTCCATTAGGTTATAGAGTCTAAATTAGCATAGGGAGATGTTATGCATTTGGGTGGTAGGGAAATAGGGAAGCAAACAAAAAGGGAAAAAAGGAAAGACAATTACACTAAGTAAACACCTAACCTAACATATTTACAGATTTTAGATGAATCTCACCAAAGAAACTAGCAGCAAAAGATACTTACGTGAATCCACTTACCGATTGACTAAAGTGGGATCCCTTCCTCCATAATTGATTTTTCTCTCTAAGAAAGATTCCTACTTGTAGTAGCATCAAAAGAATGGTAATTCCAACTCTCCAAGTAGTATGAAAGATTTGATTGGAAACCCACTTAGATCCAAATAGCCATGTTTCATTATATATTACCTCATCCTCCTTAGGTCCTTTGATAGTCTCTTTTTGATAATCTTCTAGGAGAGGAAAATGGTCATGCACCTCCTTATTAGGAGAAAAGTGGTTGGCACTAGGAACTTAAATTACACTCTCACATAATTGTGCTTCATAACCAAGATAGAGAAAATTTTCTCCTATACAAGCTCTATTATTGGATACGTACCTGTTTCATTATATTCAAGAACAAAATCTTCTTTAGCTATGTAGTGATCTTCATTCTCCATATCCTCCATTGCATCTTCATTTTCTTCAAGAATGAAATTAGTATGAATAAACATAGGAGAAGGAGGAGAAAACTCAACCATTAATGACCCCTCTACAATTTGATTTTGTTTTGCACTTGGGCCATCAAGTGATTGTTCTTTCCTTACATCCTTTAGTGTGTTAATAGTTTTCTCCATAAAAGGTTCACACTTTGGATTAATGATGCCTAGTTTATATAAGGATGGGAAAGAACAACAAACAACTCATCTTCAATAGTTAAATTTTTCATACTTAAGTTATTGTGAGAGATTTCTATTGTCCACTCCACTACATCTTTAGAGGAGTTATAAACATTCAACATGCTCTCAAATAATACATCCACCCTTAAGCCTTATCTAACAAGACCTTTTTCATTGAGGGAGCATTTGTCAATAGGTGATAGCCAAAAGAGAAGAATTTCTCTTTCTATGCCTTCTACTTTTTTTTTTCATCTAGGACTTGTTCTTGATCATTAGAGGTAAGGTCATGATGATCAAAAATGAAATTTCCAAGGAAAGTGGTCTCATTATAAGAATGTTCTTCCTCGTCATTATTGATTGGTATTCTATAAAGGGTAGGGGCTAATTGAGGCATGAGGTAATTGAGGTTTTCTTCTTCAATCATTGGGATTACTATGGTATATTTACATGTATAATGAGAAGATTTAGCAACTTGAGGATTGGCCTTCATGATATCCTTTTGAGGGTGTTTAGCAAAAGAATCTATAATCTCAATAGGATGAGGTAGGATTTGACACATTTCACACTAAAACTTAATAGTTAGAACATCCCCATTATTAGGAATCTTAGCATCCTCTATTTCTTTCATCAATATTGATAAATTTAAGCTCTTTTCAATCCTAATAACTTCTTGTTTGGTGGTTTCAAGATTAAATACCTCAATCTCTTACAGTTGATGTCTTATCTCTAAAGGCATGGCTAGGATGAAGAATAAAGCTTGGTACAAGTGAAGTCACTAGTGAAGACAACATCTTCAAAAGGCTGAGTACTAGTGAAATCACATCTTCTTCTTCTTTTGAAAGAGTTCCATGAGTTGTTTCTTCTTCATACAGATAGGGCTCTTCACTCTCAGCATTTATTTTTTCAAATTTAGGTTTCCTTCTAATTTTGTTTCCTTGGTTAAAATTCTTATTCATTCAAAACTAAAAAATTAAAAGAAACAAGGTCATGTGGAACTTCTAAAACTTTATCATCATTCACCTTCACTTCTTCACTTAAATTCAATACCCTTTTTTTGCAATGCTGCAACAACTTTATTTTCACTTACAACTCTTTCATCTTGTGATACCTAGCACAAACACTTATCCATAAAAAAAATAGTATGTGGTCTTCCTCAATGCTCAAATTCATTTTTCTTCCTCAAATAATACTTTTTCTAAAAGCATCAAACATATCATACAATACTAGATCACGAGTTTGATGAAGTCCTATAAAGGAAGGATTTGGCCTCTTCCCCTTCACAATTTCAAAAGGCATGGTCCTTTTAGTTAGAGTTTCCAATTCTCAACATACAAGAGAATTTAAAATATAGGAGAATACTAATCTTTGAGATACGAGAGATCCTATTAGGATTTTTCCTAAACAAAATTGTTTGATAAACAAAAATTTGTTCAAGTTTCCATGGTATAGTCACCAAAAATTGTTGGTTAATAGTTTTTCCCTCTTTCTAACTTGTCTTTATCATGACTCTAGAAATGCTTAATTTGAGAAAACAAAAGGTCATCACCAACAAATGCGTTAGTGTATGTGTTATATCACTATTGTTATATCACTATCCTCTAAATTATAAGGTACAACTCCCTTATATGAAAGATATACTTGGAATGATATTTTTATCTAATCAAAAGGGTGACTATGGATATGATCTTAACCTGAGAGTAGAAGAGGCTAGCAAAATTACTCATAGACATAAGAAACCTAGGTGAGGTTTTAGGTCTAACACTAACTCTACTCCTAAATGCATCTAAGACTACGGGATGCAAGGAGATGTAATGGAAGAAGAACATCCATGGCCCTAAGTAGCTATTTAACCAGTCAAGGTTACTTAGTGGTAAACTCCAAGCACACTTCAATCTGAACTTCACATCACAAATTTAGGATGTTATGCAGCTCTAGAAAATAGAAGAAATGCCTATGAAAGATAGTACTCTGACTACCCATACTATTAACATTGTACTAACACTCTAATTATCCCAAATACTAATAGCTTCACAAGAAATTATCCTACAATTCCAAAAAGACTAATCTACATGCATATTAGCTCAGCTGAAGGAGATAATGAAAGAAACCTATGCAGACTAGTTCTACATGGAATTAAAACATCACAATACCCAGTTGCAAACATCAACCTAATCCTTCATTCCATACACTTCTTGATTCTCACTCAATAGTCTCAACTATAAGGGGAGAAAAATGCATGAAACTTTTTGATCCTATCTATTAACTTAGAAAATTACATATATAGGACCCCTCTTAGGTTTTTCATCCAGTTATAGATTCATCGGTTACATTAGTAGAGCACTTGAATCACTCAAAAATCCAATAGTCATCCATTACAATTAAATACATTAGAGAAAGAAAAGCAAAAATGGTTAGAAACTATCAAAACGATTCAAATTCCTCTATAATTTGTAATAGTCACCTTGGTGCCAAATCCATATACTTTGTATACCAATGATCAATAAAAGTTTGAATTATGGCCATTAATCTCAAATTAACAATCATGATTAAAATATAATAATTCTTTTTATTTTTCTTGGTGGCATCTTGTTATTCATATGATATCTTCTTTTGATGTGATGATACATTTATTATCTCTTGTTGTTTTCTTGTGTTGACTCAAGGTTGTATTTGACCACCCACAACCATATGAACACATACCATCACTCTTTTGCAGCTTTAACTTATGATTAACATTAACCACTTGTGACATTGTGATTTTTTTTTAATGTTTAACTATTAACATTTTTGCCAGGTCACAACTTAACACGTCTCTATTCTACTAACCACGGTGAAACTGTGATAGCTATGTATTAACCATAATCACACCTTCAGAACCTTCTTTAAGAGTTCATCATAAGCTCTTGCGATAGTATGATCACTTCCTTTTATTGTTTCATGGCTTAAATTCGTGATTAACATTACATTGCTTGTAACCATGTGATCAATGGCTTTCACAGCTTTGCCATGTTAACTCATGGTTATCTTTAATCACTCATGAATATGTTATAAGAATTGATCTTAAAGATCTTATGGTTGAGATTAGAAAGTGTTATCCCACTTGTTCATGTATGCAGTCCATCTTCTAGTTGTGTACATTGTGGTAGACAAGAGGCACTATTTCATTGGTTGAAGAGTTTGGTGATTGTAGAATATGATGGGCTCATTTGAACATGTTTCATTCTATTTTTTTTGTCACATCTTCAAAGTTGTTTCTCATGCAATACCTTTAACTAGTGCAATGATGCAATCACTAACCGTTATCTTATTTTGTGGCTTCACAACTTTAAGTGTCTTAACTATATTGCTACTTGTGATGGTGCAATGACTGGCATTTCATAGCTTCAAAACTTTCTCTTTCTCTTATTTGTTTTGGCTTGCGATGCTATGATGATCTTTTAATATTTAAATGCTAACACTTTCACAAGCTTACAACTTGAAAAGCTCAATTGTCTATGTCACCTATGAGATTATGATGACTATCTAAATTAATTTTCAATTCTTCTCTCATCCTTGTAAGATAAACTCAAATCATTTGGCTAAGTACATACGATGTTGTGCTCTTTTAAACTTAACTATTTAGATTAATTTTTGTGATTTCATACCCTTAGTTTATGATTAACCCTAATAGTATGCAACTATGTGAAAGCTTAAATATTAACTATCATGTTCATTCTTTGCATCATCATGACTTGAAAATATTTAATTATTCTATAATTTTATCAAAACAATGAGCTAATGCATTATTTCAACTAGCTTACTCATTCGATCAAACCTTGCTCACAACATCATGACCATGACTTTGAGTTAATGTTAACACCATATGAACATGTGATCTATAGATTTTTTCTTCTTCATAACTCTAACCATAGGTAATCTCTAACTCCTTATGACCTTGCGATCTTCAATTTTTGTAACACTACCACTAACAAAACCAATAAATTTGAATCCAATAAAAAGTACAAAGAACGCAATAATTTTTTTTTAATTCCACTTAATACAAGTACAAGTACACAGATTGAACCACTCTCAATATAAAAACCTCAAAATACAAGTAAATATCATCGAAATATGATTCCATAAAGATTCTAATACATATTGAGTTCAGTACAATAATGAAGTACAATATCATCCTTAAATGCTTATGTCCAAAATGTGGACCCTACAAGCAAATAAATAATGATTCAAGAAAAACTTCAATAAACATCCTTAGCTACTTGTAAACTCAAAGCACCTGAAAACACACAAAATGCAACACAAAACAAAAGAGGGCTTAGTACACACTGAGTTGAAAAGTGTAATCCACCTGCATGCATGTTAGACCAAACATATACAAAATCATAATGTAGATATCTAATTCACTTTAACATAGTATAGTTCCATAATTAATATGTAAGAAGTAAACCTTTACTCATTATTGCAAAATTAAACTCACACTAAGAATAACACATAAATGAAACATATATATATTGAGGTGTCATCGTTATGGCACTAAGATATTGCATCCATGTATGGTATGCTCATAGTCAACACATAATGGTTTTCTCTATTATACTTGCCAATGACAGAATAGAGATATGCCTTGTTCTTCGTACTTAACCATATAGGTTTAAGTCATAGGTAAGGCCAAATATCTTTTATATGTAATTAACCCACCCAATTCATTTTCTAATTATCACTGAATTAATTAACTGAATAGGATAAACCAAATTCAGCCACCCCGATATACGTTCATCACCACTATTCTTAAAATACACATCAAACAAATTTTCTAAGAATGTTCATGCTACAGATATAACTCAGTATTCAACATGATACTACATCCTTTAATCTATTCGAACACATCTTAATTTTGCCTATTTCCAAGGTAAATTTAGACTACTATAACAACAAAAAAAAATACTATAATAATAAGAACCCGTAAATACAATTAAACTGACATCTTAATTTAATGATTTTTACTTATCTTAGTACTATACTATTTATCCCTGCTGTCATAACAATCTTTACTTATCCTTTGAAATAGCAAGATAGTAATATCAAGTACAAATGATACTTTCATTTTGAAAAATGAATTTCATCAACATATTTCATAACCGAAACTTAATATGAAATCAATTTTCCATTTCAATAGAATCTGAAAAATAGTTCTAATTCTTAATGAAAACAGAGTATAACTATTTAAGTAAAAAGAATTCCATTTCATTTTAAACTGAATGACTATATTAGAATACTTCAAAATACCATTTTAACACCACTGTCAGTTTGTACCAATCAAATTCAATCAATGTTTCAATAGAGATCAACAATAATTTTTCCATTCAAGATAACTATACAACTAAATCATAGATGATTTCAGGTCTACCTACAATATATGATTCCTAGATTAAGCTATAACAGCATTATATAACATCACAAATCATTTAACAAATGGTTGTTCAAACAAAATCCATGAATTCAAAATTCCATACTAACTAATTACCAAAACTGTCGATGCCAGATATTTTAAAGTTTCATGATAACCATATGACCAAATGCTAATTCCACAATTTCACACAGCTGTTCAACATCTAGGCCATGTTTGACACAGCACAACCACACATGGCCTCAATACACCATTTGACACATTAACAAACTATGACTTGACAATAGTAATTCCTTAGCAATTGTTATCTATCGAATAACTATGTTAATACCCTGTCCCTATTTTGATATTCTTCAACCTAACAATGATCAAATCTAACTGTTAACAAACTGTTTGACAAAATGTAAATGATTGAAACCCAATTAATAGTAATTTACAAGCTTCCATATACCTTAAGAAACCTAAAATGACTATCAATGAAATCATTTCACATGCATGCACAAACCAGCTGTAACTCTATTCCAAAATCACATTACAAATTATGCAGTTGTTTATAAGTTCAAAACCATTTTGAACCAAGCTAAATGATTAACCAAAATGTATATGAAAATTTTCTATTGCTGACTACTATCATAATTAAATGTTCATAAAATTGATGCTACACTGATTTCCAGTTTGTGAAACAAGAACTACTGACGACTTCACCTATGGGTAACCAATCAACACCACAACCTACCCTAACATAAATAATAGTATACAACTATTTTGACTTAAGGAATCCGAACCAAAGCTTATGAATATATATATATATATATATATATATATATATATTGACAGAGCCCTAAAATGAAAACCATCCTTATAACATAAAAACTAACAACCATATTAACAGGGGTATTTCCATACAGAACTCGGCTTATTAGCCACAACCAAAACATTATTACATAAAGCCAAAAATACAGTAAAACCTGAATTACAAACAACATGCTCAAATATAATCCACATTCTTAAACTGAGCACCATAATCTATTTCTCATTTTAAAAACATCTACCAACCCGCAAAAATATTCAAAACTACCCAGTAAACACTACAAGTCCACTCTCGAGCATGAAAATTGACAATGCTCAACAACCCATGTCGAGCCCTAGCCACTTCCAGATTCGAGGGTCGAAATGCAACACAATCTTATACATCTATTAACAATTTTATTTCATACCAAAGAAAATAACAGTAAGAAAGAGTAGGGATAGAGAATGCCCCTATGTGTAATACATGAAATGGAGAATGATCAACACAAGCTGTGCTCTATAGCTCGATGTTGAAACCCCAAATGCACAACTCCAAACCACACTTCCCAAATGAACACCAACCAACAAGCTCGCAATAGAGATAAGGAATGATAGCAGAAAAGACAATAATAATTTGTGCTGTAAGCAATAAAACCTTGCTCAACCCCCATATGATAGTATCTCTTTCCAACTACAACCCCTGCATTTTGTCGACTCTATAGCATCCAAAAACAAGTGGTATACATTCTCAGAACAAAAATGCCAAATTAACGGCATTGTTTCCATAGAGCCAAGCTTGAAAAAGTATGGTGATGAAACCTTCAATGCCATTAAAACCCCACTATGAAATGCATTCAATGAACTTAAACTTCTGCAGAGAAGTATGGATACGGTAGCCCTCTTCCACCGCCATGTATTTGGCAGGATCAATACATAAATACCTTTAAAATGCATTCAAAACCCATAAGGGTTTTACCATTAAAATCCTCATTCCAAAACCACAACATTAGATATAACATAGGCTATAGGTAAATGGTATAAGCCATGGGTTGTAAACCCTTTAAAATATATATATATATATATATATACATATATATATATATATATATGTATATATATACATATATATATATATATGTATATATATATATATATATATATGTATATATATATATATATGTATATATATATATATATGTATATATATATATATATATGTATATATATATATGTATATATGTATATGTATATATATATATATGTATATGTATATATATATATATATGTATATGTATATATATATATATATGTATATGTATATATATATATGTATATGTATATATATATATATATGTATATATATATATATGTATATATATATATGTATATATATATATGTATATGTATATATATATATATGTATATGTATATATATATATATATATATGTATATATATATATATATATACATATATATATATATATACACATATACATATATACATATATACATATATATATATACATATATATATATATATGTATGTATGTATATATATATATTCTAGAACCATTAGGATATTTTAGTCCTTATAAACACAAAGATAATATGTTAGGATAATCAATCAAATTAGAATTACATAACATATTAATAAAAATAACCCTACTAATATCACAAGTCACAAGTAAATAAAATTAGGGTTATATTCTCCATAATCACTACAAATGATTGAATGTTGTGAAATCAAAACTATGTAAGTCTATATAAAAAGAAACATATGTATTTGAAGCAAGCAAATCATTTAACATTTATGCATCATTAGAACACAAACTAAAGCATAACATCACAATTAAATATAAATATCTTTTAGCTAATAAGTCAAATCGAATTGAAATACAATTTTTCTAATATCAATCCAAAAGTATTGTGCATACACAACAATAACGTAACATCAGAGATATCAAACTTGATAATCTAGAGTCAACAATATGTTCTGATATAAAACACATGTTCCAAGGACAATATAAAAACTAAGTTCTACAGATAATACGAACATATCAACAGAAAGAAAATTTTCACCACAAAATCCTAATAAGCGGATAAACAATAGTAGTGGTCAGGCATGACAATTTTTTTCTTCTTCACAAATTAAAAGTCTTCTAATCAAAGACAAGTTTGATCATGTGATCCTTTCAAATTTGGACATGGAGATTCAGATGTGATCTGAATCATTGATCTAAAATCATATTTGGTCTTTACCACCTTTGACCATGTTCTTCCATACTTTTACATAATTTTGTGCTTGTTTTGCATCAAATTCAACTAATCATTCTTTATCTTGTGCACACATTTGTGA
The DNA here is from genome assembly GCA_028749045.1 of Cupressus sempervirens. Taxonomy (NCBI): domain Eukaryota; kingdom Viridiplantae; phylum Streptophyta; class Pinopsida; order Cupressales; family Cupressaceae; genus Cupressus; species Cupressus sempervirens. The sequence goes on along the minus strand of CM053793.1, from coordinate 654,236,212 downwards.
CATGTTCATTATTCTTAGTCCTTTTGTTCTTCACTGCCATTTTGTTCTGGATATGCCCATAGTCTTTTCATTCGATCTGCATCATGTTGTCAATGGAACACTTGATCATAGAGTTAGGATCTCTTATGAATAGAATTGTTTCTCTCTCTCATCTGGGGAATGTATTAACTTACCCTTCCCATCCTAATCACCTAGAATGGTTGAAAATACTTGCATTTTTCTTGTATTCCCACCTAGGCAACTCAAAGGGAGAGATGAAAGAGAAAACCCTAATGGATACCTATACCAAGACAAGACATGAAACATTGATTTAGCACTTGACCTAAAAGTTTAAAGATTGAGGACTGAAAATATGGCAACACACAATATATAATAGTTGAAGAAATAATTATGCGCAATCAAGTAATAAAGAATCTAATTAATCTTATTTAAATCATTCTATTAAAAAGGACAAGATAGATATTTGTAGTACATAATTCCATGAATCTAATATGGATAGGTCATTTCTTATTATTCTAAGAATTTAATAATGGAATTAATCACATAATACTCAACAGAATAAAAGGAACAATATTCATGAATTCTAAATATCCATCTTGAAGAAACATCATAAACCTTGAATGTAAAATGTACTGATCAATGTCATGAAACACCATGATACAAAGATGACCAAAATACCATAATTCAACATGTTCAAACATGTGCATCAAAACTACTACAAGAACTCAATTAGATGTAGTAGACCAATAATACATAGTGCAACCACTATTTGCATCTCAAGGATACTCACTGAACAACATCATGGTACCATATAATTCTAGGTAATCACTAGTACAACCTTAGTAAAACCATCTAACATATCATAAACTAGGTATAACCATAAACAATTTATTGATACAATAACATAAATTAAATCACCCTAAGGGTGTATACCACTCATGAGTCCTAAGAAGATCACTCATAAAGCACAAGCATCACAATTGCATCCTTCTCGATGACTTACAAAAATCAAATGGAAGAGGCACTACATCATCCCCCCAAAGAATAGGCTTACTCTTGGAACCCTATGATTGAGGAATAGAAAACCAAGCACACCAAGAGTGAACTTTCAAAAATCAAGAAAACCTCATCATCTTCTTCACAAATCAAACCAAATCACTCTAAAACTCACAAAGCATCTCATCAACTACCAGTTAGGTCAACCACAAGAGAAAAGGTGTCACATTTACAAGAAGTCCTTCAACAATGAACTTCTTGTTCTAAGAAAAGCCATCTACCTAAAAACTCAATACTATGAGGTAAGGAACCTACCACTTTATCTCATCATAGTGCCCAACTATAACATGTGTTGGAAATTCGTTTAACACTCCCCTCAAGATTTTTGATAAGGGTTTAATAGCCTCCTATGTACTATAAGTTGAGTGGTTGTATCAGGCATTGACAGATTGGTCTTTTGGTGCAATGCCAACCCCACTCTAACAAGTGATATCAAAGCTTGGTCATAGGTTCAAATCCTCATACCCTTGGGTAATGTTGAGGAGGATATTGTTGGAAATTTTTTCAGTGCTCCCCTCAAGATTTGTGACAAGGGCTTAATCACCTCTTATGTACTATAAGTTGAGTGGTTTTATCAGGCATTGATAGATTGGTCTTTTGGTGCAATGTTAACCCCACTCTAACAACATGCACCTAACAAGTGGCCACTAAGAAAGGAAAAAAAACTAAGAACTTCCAATTTGAATTGGAATCAAGAAAATAACTATTCCAAAATTCTAAAGAATACTACCATGCAACCCATGAGTATTCTTGAATCTAATAAAAGTCACCCTTAGAACATAAGGTATGACATTTTTAAACCAAAATTGTACCCTTGTGAAGGATAATCTCAACAATCAACTACCAAGAATATGAGCAACTTAGTATTTATAGTACAAAAGGCTCAACTATCACTAGAAACTAGAGTTATTTAACCAAACCAATAAGGCATCTGCTTTCAAAAAGGTTGTAAAGAATTTCATTAATGGAAAAAATAATATAATTAGCTTCATACCAACTCACAAGATGGTAATGTGTATCCAAAGATACAATGTCCCTCTAGCAACCTAATGGGAAAACTACACCCAACCTGCTTCTAAACTCAATATCCAACCTCAATTCAACCATAAAAGAGAAACTTGACTAAGATATTGTAAAAATACATGCATAAGGAGATAAAAACCATTTAGTGTTATGACTATTAGGGAATCTCTCTCACATTCTATACTAAGTCAGCTCATGATGAGTTGGGGTGAACTCACCATACCACCAACCATCTAAACACTCAACACTAAATGTGTTATTTACACAACCATGCGAACTTATCCACTCTAGAGAGGAGAGAATAAGGAAACTATAGAAGCACTAAGACTTACAACTAGGGTCAAAAGATAGGTAGACAAAATCACACCCAATCATCGAAGGATAACATCTACTCTAAAAGAGAAAATCTCCAAAGAAGCACATGGTCATAAGAACCATGATCATAGATCAATACATTATAAGTATTAGGTCATGTGATAATCCACTAAGAAATCATGACATTTACTCTATGAACCACTAAGATCCATCAAAATCCACCAGGACCTACTATGAAAAATCATTTCCCATCCCAACTATGCTTGACTCTACTCGAATGGTCTATGCAATTTCTACAATATGAAGAACCTAAATCCATCTAAGGACAACAAAAGATCACTCAAAAAAGAAGAGGAATGAAAATACAACCAGGGAACCTAACAAGTAAATAATAACACATTCCTAAACAATGCAACCTCATTTAACATAACCAACATTAACTTGATCATTTTATAAGAAGTTATAACTATTTGAATTCAAGATAGAGCAATGCATTGAAGATAAAGTGTCATTTAATAGGTATGCATTTTTTATCAACTTTATTTTTCTTTCATAAGTAACATTATATTTATCAACATATAACCAAAATAAATGTTCATCAACACCTCTACATCTATTTACAAATACACTAGTATTTTTTAGTTATCCCTTGCACATATTATCATGGGTTTGAATGAACATGATATAGTCACAATACACAACTTGATAGTAGTAGAAGATATTTGAAATACTCATCATGAAACAAAAGAAAATACCCAAATGGGGAAATTTTCAATTCCAATATTAAATCTACAAAATGTCCATAGTTCAACAATAATTCAAGTTGGAAATTGTCACAAGATAAAGATGGAGAAATCTTGGATGACTATTCCAAGAAAGGAAAATACTAAAAACCAATGCTAGCCCAAACAACATGTGGAAATTTCCACCAACAAAATAAAAAAAGACATTAATCAAATCAATATGCGATGACTCAAAATAGTCATCTAAGAGGGATTAACTACCACACAACACTAAGGAATACATCCTCCTAGCATCATTATAGAACACACTCACACACATCAAATAGTATGGCATTAATGACCTCTTTCATATGTATACTACAAGATTCTTATGAACGCATGAGTATGATTCATCTATTACAATTTTATAATATTAAGAGAAATCCATTTAATGATGTAAGTCATAACCCAAATGATCAAAAGAAATGGTTTACTTCTTTTACAATGATTTCACAATATGTAGTCATTTCTTTTAATAAAAGGAGTTATTTCAATATCATCATGAAGTGAAAATGAATTATAGATACATTTAATTTCTTTTACTTTCAATTAGGATAACACAAGGTAAGTAGTGCACCATACTCCACAAAGAGTAATACAAGAGGAACTCAAGGCCAAAACATGGACAACAATCAATGACTCTAGCTAAGGGGTCACACAAGAAACCATGTCATATAAGGCACATTGATATCAACTGCATTACAAGGATTAACACAGTGCATCAAAAGACATGCTAAACTCAAGAATGACATAGGTCCAGTTTGCAAGTTACCCACAACATAAACCACACAAGGGTCACTAACTAATTGTGTCCACAAGTAACAACCCACAGCATGGTCTAGTATGCTTGGATGATTTTGTCACCAAGAGCTATCGTTCATCCCTAAAAGGTACACAAAACTAAAATTTTCACTTCCTTTTCCTCATATTACTTGAGTCACATCTAATGCATAAGAAATTTCATCCCAAGTAGGTATCCAAGCAACAAGACATCATGAGCTAACAAAGAGACACTCACACTCACACAACAACAACATCAACCATATGAGAAACATATACATAGAGATTCCAATGTTGGAACTTGGGCTCTAATACCAGATGTGATTCCCTACCTAGAGATCCTTGGAAACAAGGACAAATAAAGATGAACCTATTTTTATTAAAGATAAAACATACATACAAGAAACTACAAACATAAAAGAGATTACAATGGAAGAAAAATAACCAAATAACCAAAGATCCCCAAGTTTTCATCACTTACTAAGGCATTCATTTACTACTACATGAATTAAGCATACAATGTTTGTTCTAAGTTATGAGTTAACATTTAACATGAAGTACATTTTAAACCCAAAATGCAAGTTCCTAGATGATTAATCATATAGGTTTATTTCCATTTACTATAATGAATTTACTATGGTAAATTCCCAAAATACATGATTGAACCAATCTTTTTTTATCTAGGAAGATGTGGGACCTAAGAAGGTATCCAAAATTACAAATAAAATTTCCAAAAACAAGAACAGACACCCGCTATTTTTCAATTGAAAAAATAGCAATAGGCTTGTTCGATCCAGAATGCTCCTCATGTGAGTGTTCCCCACAACAAGGTGAGCTGTATTTAATGTATCTGACAAGACAGCAAAGGCTCATGCAAGACTTTTATTTTCCATGTGATTCAATGTAGACTTGTGTGACACTTTTCTCTATCACACAATTGAATTCCTTTTCCATGTGACATCAAGTTGATAGCACAATAAAATTTCATAAAAGAAAGAATGGAAAGATGAAACCTCCACACTAGGGATTACTAGCTCCATGTAAAACAAGAAAAAACTCATGAGAAAGAAAGGAGTCTAAAACCCTCAACATGCTAACATCCATATCACAATGACATATTCCCATCTAATCAACATCATCATAGAAAATCATGTACATAAACAACTTCATAATGAAGGGAAAGTACAAGCGTAAGATACAACCAAACTAAATCAACATTTCTAGTTTCCTCCCAACCTTAATGGGATAATAAGATCTTAAGGATCCTAACCATACCCCCAAGCATGAAATCACAATTATCCAACAAGTTTAGTAGTGTTACCAAATGAGTTCTACCTTAACAAACCATCATATATACGAACAATAAAACATGAAACATGAAACATGCTAATTTATCATTCGCATCACTAGTCCATAGTAGTGGTAAGTAAGATCAACTAAGAAACAATATCTAACATTGTGATAAAGAATGAAAACATTAATGTACTAAGCATCATCTAAAACATGATATCAAATTCATGAAGAGTAAATCATGCATCACAAGGAAATATGCTCTAGATACACTGAAGCACCAAGAATCCAACTAATCATCTAGCACTTGCCTTGACTATAAGAAAACCATCTTTGTATATTGTTCCCTAGTAGTGGTATAGGTAGCTATGCCTCCCAACCACATGGTAGGGCCAATCCCATCATACAGGTGGAGATAATGATCCAACCAAAATCATTAAGATAATCACCCATGACTAACACACACACCAATCAAGAATATGATACCAACATCTTTATGATCATGAAGACAATGTAGTACATCTAGACACTAGCTAGATCCACTATAGGATAGCTATTCAGGGATCTAGTGGAGTGTAAATTGCTTCACATTAGGAAGCCCAAGATGTATATGGTGTAAAACTCAATTACATTAAGAGGTAATTGTATTGTGCCTTCAAACCTAATATAGGCCTACAAAAAAGACACACACCCTTAGACTCGATATAAGCCAAACATACATATGTTTTCTTATCTTAACATTAAGTTTTATTACCCATTTATTAATTGTGATTATTACTTGTTGGAACCTCTTTGCATTACCTTATCAAAATACTTCTAACCCCAGGGTACATGAGAGAAGAAACTCCACCACCTAACCTACATGACCATGTTCATCACATGATAACTATTCATAGGCAATGCAACCTACTAACCCAACTCCCAAATGAACAATCCATCACCTAGCCTATATTTGGGAGTTTGATTCTTACAAGATCCCATCATATGCATGTGCATGTTCATGTGCTCATGTGTAGTCACAACCAATTTCATGAAAATAATTTCATAATATCATATCAAGGGTTGGATATGAGAAATACCACAAATGAAACAATTGTAAAATTCACTTAACCGAGCATCATGTCAAGAGTATGGATTCATCATGAATCCCAATAAGGAAAAAAATCACCAAGTATCACAAAGTCTCTCGAGTGGCCTAAATTTGGTAGTATGGATTTGATATGAATCTCAATGTTCATGAAATAAAATAATAACATAAACAGGACATGAAGCTCAATCCATTTCCATAATCCAAGAGGAAACTTTGAAAACCCAACAGAATATGGGTAGCATGTGAAATGAGACAAGAATAAAAAGCCCAAAACTCAAAATTCTCAAATAATAGTGAAATTGAAACTCCAACTCTAGAATATGGTCAGAAGACCAAGGATCCAATAAAATTCACTAAACAATATCTACTTTAGAATCTAACAAATTTGGCAAAAATACATATACAAAAATTAGTATGAAGACATGAGTTTAGATCAGGAAATAAAATACCCCAGAATGTCCTATAATGATTATGATTCTATAATCTTATTCCTTGAGGAAAGAGATAAATGATCAAATATCTAATTAAGCCAAATAGAGAAATGGGCAAAAAATAGATGACACAAAATGAGGCAATGCCAAAAATGCCCAAAAATCAAACATTAAATAAATCAGAAAAATTAAAACCAATTGGTCTAAATCCACCCACCTTCACACTTTTAAAATAAAATCTTGGACCCAGAAACTTCATGGAAATCTAGCAACATAATAGTAGGAAAACTCAAAAACTTATATGCTAGAAAGATGAAATGCTCACACCTATCATACCAAGCGAAGGAATTGCATAAAGACAAAGGGGGGTACTAGTTCTGTACTCCCTAACTTTTAGCAACAAGAAAAAGATGCTAAAACATAGTAAAACCATAAAATTGACAAGGCCCTACCTCATAGACAAAATTGCTAAAATGAGAATGAAGCTATAAAATAATGGGCCCACCAAATGCATTGAAACTCTTAGCATAACAAGAGTTCCCTGCTAAAAATCCAATGAGATTGGCCTCATGACAATCCACCGAGACAATCTCTCTCGAGGAGAAAATCATCATTTCAACCCAATGAGGGTTTGAGCATTTTTCACTTGAAACATGAAATTCAAAGGTGAGAAGTGAGAAACAAAGTTCACAAATGCCAATATAAGCACTTTTTCCAAAGTGACCTATGGATTAGGTTATTAAAACAAATTAATAACAAAATGGTTCTTTTTCAAAATTAAATTAGGCAATTCCAATTAAATTGGAGTTCAACTATGGAAAAATTATCAATGAAATAAAATTAATAAAATTAAATAAATAAAACCCCTCAAATCCATTTAAATAGCATTTAACTAATTTTTTCATGACCAGAAGGGATTCCTAAATGTGCAAACATGCTCACAGGTCTAATCACATAATGTATTATGAATTTGGACTTACTAATTACCAAAGGGTTAAAGTAATCAATATAAGGATACATCACCCATACATGAACAATATTGGCTTAACATGAAAGGTCTGATCACTAACTCCATCTATCATTGTTAGGGATATAAGTCTTGCACAATAAACAAACACAATCAAGTGTAGATGCACAATACAAAATAGCTAAAGCAACAACTACATGCAATCATGTAATAAGGCATCTAATTAATATAATTTAAATAATCATTTAAATAAGTCTACTAAAAGGAACAAAATAGATATTTGTAGTGCATAATCCCATGAATCTAATAGGGATAGCTCATTTCCAATTATTTTAAGCATTTAATAGTGGAATTAATAACATAATACTTAGTGGTATAAAAGGAATGATATTCATGGATCTCAAATAGCCATCCTCAAGCAACATCATAAAAATTAAATGTAAAATGTACCAATTAACATCATAAAATGCCATGATGTAGGTATGACCAAAATACCATAAGTTAACATAGTCAAATACATGAGTCAACACTACCAAAAGAGCCCAACCTATTGCAATAGACCAATAACACACAATGCAACCAGTATTTGCATCTCAAGGGTACTCATATAACAACATCATGATACCATATAAATCTAAGTAACCACTAAAAAAAAATCATTAAAAATATCTAACACATCATAACCTAAGCATAAATATAAATAACTTGTTGATACAATTACATAAATCAAATTACATCAAGGGTGTAGACCACTCATGGGTCCTAACAAGATGACTCACAAAGCACAAGCATCATTATTGCATCTATCTAATTGAATTACAAAAATTAAATGGAAGAGGCACTACAAATTTTATGAATATTATACTGATTCATTAGGCTTCAACTTGTTAACATCTATTAGCATGGGAGTGATTTCATCTTCAATTTCTTCCTCTATCAAAAGTTTCACCAGTTTTCATTGGTTTTTTCAAACTTGACTCTAGACTTAGCTTTCTTCTCACTTGATATTCTTCTTTAATATTCTTCTTTTTATTATACTTGTTGACTTTATTGAATCTTTTCATCTTTATTTTCAAGTTCAATTGTCTTTGACTATCCTTTAGATAATTTTGGTTTATTGGTTATGTCAACATCTTTAGCCTCATCAGCTGTTGATTTCACTTGCAGTGCTTCTAATTCCTCTACCCATTTAGGAATATCTTGGACCATACTGCCAATTATCTCTTTAGCAGTAAAGGTGACATCAACTTTAATGGATGATGAGTACCCTTGTGTCTTCTCATCAAGTTTTAGAATTTTTCTCCATATATCAGCTACCTCATCATGTAATTTCTAAGTATCTTCCACATAAATTTTGGTTTCCCTTTCCTTTACTTCAAACTTCCACTTGTAATTTTCATACAATATTTTGGAATCCTCTAAGCTTAGCTCCATTTGATCTTCCATTATATTGTTCTTAATGATTTATTTTTCCATTTTTAGAGCTAGTGACTACCTTGCATCAATAAGTTGTTCTAACTCATTAGGAATAATTGAATATAGTTCGAGGGGTTCTCTCTTGAATTTTTGATGTTGAAAAATTGCTTCCTTAATTTTATTCTTATCTTCTTTACTTGGAAGATAATCCACATTACTCCACTATTCCTTTAAAAAATCCTTATATTGTGGGTGTTTTCCTTTTCAATCTAACTCTATCATTTATGCTTCTTCTTCCACCTCTTGTTCCTTGTCATATTTATTCTTCGTAGAGACTTCTTTGGTTGGTTGTGATGGAGCGCCCAAAATCTTATAGTATTTATTAAGGATCCTATTTTTGGAGAAGTCTTAGGAAGAAAATTTATTCATAAATGTTTCATAACATATGGATTTTGAGGGATGCAAAATATAAAAATCATGATATGTTGGAACATCTTCAAAAGTTCAAGCCAAGAATTAAATGTCTAATCAAATGTGATAATATCAGAGTATGAATAAATGTTAAATATAGGTGGAATTTATTTTAAGGTACTTTTGAATTAAATGATCAATAAGTGCATCTATTATATTATATGAATAATCAAGGTTAATATCATTATGTAATATTGAAGAACAAAAATCAAAGATTTGCCATCACTAGGTCATATTTTTAGTTGCCAAATTTACACAAATAGGATTACCGATTTAGGAACATCTTGTAGGGGAAGTACCAAAAAAAATTTTGAAACATGGTCCGACCCTAGAGAAATATGATCAATCAGACACTATTCATAGTATGTATGCAGTTGTATGGGATTCAAGGATTAACTATGCAAGTTGCACTAGCGATTGTCATGAATTGGAGTTAGACGAGCACAAGGCTGAGTTGCAATAGATACTAACAAAATTTCAAGATCAATGTGGTAAAAATCAGCACATAGATGACCTTATTGAGATGTTTTAAGGTATCAAGCTAGTTTGAACATGGAAACTATAGGGTTTTTGTTTATATTTGTTTACTATTGCACATATTTGTGTCTAGTTCAATTAGTTTTTAGTTAGTTATAGAATGAAGAGGAATGAAGCTTTGTAACACCCATTCATTTTCTATAAGAATGGGTATGAAGAAATCATAGATAGATAAAAAATAATTTACAATGGATTAGATACCAAGAATAGATTATTATTATTTAGAAGATGAACATATCATTGATGTCAAAAATATGAGAACAGGGAAATAATATTCACAATAAGTTTCTCTAATGAGGATAAAAACCTTTAATCAAGAAAGGGAAAATGTACAATAGTAGAATTTGAGCAATCTTGAAGCAATTAAAAGTTAAGAAATAAGACTATCAATCTAGATATGGGAAAATATCTAGGGGTTCTTGATAAGATGTCACCATCTAACCATCAAAGTAAGGACAAGGAGGGAGTAGTATCTAATGATCAACATGTTTAGGAAAAAGTGAATCTTCCAAAGGTAATTATTTATACCAATAAATTATTAGTAGGTTAAAAACTGAAAAGTGATAATTTTTTCATGTCAAATTCTTTATCTCAGATTAAAATCCTAGTTCCAGTCCTTAAAATTGTGAATATTCTTGAATATGGAAAAGAAGTGTTGGGAGTTCTATCTAAAGTTAATGATGAATCTATAGGAAGTTCTATAGGAAAACTAAATACTAATAAATCACAAATTGTGTACCTGGGAGCAACAATCACTAAAAGTTTACCACAGATTGACCATTTTTATTTAGCATTGCTTATTAACAATAAATCGGTCAAAGATTGAATGATTGATTTAAGAATAGCAATCGATACCATGTCAATAGGAGTTATGAGAGAGCTTGGATTGTTAGTAGATACATCATTTGGAAAACACTATGCAATGGATAATATATCCATACATGTAGTTGGATAATGAGGAATTTGGATTCTAGATTTTGTACATGTCTAGACATATCATATAAGATAGATGTTATTGTGGTAGAGATTCCAGCTTTTTATGATATCATCCTCTCTAGATAATGTTCTAATTTGATTGTTGGACATGTTCAATTGGACTTATAATATAAAACCATTCCTAAAAATGTGAGGAATGTTAAAATTAATAGAGATCCAAGGTCAACATATCTAGTTGAAGATTTTAGCCCTAATTATTGAGTCAACTTTTGTTAGATTGATATGGAAAATTTCTACGTTAGAATAAATAAGATAACCCAAAAAATTGGTAATCCAATTAAAGTACACTTTTAGGAAGGAAATGATGAAATATATCCAATGTACTTTGATGGAGCTATTGGAATTTACAAGTAGGAAGTATACTTCTGAGAGGGGGGGTGAATCAGAAGTATCAAACTTTAAGCTATAAAACTTTTAACTAAAATCATTACATGCATGTAACATTTCTAATTAACATGAAAGTAAAGACATGCATGGAAATAGAGAACAAAATATTTAATCACCCAAAAACCCTCCAAAATGATAAGGTAAAACTGGGGTGGGGATGACACCCACAACTTGTCAAGGTTAGAAAGTTTGACTATCATCAATGGTCTACCCTGTGAGAGGACTACCTTGTTAAAGGCTCCAAGACCTTGTTAAACATGTACCTTTCTAAAGGATTTACAAAACTTTCACTTGGAATGTCACCCAGTTAAAGGATTTACAAAATGGTTGTTAAATCAACCTATCTTCATAGGATTTTCATTCTCCTAATACAATTGGTAGAAAGTATAGTAGAATGTGCTGACCTGATCACTTACAATTTTCAATTGCTGATTTCATATCAATGTTCAATCCATTCTGATTGAATCCTCTTTGATTTGATATGATTTTTTATGAAGTGCTGATACTCTATTCTATTGTTAACTGATCTAACAATTCTCCTATTTTACTAAGTCACCTTGAATGTATTCATCAGCCTTTTTTTCTTTGCTCTTTTTCACTATATTATTCATCTCTTTGATTACTTGAATCATGGAACTTTTTCCTTCTTAAAAGGTTTTTGTGACTTAGGGTTAGGTATGAATCTACGGCTAAGATTCATCTATTTTGCCTCTTTAGCATTACATTTATTTGATTGGTTGCATGCAGAGTACATAGGAAATCTAATAGATTCAATCTTATCTTTAAGATTCAAAATCTATATATTATCTGTCATGCAACATGAATTGCATTGGATTTTTTGAAGGCACAAACTCATATGTCAATACTATGTCACTGGGCACTTGTTGATTATTGATGCTTGACACCTACAATTTACTCAACACATATACTAGCTCGGCATCTATTAGTCACTCAACAATTGAAACTTGCTTAGTACTATCTATCTGCTTGACATCTGAATGACTCAACACATATTGAATTTCTAGCTTGGTACATATTGTAACTCTGCATCTATATTATACTCGGCATCAACTTAGAAAGTTTCTTAAGTGTGTTGACACTCAATTGTCAAAACTAATATGAGATCAACAATCTCCCCCTTTGACATGAGTGTCAAAAACACTTAACTATACATGATGAATTTAATCTCTTCGAGTATATATACATTCTATTCAGCATATATACAAAACTTCAAAAAAATTCAAAATTTTGTAAAGAACTTTATACCTCAAAATTTGTAACTCCCCCTAAGTTGATGTGCCTTTGTTGTATCCAAAACTTCTCATGTTGGATTTGTCTCATATTGATTCTAATACTCTTTATCTATGCCTTGCCTTATCATTCTTTCTCTATTTGCTCTATTCTAACTCTCCTTTTCTTCCCTTGTAGTTATAGTTTCCTTTTAGCTTTTCTATATCTCTTGTTCAAATTTTTTTAAAGAACTTTATACCTCAAAATTTGTAACTCCTCTTGAGTTGATGTGCATTTTTTGTATCCAAAACTTCTCACGCTAGATTTTTCTCATGCTAATTCTGATACTCTTTATATATGCCTTGCCTTATCATTCTTTCTCTATTTGCTCTATTCTAACTCCCCTTTTCACATATTTTCCTTTGTAGTTATAGTTTCCTTTTGGTTTTTCTATATCTCCCCCTCAAAATTTATCTCCCCATTTTTTGATACTTATGTCAAAGGGATCTATACATTAACTAAATATTTTTCCAAAAAGGATATGTTTACCTCCATTACTATCCTCAGAGAAGCATCCCAGTTTTGTAGTGCCACTTCCAATGATTTTATCTAGATGGCTGACTCTACTGTAAGGTGAACTAGGTCTTCTAATATAGAAAGATTGGGGTCTTTCTTTAATACATTTTTAGCATAGGCTAGTTCTTTTTGCAAAATTTCCATGTGTGGGGTTATGAAAGATTGTATATGGATTAGTTTGACCTTTGTATTTGCCACATCTACTATTAACACAACTAGTTCCTTTTGAGTGTGAAGCATAGTGTGAAAATTCTTCTCACTCTAAGCTACATCTTTTGGTAGTTGCATAGCAGATAACTTCAAGTCTATTTCCAAGCTCATAATCCTTTGGCTAGTTTCCTATGTGAAGATGGAAGGATCACATAGCTTATATACAATGAGAAAATATTCTCAAGTACTTCCTTCACTTTTTCAATTTTCTTAGCCAATTCAACTTGTGAAAGTGAAATTTTAGTAGAGATTTTCTCATTTACCTTCACTTGAACTTTCCTTTCTAACCATTATATTAGTTTGGAATTTTTATCAAGGTCTTCATTTTGCACCTGGTCCACTATATTTGAAATTTTTTCCATAATTGGCTTTGTTTCATCAGCTGTTTGCAAGCTGAAGGCATCTAGAAAGATGTCCTTGATTTCATGTAAAGCTTTTCTTTACTTGTACTCATTCATGAGTATTTCCTACTTCTTTTTCCTTTCTACTACCTCTTGCATTAGATTGATCTTCTCAAGAGTAATATTATCATAGTCATACTTGGGGATGACTATGTTCTCATCTAATGTAGGATCTCCATAGTGAAGTACCCTTGCTACTCTTGTTGAGCTCGAGCTCGATGTAGATACTTGCAGTGGCATTACATTAGTACTTTGCTTTTGAAGCATTGTTGGAGTCCCTATTGTAGGCAAATTTACCAATGTTTGTATTACTTATTGCTCCTTCCCCTTAGGACTTTCCTTGTCCTCTTTAGATCTTTCCTTATCAATTATTGTGATTTGTGGGGCTCCACCTTGTACTTGTGCTATAGAGACTGATGTATCCATCTATCATGTTTTCTCTCTTGTAGGCTCTTTCTCCTCTACACCCTATGTCTTTTGTCTAATCATCAAGACATGAATTGTGGAGTCAAACATTGTAGATGTGTATACTACTATTTGCATAGTTGGTTGTCCACTTGTGGTTGTAGGGATGTAAGAAGGTAGTTCTTGTGGATTCACCTCATTCCTTGTTATATCTACTACAAATTTTTGTAGTTCTTCCACACTGACCAAAATTGGATTTGTACACAATTATGCTTGTAATGTAGTTTGGTCAAGAATCTTTTTGAGATCCTTTTTAGTTAATGGATTGATGTTCTGACTAGAGTTGTCAAGGACATCCTTTACAGTTATTGTATCTTTGGGTGTGGTGGTATCATGCGGAGGGCTCAAGGGTGGTAGTTGTGTATCTTACACACTCTATTCTTGTAGCTACTTCTTGGTAGTTGCCACTTTATCTATCCTTTGTTGTTTCTCCTCCATTATTTTTTCCCTTGACTCTTTTTCTGCTTCCTCCTCCTTGTCATTCTCTTTTTCTTCTTCATTGTCATTATCTTCAAGGGGATCCTCTTCTCCTGGTTTCACTATTGTCAATCCATATATCAACTTCCATATCTTTGTTGATTTATTTACAACATCTTCAATGTTATTCTAAAGAATGTTGAAGGCTCTATTCTTGGGAGAGAATTTTCTCCCATGCTTTTTTCTTGCTTTAGCGATCTGACCTTTTGTTAGCTCGGGCATTACCTTGGCTAAGGTTGATTCTCTTATTTCCTTTTCCATGTTTAGGTAGTAATTCCATTTATTTTCAATAATTGAATACAAATATTTTGGTATTGAGTTGTCAAGTTCAAGTGGAGTTGTCTTGAACCTGGACATCATGGTGTAGATAGATTCTTCCACTATGTTTTTCTCTTCTCTACTCAACTTACCAAAATCAACACCTTTCAAGCCAATAAAGTCAACATTATCCTTAATATTATCACAAATATTCCCTAAATTGGATTTAGATGAATGACTTACCACTCTAAACTAGCTTATGTCCTCTGACTCAGTCTTCTCTTCATTAGAGTTAGGTTGAGCAACATAGTTTCTTCTCAACATTTTCTTTGATGGCCCTTGTTTCTCTATTTCCTTCTTCTTCTTGTTGGCCTATTCTTTGACTTTTTGAGTGTTTTCCCTAGTGCTTTCTCTTGTTGTGGGATTGGTAGGGCTTGGTTTGGTACCTTTCTTGGGCTTTATAGTTGGTTTGATGACAATTTTTATTTTCTTTGGTTGAGGTTTAGTAGGTGCTTCCTCAACTTCCTCTTCCTTGGAACCCTCTTCTATATCTTCTCCCATGCCTTGTTTCAAGACAAGTGGTCCTTGATCCTATTCTCCTTCTTCCTCATCTTCCTCTTCATTATCCACCTCACCTTTTGTTGTGCCTTCACCAAATTTGGCCTTTAGCTTCTTTACTAATCTATCTTTCTTTTTCAAAACTAATTCTATTTTTAGTTCCATTTCCACCTTGGATCTAACAACATCATAAGTGCCAAAGGGTTTAGTACTTTTATCAACTTCCTCTATAAGTAAAGTTGTTACTACCACTAAAGCTTCATCAATATTGATTTCATAGCCAAGTGGCATTAGCCATCTAACTCTTGGCATTGCAACTTGAATATATGTATAATCAATGTCAACTAAGAAATAAATGTCATTGATATGCTACTCAATTAAGGAAATAGGTATCCTAAGCCTTTATCTCATAGACTTCTTAAAGTCTTCAAAATAGCTTGTCAAAATTGTTTCAAAATTTGCCTCTTTCTACTCTATGTATTCATTGATCTATACAGTATTTGATCTATTTGTTTTCCAGCCTATCTTACTAGAGGAAGGAAATTCATTCTGAACATAAAAGAATATGCATATCAAAATTGATCCAAATTTGCATTGGGCACTCTTGGACCTTCATATGGATCCCAAGTTCTCCATGATTTGTTGCAGTTGTAGCTCAGCTACATCATATGTTTGATCCTTCTTCACAATTTTATATCCTACATCAACTTCAATACAAGGCACATTGTACAATCTACTTGATTGATAGAATTGGTGAGAGATAACTCTAATAGTATATTCTATAAGAGTTTCCTTAATTGTTTCAATTTTCATATCCCTCTTATTTCATTAAGCACTAGTGTTCTTTTTAATGACCTCCTTTGAGTCACTTCTTAATGTTTTAGACTGATCTAGGGATGTATACCCTATAACTTGATGAATGACTCTCTTTGTTATCTTTATTGGTCCTCCTTCTAACCATAAGTATTCATCATTAATTCTTCTTAGTAAAAGTTTGATCCATTCTATTTTAAAGACTATAGGGAAGTCTAGGGTATGGGTAAGTCCCTTTTCTCAACTATGTTGTATTCTTCCTTCAACACTCCATTGTCACATAGTTTATTAAATGCTTCCCTAATCTCCATTTCTCCTATCCCACCTAATTTTCAATTATAGAATTTTTGAATGTCTTAAACTATAACTACTTTAGGGGGAATTATGGATAGGGTGCTAGCTAGATCATTCTTGTAGGCTACCTCAAGGATTGGTTTGAATTCTAGTTGTTTTACAACCCTACTAACTAGTTGAACTTCAAATCTAAATGCCATTTTGACAAACTAGGGTTTAATGAATTCAAACACTACGTAGCTTGGCACTCAAATAAATACCTTTAGATTGATGAAATTGCTCTGAATCTCTACTCAAATTTGTTTGAATGTTTTTCCTTCACTTGAAATTAGTTCTTTGCTTTGCTCATTCTTTGCTCTATATTTGAATGATGAAAAATGGTCAAAAAAATCAAACAAATACCCTTCAATAACTAGCATTAAATTCTTAGTGCTCATACTGCTATTAACTTGGTGTGTATGTATTTTCCTACATTAGTCACCATCAATGCAATTTTCCTTTTACTTGATAGCTGAAGGATTTACCCTTACTTAGCATCAACTAGCATAGTTTTACTCAAAATCAACTAATCACTCGACTTCCACTAGTTTTGTCCAATGACTTGGCTCATACTATGATTTCACTTGGAAACTAAAGGTAACTTTTCACACTTGATAACAATATGAAAGCTTTTGAGGATAAACTTGCATCTTTATTCATGTTATTTATATCCTTTGCAGTACTAACTTGTCTTGGAATTGATGTATGATAAAGCATTGTATATCAGTTCCTCCTACCTTCTTTATTTAAATGAAGTGTGACCACTTCACCTTTTAGGTGAAGTGATCCCTCCATTGGATGTGCTACTTCCATCTCTTTTCTTCCATATCTTATTCATCTCTCCTTTGATGTGTTCAACATCAACTTTCCCTTTTCTTTTGTTGAACTCAAAGTTGGATGCCTTTGATTTTGTTGGGAAATACTTGCTAATGTATCATATATTTAGGTAGCTAAAACAAGTGGTTTGACTCAACCACCTATTGTAGTTGCCACTAAAGTGTGTTCTTATATAGTTATTAGGAATGTGTCCATATTCTTGATTGTAGTGACAACTCTACCTAGTGTTGTAGTCCCAATTGTAGTGATGTCTATGACTATTTGTCTTTGTTGGTTGGTTTGGTGTCCACATAGGCTTTGTTCTGCATTTGAAGGCTCTATGTCCATACTTCTTTCAATTGTAGTAGTGATCTTCAAATCTTGGTGTCTTGATGGTTCTAGTCCTGTAGTTATGTGCCTGATGACCTTGCTTGTTGCACTTGTGATAGTGACCCATGTTTTTAGGTCTATCATGTTGATTGGTGTTCTTGCTCCTACACACATTAGAGTTATGTCCCTTTTTACCAAAAAAATGATAGGTGGGTTTTGTATTCTTACCTTTTTCACTTCTTTCTTCTACAGTCTTAGATGACTCTCCTTCTTTAATGTTGGAGTACCCTAGTCTTGAAGTGTCATTACTAGATATTGGTAATTTTAGTAGTTGTGCAAAGTACTTGATAGCTTCATTAGTTTTGTTGAAACTTTATGCAATTTATTTTTCTCTTCTCAAGTAATTTTCTAGTTGTTCATTTTGCATCGTCAATGTGGAGATCTCAATGTCCTTGACATTTAGCTCATGATGAGCATTCATCATTTGGCTTAGGGTGTCTAGCTGCATGTTGGAAACTCTTGCAAGCTGACTTGACTTTTCCTCTAGTTTGTTGGCAATTTTCTCTTGTCATCTTCTATCATAGCTTTATCTTCAATGGCTCTCTTCTTCTGCTCAATCACTTCACAAAGCATCATGGCTTGTGATTCATGTTCAATCTTGAGAGTTCTGATCTCTTCTGCTTGAGCTTTGTTCTTCTCCATTAGGTCTGCAATTGTTACACCATATTCCTTAGAATCTCCATTGGAAAACACTTTTGTGGTGTCAATCTCCTTGTAATATGTATCATTCTTATCTATGGTGATGTCTTTCCTTCTCTTTAGGGATTTCCTCAATTCTTCCCTAGCTTCTTCTAGAGAATGTAAAATGAGATATATTTCAATCTCTTGGTTATCTATAATATTCCCAAGCTTGTAGACTTCCATTTCTAGATATTTTCTTCAAGCTATAAGGCTTATCCTTGTAATAACTTGGCTCTGATACCAATTGTTGGAATTTACAAGTAGGAAGTATACTTCTAAGAGGGGAGGGGTGAATCAGAAGTATCAAACATTAAGCTATAAAACTTTTAACTAAAATCATTACATGTATGTAACATTTCTAATTAACATGACAGTAAAGGCATGCATGAAAATAGATAACACACTATTTGATCACTTAGAAACCCTCCAAAATGAGAAGGCAAAATTGGGGTGGGGATGACACCCACAACTTATCACTATAGCAATATGTAACTTGTCAAGGTTGCAAAGTTTTACTATCCACAATGGTCTACCCTATGAGAGGCCTACCCTATTAAAGGCTCCAACACTTTGTTAAAAGTGTACCTTTTTAAAGGATTTACAAAAAATTCACTTGGAATGTCACCCTATTAAGCAGAAGTATCAAACATTAAGCTATAAAACTTTTAACTAAAATCATTACATGTATGTAACATTTCTAATTAACATGACAGTAAAGGCATGCATGAAAATAGATAACACACTATTTGATCACTTAGAAACCCTCCAAAATGAAAAGGCAAAATTGGGGTGGGGATGACACCCACAACTTATCACTATAGCAATATGTAACTTGTCAAGGTTGCAAAGTTTTACTATCCACAATGGTCTACCCTATGAGAGGCCTACCCTATTAAAGGCTCCAACACTTTGTTAAAAGTGTACCTTTTTAAAGGATTTACAAAAAATTCACTTGGAATGTCACCCTATTAAAGGATTTACAAAATGGTTGTTAAGCCAACCTATCTTCATAGGATTTTCATTCTCCTAATACAATTGATAGAAAGTATAGTAGAATGTGTTAACACGATCACTTACAATCTTTAATTACTAATTTCAAATCAACGTCTAGTATATTTTGATCTAATCCTCTTTGATCTGATATGATTTTGTATGAAGTGTTGATACTCTATACTTTAGTTAACTGATCTGACAATTCCCCTATTTTACTTAGTCATCTTGAATGTATTCATCACCCTTATGTTGTTTTCTATCTTTCACTATGTCATTCCTCTCTTCAATTACTTGAATTATGGAGCTTCTTCCTTCTTAAAAGGTTTTCATGACTCAAGGTTAAGTATGAATCTACGGCTAAGATTCATCTATTTTACCTCTTTAGCATTACATTTATTTGATTAGTTACATGCAGAGTACATAGGAAATCTAATAGATTTGATCTTATCTTTAAGATTCAAAATTTGTATATTAGTTTTCATGCAACATGATTTGGATCTAAGTCTGTGAAGGTACAAACTCATATGTCAATACTGTGTCACTTGGAACTTGTTGATTACTAATGCTCAGCACCTATAGTTTACACAACACATATACTACCTTAACATCTATTAGTCACTCAATAGTTGAAACTTGCTCGACATTGTCTATCTACTTGGCATCTGAATGACTCAGCACATATTGAACTTCTATCTTGGCACATATTATAACTTGCCATCTATATTATACTCAGCATCAACTTAGAAAGTTTCTTAAGTGTGTTAACAGTTAATTGTCAAAACCAATCTGAGATCAACAAGAGCTTGTGGTAAAGAAGATAATGGGAAAAGAACTATTTCCATATCCCATTTTGGTAAGATCTTCAAATATTCCTTTTTATTAAATTTTGAGTATACTAATAATATCTCTGAATATGAATAATTGATCCTAGGATTGAATCTTGGGAAGACACATAAGATTAAAATACTTTCTATTTTTAGTTACATTGAGTTAATTATAGACCAGATTTAAAATAAACTCATCACTAAGAACTCTAGGTTAAATAAATATAGGAATTATGTTTTCGATTTAATTGAATCATTTCATGCATTTCCAATCACATGCATTTATAGGGAAAATAATTTCCTAGTTAACTTGATGGCTAATCTAGCAACTAGACAAGTTGGCATTATGTTAGAAGAAACTATAGGTTTAAATCAAGAATAGACCATCTTTACTAAACAATATACATAATTGGAATGTGTTTGACAATGAAAAATATGTACTCAAGTTCCTAACTTGTGAAGAGTAATACCAAGATCAAATCATTGACTTGAACAAATATGTGAAACATTAAGGTGGCAAGGAAACTTTGTTTGGGAAAGAAGTAATGTAACTCAAGATAAATAAGATACCAAGGGGATTGGTAGCATTAGAAATATTATATAATGAGAATGAAATTATAAAAGCCTCTAAACCCACCACTATATAGAGAGAGATTGAGAATATTAATCTTGGGAATGAGCACACCCAAAAGGAGATCTTTATAGACAAAAAAATATCCCCTAAACTGAGATCAAAATTAATTTCCTTATTGAGGAAGTACTAGCACATATTTTTTTTGTCATATGATGAGTTAAAGGCTTAGAGGGAAGATTTATTCTAGCATGAAATACCTCTATAACCTTATGTAAAATACTTTAGATAGAGGTAAAGACTTATTTTCTGATTGTTGGTCCCTAAGATGAAAGAAGTGTTGGAAATGAAGAGTGTAACTAAGAGGGGAGGGGTAAACTAGTTACCACAAAAATAATTTGATGTCCCTAGATTGCAATTCAAACATTCCACTAATCATGTAAAATCATTCAACTCAGTTAACACTAGAATATTACTATCACTCAGTTAACAAAGCAATCTTATGATTATTAAATTGTTTTAGCCTTTAGTAACTTAGTTGCAGAAACATAAACCATAAAGAAAATAACATTAACATAGATGACACCAAGATTTAATATGGAAATCCAATTTGGGAAAACCACCATGTAACTAGTTACAATATTTTTCAATCTTCTAAAGTGAGCCCTATTAGGAGCCAACCCTATTTATGGTTACAAAACATATTGTTTGTTAGAGGATTTAGATGACCCTATTAAGAGTGGCCTGATTAGAGGTCTTAAAACACTTCAATCATGAAATTTCACCTTGTTAGAGGATTTAAAATATGATTGTTAAGTAAAATTTTTTAAGAGATTTCTTTATTGCTATAGTTATTAGAAGGTAATAGAAATTTGACCTAATTTATGAAGCAACTATCTTTGCAGATTTAGATCTTTGTTCTAGCTTGACCTCTGGATCCTTAGGAATTAGATGTTCTTCGCAACTTATCTTCCACACTTTACTACTCTACCTTTTTCTCACATATCCATCTTATTTCATATTCCACTTGTATCTCTTTATCCTCACAACTTGACCTTTCTCATATATCATAACCTAGGAAAAGTTAGCTTGAATAACCTTGCAAATAATCAATAAACATCCAAGTAGTTAGCCTCAATAAATTAATTATTAGACAATTGCATTATTTTATCACTAAATCAATACTAGGATTAAACACTCAGTTAATATTGTGAGTCGTTTAATGCATGACTACTTTTTTAATACTAAAAGTAGGATACCCTTCATTAACCAACTTCTCAGTTAATATTGAAAGCTATTCTTTACCTAACTATTGGTTCAATACTAAAATATGCAAGGTTAATACTACAAACTCTCCATTGCTTAGTTAATAGTCATATTTGTGTAACGTCAATGAAAACATATAATTGAAGAATTATTTCCAAAAAATTCCCTCTTTGGCATTGATGACAACACAACATGTCAACATAAACTACTAAGAGTGTGAGCAATTAGATAATATCCTTAGTTTCATTCTAATTCTCATCCATACCAACTCCCTCTATGATTCTACCTGGACTTTTCTTATCTTGATCCACATAAATTCTCCCTCTTAAATGTATCAACACTTTGCTATGGACTACTATCATTTTCTCTCTCTTTTCTTTAAAATATATTATCTAGATATCTTCCTTCTGAGATACAAAGTTTTCCCTCTTTCTCTTTGACATTGAACTCTCCCACACTCTTCCTTTTATTCACTAAACTCTCTCTCTTTGACATCAACTTGCAAAGGATATAAACTTTGGATTTACTATGTACCTCATGTACCGATTCATACACAATATTCTTTGTATTTCACACTTGAAGTGTGAGAATCTATATCAACTGTGTATATCTTCAAAGGAGCTTGGTTGATGCCTCACTATAGTTTTCTTTAGTGATAATCAAATAGGATAATAACCACTAATTTACCCCTTAGATACATAAATGAATCCTTAGGTAAAGCCTTAGTAAATATATCTATTATCTACTCCTTGGTGTTCACATATTCCAACCTTGTCTCTTTGTCTTGAACAAATTCCCTTAAGAAATGTTACTTGATTGCAATGTTTTTCTTTTTTGTTTGTATCATAGGATTTTTGGATATATTGATTGCAATATCAAGTTTGGTGTGTACCACATACTAAAGTTTCCCAATCATTGATCTATAAGTAGTCTTATATACCTCCTTTGAAACATCATTCTTTGCAAGTTTATGTCTAGTAGACATAGGTGTTCTAATTGGTTTGGAATCTTCCATTCCAAATACTTTCTATGTTTTCCTAGTGTACTTTGATTGAGTGATGAATATGCCATCCTTCATCTGATGAACTTGAAGACCACAAATAATTTTATCTCTCCAAACATAGAAATTTCAAATTTTTTGCTCATTTCTTTAGAAAATTATTTTCATAACATCTCATGTCCTCTAAATATGATATCATCTACACATATTTCTATATGTAATATCTTGTCATGTGGTCCTTCCTTAATATACAAATTACTATTATCATTTGCCTTTTCAAAACCAATTATTACCAATTATCCATGTACTCTTTCATGCTATGCTCTAGGATTTTACTTCAATCCATATAACACTTTGTGAAGTTTACATACCATGCCTCTTTTTCTTGGATCAATGAAACCTTTAGGTTGTTCAATGTATACTTCTTCCTCCAAAACTCTATTCAAGAAATATAATTTAACGTCCATCTGATATACTTTGAATCCCTTTTATGTTGCATATGCTAGAAGTATTATGAATCCTTCAAGTCTTGCAATAGGGTTAAATGTGTCCCTATAGTCAATACCTTTTTGAGCATAACCTTTGCATACTAGTTAAAACAAATTACCTTTTTTCTTATTGCAAGTCCCAACCAAGTTTCCTTTTCCATCCAATAGTTTATCTTTTCCATTCATGAATTCTACCTTGTATCCTATGTTTCTTAGTTGTGCTCCACTAAGTAGGTTATGTCTAAATCCTTCAACCAAGTAGGAATTTTCACATTTTATTCCTTCAATTAATACTATGATTACTTTTCCTTTTACACAACATGGTTTATTGTTTCCAAATCTAACACTTCCACCACCATAGTGTTCTAAATGTTCAAACTTGATTTTGTCACCAGTCATGTGATGGGAACAACCACTATCTATGATCCATGTCTTATTTTTGCTAACATGAGAGATAAGTGTCATCATTATCAAATTCAACCTTAATAGCAATGTAAACTACTTCTTCATTATCATTACTATCACAATCTTTAGCAATATAACAAGATTTCTTGCCTTTGTCCCTGAAATCCTTGTAGTTCTCAAAGTATTTCTTTCCTTTGAACCTATTATTTCTTTTCTCATCTTTATCTTCTTTGTTTGGACATCTTGCAGCAATATGACCAACCTCTTCACATGAGAAACAAATCAATGAAATCTTGCCTCTAGATTTTCCTTTCCCTTTTTATATTCTTTTTGCAAGTAGAGCTCCAATGGCTTCAAGGTATTCATCTTAATTATCTTCTTCTTCACTATCAACCTATTTTCTTTTTTAGTTTCCTCCTTTTATGCGAAGGGTTAGTTTGGCTTTGAATGAGAATTCAAGGTTTCTAGATGTAGGAAAATATTATAAAAGTTATCCAACTCAAAAGCAATTAATCTTCCCACAAGTGCATCCATGGTTGTTTTATTTTTAGGATTACATCTCATTGCTTGAATTTCTGAAACTCTAACTACATAAATGGGAAGAAAAGTTCTTAGTACCTTATGGACCATTTTCTCATTATTTGATGCAGAAGCATTGAGCTTGGATTTTGGTGGAGTTATGATTTTTATGATTAGGGATGTGTTGGAGACACATTAGAGAACCTCTCCTCATGATTTCATAGAGATTAGATGGATTGAGGTGAAGTTTGAGTCGTTTTACCTTGCTTCTAGAGATGTGTTTATCGGTTCCTATTGCAGGCCATGTAACTAATTTTCAAAAATGAGTTATAGGATTAAAATTTAAAAGATTAAAGAGGGCCTAGAGTAATAACTACACTTTAGAGTGCAAGTTCCAATTCAATCAAATCTATGAGATATCATAATTTTACTCAAATGTCGATTTTTGGAATCTAATTGTTGTTTTAGGCTGACTTGTGGCATCTAACTTATTTATTTGTATTTAATTTGAGTTCTGGGATGACTTGTGGCTTATATTTGTATAAGTAGGGTTTTTGGGGAAGTATTTTTTTATTATTCATCCATCTTGGAGAGGAGGGGGTGGTAGAGGAGCAAATTTAGAGAAGAGCAAGTAGCTATGTCTTGGAAAATAAGGAGATTGCTTTGTGGGCTTGCAAGCACAAGTTGAGATCTTCCTTGGGGATTTCTACCAGAGTGTGGATCTAGAATAGCTAGGGTTTTATTTGGATCTTGAGGGATCTTGTAGAATTAATTTTATAATTATTGTATATATTTGGCAGTAATGGAGAAAGCCATACAATCAGGCAGATTGTGTGTAATCAATTATATTTTATGAATATATTATTGCAATTTGGTATCAGATCTTACATTATTGCTTCTTGCTATTGTGCTTTTGTTCTATAGTTATTTATTGATGGTTAGGACATCTCCTTTGGGGATACTCCTACCTTGCACCATGTCAAGTGGTATTAGAGTGAAGGTTGTTCCTAAGCATGTAGACAGATCACCAAAGCTAAGGCAGTTTGCACCACGACTTGGGTTAGAGAAGTAGATATAAGTTGGTCATGATATGGTGGTGGATTTTTATTCTAGATTACTAGATCTCTTTTTTGTGAGGTGGTAGATTATGGTTCTAACTTTCAATTGTAGAGGGGCTGCAAATGGATCAATGGATGCGAAGATGGAAGACTAATCTTGTTGAGGCATGATCGTAGAGAGTTTGTGGATTGCAGATCTGTGATCCTAGACTTGTGATATGGTTCCTAATTATTCATGTGAGGTGATAGGTTGTGATTTGACTTACAAAGAATTTTTTTTTTCACAAGGATCATGGTAAAGATTTGTTGCAAAGGTTTTACAAAGATCTTGGTAGATAGCTCTGAGAGGATTGGACCCTAAGATCATTGTGAATCTCTATGATGTGGTGGAGAGGAATTTTTCTAAGATGTATGCTCAAGTTGAACCTAGTTTTTCTGATTGAACTAAGAAGGTGGTTGCTTAGTTTGAAACTAGTTCA
The DNA here is from genome assembly GCA_028749045.1 of Cupressus sempervirens. NCBI lineage: Eukaryota > Viridiplantae > Streptophyta > Pinopsida > Cupressales > Cupressaceae > Cupressus > Cupressus sempervirens. The sequence continues at coordinate 654,209,860 of CM053793.1, read as the reverse complement.
GATGATCCATATAAGGATGGGATGATGAAGGCATTTCATAGATGTTTGTGGAGTTGAAGTATATCAATCTAGAAGAGAGTTTTTTGGTCAGTTAAGAGACTTGTTTGTGAGAGAAGATGGCATAGGAAGGTTGAGGTGGTTGGTTTTGGTTTTGTTGATTAGATTGTGGAGTCTAATAAAAAACTTGCAAAACAACTGGAGATTTTTACTAATGATATTCCTATACTTGTTGATGCTTGGAAAAAGGTTTGTTTTCATGATTAGTTGGTTGAGTTTGACATGTAAATTTTAGAGTGCTTGGTCGTGGATGATTTGGTTGCTATTGGTGGTGCATTATGTATTATAGAGCATCTTATTGTGAGTGATGAGATTGTTGGTGTTGTGAGTTTGACATGTGTTGATGGAGATCTACATTTTTTTTTTTGATGTGGAGTTTGTTGCTACTAATGTGTGGTTTGTTGATGCTGGTATGGATTCACAAGTTGTTAATGTGGATGAAGGTATGTTGTTGAAGCATTATGTTTAGTTTGTTCTTAGGTGTGAACATGTTGATCAAATGGTTGAGATTCTAGTATTTGAAAAAATAATATAGATGTGGATGACGAGAAAATTTGTTTTCTTGTCCCTATTGGAGTGGAAACCTTTAGTGAAGATGAAGATGGTTATTGCTCTTTCTTTGAGCATCAAAGTGTGGGACACACTTTTCTATTTATCTGGGGAGTCTGATGAAAGAGGATTGAGCTTGGATTTTAGCGAAGTTATGCTTTTCATGGTTAGGGATGTGTTGGAGATACATTGGAGAATCTTTCCTCATGATTGCATAGAGATTGGATGGATTGAGTTGAAGTTTGAGTCATTTTACCTTGCTTCTAGAGATGTGTTTTTAGGTGACTATTGCAGGTTGTTTAACTAATTTTCCAAAATGAGTTAGAGAATTAAAATTTTATGGATTTTAGAGGACCTTGAGTAATAAGTACAATTTAAGGCACAAGTTCTAATTCAATTGGATCTACGATATATCGCAATTTTACTCATATATCAATTTTGGGCATTTAATTATTGTTGCATGTCGACTTGTGGTATTTAACTTATGTATTTGTATTCTAGGCTTACTTGTGGCTTAGATTGGTATAAGTAGGGGTTTTGGGGAAGTATTTTTTTATTATTTATCCATCTTGGAGAAGAGGAGGTGGTACAGGAGAAAATTTAGAGAAGAGCTAGTAGTTGCAGCTTGGAAAACAAGGAGATTGCTCGGTGGGCTTGTGAGCACAAGTTGAGATCTTCTTTGGGTGTTTCTACTAGAGTGTGGATCTGGACTAGCTATGGTTTGATTTGGATCTTGAGGGATCTTGTAGAACTAATTTTACAATTGTTGTATGTATTTGGTCATAATCGAGAAGGCCTTACAACCAGACACATTGCATGTAATCAATTATATTTTATGAATACATTATTGTAATTTGGTATTAGATCTTGCATTATTGCTTCTTGATATTGTGTTTCCATTGTGTGGTTATTTTATAGGGGCTAGGAAATCTCCTTTGGGGATTCTCCTACCTTGTACTACATCATCATTTATATCTCCTCCTATAGCTTTGATTTCACTCACACTCTCTTTGACTCTTTCACTGTAATGGACAATGTTCATACCTTCTTTCATTTTTAGTCGATCAAACTTGCCTCTCAAGATCAAATACAATAGGACGATCTTTAACCTCATCAAATTCAGAATAGTTGAGAGAAGAAGCTATATCAATCACCATTATATTGTGATCCTTTATCTCTTTCATATGTTCCACTGTCATAGGTTTAGGTGGTGATACATTTATTTTTTCCAAGTAGAAAAAACCAATATCACTAATGCTTGATAGGTGCAGCTTCATCAACTCTTGCCATGTTGAAAAGTTATCTCTGTCAAGTTTGGGAATCTTCCTTCTATATGGCATCCTAATCTTCAGCATAGGTCCTTGAAACCTTTCCTACAATAACCAAATTCTCTAATACCAATTTTTGGAAATGAAGAGTTTAATTGAGAGGGGATGGGTGAATCAGTTACCACAAAAATAATTCCCTATCTCTTGATGTCAATTCAAACTTTCCACTGATCATGCAAAATTGTCAAACTTGGTTAACACTAGTATATTATTGTCTCTCAATTAATAGAGCAATCTTATGATTATTAAACTATTTTAGCCTTTAGTAACTTATTTACAAGAACATAAACCATAAAGAAAATACACATGAACATAGATGATACCAAGATTTAACATGGAAACCCAGTTTGGGAAAACCACCATGCAAATAGTTACAATATTTTCACTCTTGTGAAGTGAGCCCTATTAGGAGAAAACCTTGTTAAGGTTACAAAGCATATTGTTTGTAGAGGATTTAGATCACCCTATTAGGAGTGGCTTGGTTAGAGGTCTTAAAAAACTTCGATCATGTAATGTCACCTTGTTAGGGGATTTGCAATATGATTGTTAAGTCAACACTATTAAGATATATCTTTACTACTACAATGGTTAGAAGGTAATAATAATTTGACCTAATTTATGAAGAAACTATCTTTGCATATTTAGATCTCTATTTTGGCTTGACCTCTACATCCATACTGATCATATGTTCTTTGCAACTTATCTTCCAAACTTTCCTACCCTACCTTTCGCTCACATATACATCTTGTTATTACAAACAATTGATCAATTGTATATGTTCTTTGATGTTACACAAAATGTCATATATTTACCAGTTAGTATATATCAAGCTCACTTAGGAAATGAAGATAGTTTCCTATGTCTACTGAGAATTCTAGTATTTTCCAAGTTTACAAGACATTGTTTACCAAGTTCACTCGAACACTTAGGAGAAGTCCATAGAAGTTCAATTTTAAGTGAGCTCACTCGTTTGATAAAAGAAAAGTTGGATGGAACTAGTTATAACTAAGCTCACTTGCTAACCAAATAAAAGTTACTATAGTGTTAACTGAGTTCACTTGGTTAACACAAGAAAATCATTTCAATGTTAGTGTCTACTAAGCAAGGTTAGCTAACAAAGGATTTTCTTGTTTTGGCATATTGAGTTTAATGGATTTGTTTATTGGTTCTAGCCAACTAAAGAGATGAAGTATTATTGTTCTAAGTTGTACACAATCCAACTTGACAATGTATATGATATAAGTATAAGGTCAAGTTGAGGATTGAAGATAAGAGAATGTGTGGAAGATAAGAAGATGCTTAAAAGAAGCGAATTGGAGGCATAAGTAGAATATCCTTGTTAGGATGTAAAGATTAATCTAATCAGGAAGGGTCAAGTATTCAAGCTAGAATTGAGATCTAAAATTAGTAATATAGTTGCATCAACAATTAGGTCATTTTATTGTTACTCTCTAACCATTGTAGAAGTGAAATAAATGTCTTAACAGAGTTATCCTAACAACTATTTTCCAAATCGTCTAACAAGGTGGCATTTCTGGATTGAAGTTTCTTAAGACCTCTAACAAGGTAACTCCTAATAGGGTGATTAAATCCTCTAATAGGGTCATGCCTAATAATGTGTTTCATAACCTTTAATAGGGTTGGCTCCTAACAGGGCTCACTTCATAAGAGTGAAAATTAGTAACTAGTTCCAAAGAGTTGTTTTTCCCAAATTGGGTTTCAATGTTAAATCTTGGTGTCACTTGTGTTCATGCTATTTCTTTTATGTTTATGTAACTAAGTTAATAAGGTTAATCACACTTAATATCTTAGGATTTTCATGTTTAATATTTTCCTAGTAACATTTCATATTATAGTGTTTGCTAAGTTACAACATATTGGTAGTGTTAACTATGTGCCTGTGTATTAACCGAGTGATAATAGTTTCAGCAGAGTTTATGTTTTGTATTGATATCTAAGGGATATGGGATTTATTTAAGTGGTAACTAATTCACCCCTTCCCTCTCAAATACTCCTCTTATATTTCCAACAATTGGTATTAGAGTTTTTGGTGCTTGTAAAGAAGGTTTCAAAGACCTAAGCTAAAGATCATGATGTCTTACAAAAGAGAAATTCCCAAGTTGAACAAAGATAACTTTGAGGCATGGCAGGAACTTATGAAGCTACATCTGGCAACCATTAGTAATCTAGGTTTGAAACATTTGAATACCCATTATAAAGCTACTACTAGAACTATGACTATGGAGGAAATTGTTGAAAAGAAGAATCATAACATTATGATGATTGACATTGCATCTACTCTTAACTATGTTGAATTTGATGAAGTCAAAGGGTGTGCTACTGCTCATGAGATGTGGGAAAAAACTAAAAGATATCTATGGAGGTGATGATAATGTGAGGAGAGAAAAGGAAAAAATCATGACATTTCAGTTTGATTAGATGAAGATGAGGGAAGATGAAAATATTTCAAAATATGTTGAGAGATTCAAAGCTAGTCTAAGTGCAATCAAAGCCTCTAGAGGGAAAATTGATGATGTGATAATGGTCAGAAAGGTACTTAGAACCCTTCTTCCTATCTATGCAATGAGAGTTTTAGTTATTCAAGAGATGAGATGTGATCCCAATAATAAGATAAATTTGGATTCTCTAGTGGGAAGGTTGACAACATTTGAGCTAGATAACTATGATAATTATGTTCCTAGTTCTAGCAATCTTGAGTCTACATTTGAATCCAAGTTGTCACTCAAGAAGAAAGTTGCAAATTCTAAAGGAAAAAAATCTATAAGTGAAGAGGAAGAAGTTTTGATAGTGATCTTGAAGCCATTGAAGCCCTGCTTGCAAGAAGATATCCCGAAGGCAAAGGAAAGTACAAAGGTAAAATTCCTTTAATGTATTTTTCTTACGAAGAAGTTGGTCACATTGCTACAAAGTGTCCAAATAGAGAAGAAAAAGAAGAAAAGAAGAACAACAAGTACAAAGGAAAGAAGGATTTCAAAAATTATGTAAAGACTACAAGGACAAAGGTAAGAAGTCTTGTTTAATGGCTAAATATTTTGATAGTAGTGATGATGACGAAATGGTTTATATTGTTGTAAAAGATTAATTGTATAATGAAGAAGATAAGGTGGCACTTATTTCTCATGTTAGCAAAAATGATACATCGATTATTGATAGTGGTTGTTCTCATCATATAATCAGTGATAAAAAAAAGTTTGAACATATGGAACACTATGATGGTGGAAGTGTAAGATTTGAAAACAATGAACCATGTTGCATAAAAGGGAAAGGTTTTATTTCTCTAACCAATGAACTCAAATGTGACAATGCTTATTGGGTTAAATGACTTAAATATAATATACTAAGTGTGGCATAGTTGAATAACATTGGATTCAAGGTATAATTCATGAATGGGAAGGCCAAGCTACTAGATGGAATAGGAAATCTAGTTGGGTCTAGTAATCAAACAAAAGGTAACTTATTCTACCTAGATCTAAGTGAAAGTTCATGTTTCATTGCTCAAGTAGAAGAACCTTGGTTATGGAATAAAATATTTTTCATGTGAACTTTGATAACCTAATCAAGATAAGTAAAAAAAAAAGAGTAAGAGCTTTCCTAATCTAAGGAAACTAGATATGAGCCTATGCAAGAATTGTTAAATTGGTAAGTGTTAATTTTAGATTGGTTCTGACATATGAGTGAAAATATACTTAAGTCATTTACTTAGTTCATGAACGAAGGATATTTAGTATGTGTCAAGTACCTAGTAAGTGTCGAGTCACTTAAGTGATGAGAAAATAGTAAATGCCAAGTTATTTAGATGTCAAGTGATCAATGGATGTCAAGACATTGAGAGGCTGAGTTACAGCATTGAAGTTGTGATTAGTATCGAGCACCAGGAATTCAAGTGTTGAGTTATATAGTTTTGACATAGTTGTTTGTAATGGCACAAACTTTTATGTAAACCATTTTTCGGCTGACTTAAGGATTTTTTTTATGACCTTAGATGATAAGGATGAATCTTAATTTTGAATCCCAATGCATTACATGCATCCAATCAGAAAAAGGGAAGGATTAAGTAGCAATATGGGTGAATCACAATCATTGATTCATACCTAACCTAAGTCACCTAGGTATTCTTAAGGAGGACAAACCCTAAACTTTTTATGAATGTTTTTAGGAGAAAGGAGAGAAGTTTGCATGAAAAAAAAAACCATTCATGGTGACTAAGGAGTAATAATGCAAGTTACATTGGAGAATCAATTAGAGGAGAACAAAGGAAAGGAATTAGAAGACAAAGGAGATACATCTAATCAGAAAGTATCAAGTATGCATCAAGAAAGAATTGATCTGACATCAAGTAACAAAGTGCTAACTGAAGGATCATTGCTCAGATATTCTAATAGGTGAATTAGTTAAATCTCTTAATAGAGTAGTCTTGACAAGTTGTTATAAATCTTTTAACAAGGTGCTTACTTTATTGTAAGTTAAAGTCTTTTTACTAGGCACACTTCTAATTGGGTGTTGAAATCCTTTAACAAGGTAAGGTCCAACAATATTGTAAGCCTTTAATAGGGAAGATCATGTTTCATGATCAAAAAAGTATAACCTTCATTAGATACACTTTATTACTATAGTAGTTGAGATTTGTGGGTGTCATCCCCACCCCAATTTTAACTTCTTGTTGGAGAGTTTCTGGGTAACCAAATATCTCGTGTCATACATGTGTTGAATGTTTTACTTTCATGCTATGGATGTATATACTTAATTTGGTCTTTCAATTGATATGCATAGATTGTGAGATGGATGTGTGGTGAATGTTTTTTTGAGGTTGAAAGTTTTAACTGCTTATTTACACCCCGCTTCCCAGAGTTTACTTCCGTATTATATTTCCAATAGTTGGTATCAAAGTTGAGTTCTCTAGAAATAAAGCTTTGCAACTTTGAGGAAAGATCTTGGAAATAGAAGTCTACAAGTTGGGAAAGACTATTGAGAACTAGAAGATTGAAATACAACTTGCCCTACATTAGTTGAATAAAGCAAGAAATGAGTTAAAGTGATCATTGAAAAGAAGAAAGGAAACAACTATTGAAGCGAATGAAACACACTACCAAGATATTGACACTAAGAAATTGTTTCCAGATGGAAACACCAATAAATTTGATGTACCAGTGGAAAATCTGATGGAAAAGAATGGAGCCCTAACTATAAAGGTCAAAAATCTCAAGAGAGAACAAGAAGTCTAATTAGTATTTCTATGTGAGGTGATCGAGAAGAAAAATAAAGTTGAAAAGGTCAAAGTCATAATTGAAGATGACAAAATAATTTTGACCAATATTTTGGAAGAGAAAACATTAGAGATAAATAAGATTGCTAACATGCAATTGGAAATATTGTGTCAAATGATGATTGGAAATCATGAATTGAATGAAAAATATATTGAGATCACAACACTAAAGTTGTAGAATGAACAACTGAGAAATTATCTAAAAAGATAAAAAGAGTGTTGAAATTTTCAACAAACCTAGTGAAGCCATCAGGTATTTTGAGCAATTGATGACATGTCCTAGATCTAACAGTAATATGTCTAGATTGGGTCACACTATACAGAAGAAGGAGAATCATCCAAAAGTGGTGAATAAATAAGTAAATAAGGTAAAAACCCCAAACCTACTTGTAATAATTATGGTAATATAGGTCATACTACCTATTGGTTCCCAAAACCATAGATTAGAATCCTACGAGCCTTGCCTACTTGATTTTGGGATATCTAATTGGTTGTGACCAACTTGACAAGATCAACCATTCAATCTTAGATCCTCTACGCTTCTAGCTCAGAAAAACCAAGGTTGCTGCACTTGATCTTGGATAAAAAACTTGGATCCAAGGTGTTTATAGTAGATAGATTTAATGCAAAGATAGTTTCTTAAAAGGGAAGAGGTTAAGGAAATTTTTGGATTGCTAGTAGTGAGTATTAATCTTTGAAAATATGATTACTTCAATAAACTTGTGCATGCTAAAATAAGATCAAAAGTGAATTATTAAAACAAATAGATATCAAATCCTTAAAGGAAAGAGACTAAATTAATGCCAGCATCTTGATTGTGAATTATGAGTGAGTTATTGATCAATGCCAAAAATTTAAAAGGTTGATAGAGTCAACACTATATGTTTTCACATACAACTCTATGATATTATGTATATTAAATCTATAAAAATTCAATTATTAGGATGCATCAAATCACTTCATATTCATGCATATTTGAATTAGACTATGATGTTTTAATACTTATAGACAAAATAGATACAAATATGGAAACAAACACAATATTTCACAATATTTGTAGTTATCGAGTTTAAATGGCAACAAACAATTTGATCCACTTATCCTAATAGAAATTTATTAATAGAAAATAAAGATGGTCATAAAGGATGAACTATATAGTATTTTAACTCTAAAGAAAATAAAAAATCTTAGTGATTATACTACAGAAAAAATAACATTGAAGACACTCAGATGTTGATGCTCCACTCAACACAATTTGGTCTCAAACAATATCAAAATTTATGCCCAATAATTTAATATCCAAGATCTTGGTTCAAGCTTCAATATTTTTTCCAAGGAAGGAATTTAAATATCACATATGCTTTTAGAATATGTAGAGAGTTTTGGTATATCTGAAAAATGGGCTTTGTTTGATTTTACATTACATACTTAGAAACTATCAAAGGGTGTCAATTACTTTTTCCAAACATTGCCTCTTTTCACAAAAAATAACTAATCCACTAATCCCTCAATATTTTTACAAAAGAAAATTTAAATCATGGATGATTAAATTATATAAGATAAAAAAGGGCTCCAATCATTTGAATTCCTCCATGTATCTAACAAATGTTGCAATCTCCATCATTGAGCATATGATCATTGTACATATGTCAAACTCTTGATGGTCCCAACCTTCTTCAGACCATGCTTGAAAAACTCTCTCTAGTTCTACATCTAATGTTAACTTAGGATCATAACATTTGTATGTGCGTAGAGTGCCACAGAAAGATTTTGTCACATATGTAGTATCTCTATTAAACAGATGTGGTGCATCATAATATTCTTCCAATTTTTGACAACTCCTTCATCCAAACATACACTTGCCACAAATATATAGAGCATTATAAGTAAAATATATAGGTAATAATTATTAAGAAACAATACCAAAAAGCCACATGGAAAACGTTGATGCTAAGGAGAACAAATATGCTTCAATGGGTTGCATATTTATTTTGAGCTTCTTCAAATTAATTTCTCCCTTGAATAATCATAACTTTAATATTTATAATAGCTACAAACTTTTGCTAGTATGAGATTTGACTTCTATATGTCCCTATTCATTTAACAACACTTTTTAAAGATGTGGCAAATAGTTTTTTAGGCTCCTTCATATCACCATGCATCAAAATTACTACTGGCGACTTGTATTGCACTTAAAACTTGTAATTTGGAAGCCAACTACTCAATATTTGTACATCACTATGATGGTCGTAGCCTCTCCATGTGAAAAAATGATGGCTACAAAAGTATTTGTAACAATTATATTCATTCAAACCTCTATTGTGAATCATGCCTTATCTATTTGGACTAGATGGCTTCCATGGTTGTAGATAGAGTATTGAATATTTTCATGTCTCAAATTCCTTGTTCCCTCACTAGTGTATCTTGCTTAGAGACCATAGCCCTGGATGTTTGTTACCATTGGCCTATTTTCTAAAGATCAATAATCCAGTGCCCATGAACATGTGTTGACAAATAGAACATAAATTCATACTAATATTTTCTCTCCATCCAAAATTTGGAAACCATGCTTAGCATTGCAAGCTATTTTGGAGAAAAAACTCCTTAAATCAATACTTCTATCTCTGATTGTCATTTAAATTGTGCCCATATTGGCATCATAGAGTAGATTAATGATCTAGGTAAGTTCTTTAGTCCTAACTTTGCATAACATATGCTAAATTTTCCTTTCACTAATGAACAAACTAGCTACATCAGATTCACATTAGCACTTATCCTTTTGATAATTCTATATTTGATCAAGGAACTCTCCATCTTTACATAATTCCATCATTTTGTGAACATGATCATCATCATAGTCAAATGCATTATAGAAATTAATTTTAATCATGGAGGTTGATATTCATAAAATATGCTCAAATGGATTCCTAAAAATTTTGAATTTTAGGGTTCCATCATTGCCAATTTTTGTAGGAGCAAGACTATAAACTAGAATCCTAACAAAAAGTTTATGGATCATTGCCACAAATGCAATAAAAAAGGACATCAAGCACATTAATGCATAACCAAGACCATAAACACACAAAGATTTGAAGGCTACTACTATAATTGTCAAAAGTATGGACATAGAGCATATGAGTGTCGATCCAAGCCTAAATGGTAATCAAACAAGTAGAAAAAATTAAGGCACAATGAAAACTCTTATAATTGGGATTATAATACTAAGTATAGTTGTAACTATTGATAAGAATATAAACAAGTTGCTGAAAATTTCATAAGAACACATTTCAAAAGTGACTACAAAAGACGGTTGAGTCAAACTACATGTTTTAGTTGTTTGAAGACTGGTCACATAAGTAGGAATTTTCCAACAAGATCAAAGGCACCAAGTAGTGAGTTCAACAAAGGAAATAGAAAGGAAGATGTTGAATATGTTAAGATGAGATGAACAAGACATGGAAGAGAAAGGAAGATTGAAGCACATCAAGTTCAAATGGGATCACTTCACATAATGGGTCAAGTAATTACACCACCTCCAATTAAGCAATCAAGAGGTATGTATGACTAATATTTAAAAGACATAGTATACATCAATTCCAAGGAGTTATTTCTAAAAATATTATATTTGCATGAAGAAAGATGCAAAATGTTGATTAAAACTTGGAAGAAATCTTTAAGTTTTGTCAGATTTCATGTTACAATTGAGCATGAAAAGTTCCACTATGATTATAGCGTGAAATGCTAGTTGATGTCGAGCTATCAAAGGTGATAGTGTTGACCAAGCTCATAGTGGTTACTAAGAAAAAAGGAAACTTCATGGAAGTAGAGTGAGTTGAAATTTTTGTTAAAGACAACTTTATAGTTGTGTAAACATTGAGCATTAAATGCAAGGTTTTAAGGTCCATATGATTGATTTCTACTCATTTGACACATTCAAATTTGAAGAGGAGCACAAAGATTGAAAGGATAATTGAAGAGACCATTCCAAGCATTTTCAAATAGGATTCAACAGTTTCTCAACATCATCTCAACAAATTTACAAAGATATTTATTGTGTAGTGTCTACCCTACTTTACTTTTTTGCTATCATTGTCGAACTCTTTTAGGCCAATTTTATGCTTGATGATTAGTAGCATTAGTTTTGAGATTATTAGATATTGTTTCATATTCAGTTGATTTTATGATGAGATTACTTGTTACTCTATACTCTATGTATGCATGAGGATTATTATAGTGATTTCAATTATTGATGATGATTAATTAGATGGATTATCATATGTGTTTTCTTATGGATACTTACCCCATACTACATGTGTATGGTGTGTGTGTTTATTTTCTTTATGTATGATATTTATGATGTGGTTAAGGAAAGGAGTCGTAGTCACCTACTAGTTAGAATCTACATGATGTACCACTTCCTACCATTGCATGTTTAGCTTAGTATATGTGTGTTTGTACATGCATAGATTTTATGCAAATTGTAGGCACTAGGTATCGAATTCCTTGAATTTTCAAGATGAGCATACCCTATCACATTATCTCAATGTTAAGAGAGGGGAGATCAATTCTTAAGTCCAAATCCTAACCTTTAAACCCATTTATCCTAGAAAATTAGGACAAGTATCTATGTTGATTACCTTTTGAATGCGTTGTATGATGTAAGTTCATGATTATAACCCTTCGGTTTGATCTTGTACTTTTTTTCTATGATGGGTTTTGCATTTTGTCATATTAGTCTTTGGTAATTTTTCTATTAATTAAGTCAAATTAAATGATTTAATATAATGGAAAACTATTATGATATTTTAACTATTTAATTATATTTAATTAATTAGGAAATTAATTAGATAAAAATAATTAAATTTAAAGATAAAAGTTATAAGTTTAATTTTATAACATGATAATATTTAGTTAATTTAATAATAATATATTTAGAGTTCATTTTTAAATAAATGCTAAATATTAAAATTATTTAAGTTAATAAATATTTTATCAATTAACATTTTGAAAATAAATTAAAGCATGAAAAAGATATTAATTTATAAAGAACTTTAAGATTGCATAAAGTGTGCATGAGATTAAAATTTAGTAAATTAATTAAAAAGAGAAGTCAAGTGAAATTAAATAAAGGTGTTTTATATTTAAATAAAGGTGCATGAAAAAGATAAAGAAAAGATAATAAAGAGTTAAAGACTAGTAAGCAAGGAGTAGTCTCGAGTGATCACACAATTAGTGCCCCGAACTTAGGAGAGAACTCCTTATCAACATTGGAAGGTTCATTTTCAAGGGGCCAAAGTTTTGGGAGGACCACAAATTTTGGAAGAGAGAAGGTTTTGATAGGGGAAATTTCTCTCACAAATCTTTTTGGGCATAGCATTGTTAGCATCAGAATCTAGGTAGATTCTTGTGATTAATTTGCACAATTAATTACACTATTTCTTTTCATGTCTTCTTTGTGAATGTGAAATGTTTATTTGAAATTCTTTGTCATGGGTATTTTCAATATTGTGAATTTCTGGTATGCATGTTGAATCTTTTGTATACGTGGAGATTTAAAATATAGTGAAAACCCTCATTCTATAGATTTTGAGTTACAATTTTATTTGGGAAGGGTTTGAAATGATATAGAAAATTTAAATGGAAAATTTATTTAGTTCGTCATAATTCCTCTATCAGAGTATGATAGCATTCTATTTTTGAAAAAATAAAATATATAAAAATTTATATGTTTAGGGGATTTGTTGTTTTAAACAAATTTTATAAAATTTAAATTTAAAATATATATATAATAATGAGGTGGGCGAGGGCCACCAACCCCCCACCTTATAGCTAGGATGGCCTACATATGCAAACCACATGCTAGTCATAGCAGCAGTATTGAATACTGCAGTGTGCAACAACGGTGGCCTACGGTCATACAACAGCCACCTTTTGAGGCTGGCTGGCAAGCCTTAACCATAGGGGGTGTTTAAATTTTTATTATTATTTAATTTAATTTTAATTTTAATTATTATTTTATTAATAATTTTAATTATTATTTATTAATTAAAAATTTTAATAATAGTATTTTATTAATATTATTAAATTAATCAATAGTTAATTAATATTATTTATTAAAGAATTTTTCTTATTAAAAGTTTTTAATTATTAATTAATTAATAATTATTAAATTTAGTAATTTAGATTATTAGTGAAGCTAATTTGAATTAATGATAAATATTAATTAAAAATGTTTAATTATATTTATTGATTTTATTATTATTGGGATTTTGCATAGTTGATTTTTAAATAATCAAATAATTATTATTTTAATAATTTAATAGATAATTATCCTTAAATCATTTTAGAATAAATGACTTAGCATCAAATAGGGGTAGCTATGCATTTTATTTGAATATAAGAATGGGTTAATTTGTAAAGGTAATATTTGAATTTTATCTCCTTGAAAAGTTATACTGAAATGAAAATTGAAAACCTTACTATAAATGAAACTACGTGTTTTCAAATCAAGCCAAACTATGAAACTACATCATTTTGTGTGTTGTCTATGTTTTGGGTTTGGGTTTGACCTAGCTTTGACTAGTCTTAGGATGTTACCAGAGGCTTGGGAGTTCCGCGTTTGTGATGTTATGATGATTTGATTTCGATCTTTTATACTCAACCATGATAATGTGTAGTATGTTGTATGATTTGTGTTGATCTATTGATTGTTATCACTTTCTAGTGTTCTTTTGTGAAGATGAGGTGACTATTAAGAAATACTTAACTTAACCATTTTTATTCTTCAATTAGTTCTTTTTGGGATGCTTTCCAATTTCTTGTAGAGAACTAATGTGTTATTGTGAATTATCTTTTGATGTTTTCTAGTCTCTTGTATAGGACTAAGGTGATTTTATATGATTCTTTGATTTATACTTTTATGAGCTTAGGGTAGGTTAGCTATATGTAATATCAAGGAAGTGGCTTGCAATGGAGGTCAAGGCCCTAAGTGGCTACTAGGGTAACCCATTGTAAGTTGTTTAATAAGTGAAAACACTACAGTAAATGAGAGTAAAATGAACCTAACAAGAGTTTTTGTAAGTTATTGCCCATGCCTCAAGTGCTAGTATAGACTAGGATAGGAGTAGAGAGAACACTTGGTTGCAACCATGCATCGTTATTATGCCTTGTTAGTACGAGAGGATACTATTGCAGCATAAGGTCACTAGGGGGTCAGGGTCATAAGAGAATGCCAGGGTAATTCTAGTGTTGATTCATGCAATGACACTTGCCCAATTACATAGTAGGTTTCTTACATGTCTTTGTGTGCCTCTGGATCTAGATGTCAATTTACCTTGGAACCTTTGAGTTAGATTACTTTTAGGGTTTCCTAGACTTAGAGAGTACCTTTTATGTTGGATTGATATCTTGTGTGGGAATTGAGACTATCTCCTTTGTGCAGTGGGAGTGGGATTTTTTGGGTTACCATGTGGTCGAGTGGTAGTGCTTTTTACTCCTACCATTGAGATTCATCCATTGATACCCTAGCTAGCATTTCCTTGTTTGCATTTCCTTTCATTCTATTCTTTCATATTATGATGGATGGTTATATCTTTATGATGGAATATTTCCCTTTTTGTATTGTACTTTATTTCATGGATCCAAAAGGGATGATGTAATCTATTTTTATAAATGTATATTCTTTTAGCCTTTCATGCCCTATGACATGTATAGTGGATGATTGAGCAATCCAAATTTTATTGTCAATTGGCATTCAGAACAAATGTATATTATTTAAATGAACTTGAACTTATGATTATTCTTTCATGTGGATGTGCTATTTATTATACTTAGTATTAATTAAATTTAAATGTGACTCAACATCTTGGGATCGTTAAGGAATGTAATCTGTGATGTTTTCTTAATTATGATTGTATGTTATTGCTTCTGATACTTTGTGTTTGACATGTCTGTTATTCTTTCTTTAAAAAAAAAAGTTTTTCAAACTTAGTTAAAACTTTAGGTTAATTCTTTTGGATCCCTTGGTGGGGCATTACATATTGTGTGCCGAGCCACATAGTTTGAGTTTTTGAAAACCCTAGGTTTTCATAATGGCATCCACTTCTTTAGCTCCTAAGGTTAAAGAGGGTAAGGAAGTTTTAAATGTACAATTGATAACCAATGAGATTAGACAACCAAATTTTAGAGCTATCCCTGATATTGCTTACAAGCAAGATCCATCTAGTGCATTATCGATGATACCACCGCAAGTCTTAATGATTCAAGATGTGAGATGTTGCTACACATACAAGGTAGGGAAGTATAAGTGACATGGAAATTAGAGAAACCTATGGGAAACTATGTGAAAATAGAATATTGAAAGATGAATTCAAAATTGTAGAGAGAAATGGGTTAACTCGTGCCCTAGATTTCCCCAATTGATGTCTTCAAAATTGAACGAATAAAGATAGTTTTGACTAAAATTCATGATAATTCTATATGGTTAAATAATGGACTGGTGAAGATCACAAAGAAGATTGTACATACAGTAATAGGGTATCCAACTCTTAACTAATCTAAAGCCATGGCAAGTGAATCTAAAGAAGTTATTGAGAAGAATACAGGGGCAGTGTGGAACAAACAA
The DNA here is from genome assembly GCA_028749045.1 of Cupressus sempervirens. Taxonomy (NCBI): domain Eukaryota; kingdom Viridiplantae; phylum Streptophyta; class Pinopsida; order Cupressales; family Cupressaceae; genus Cupressus; species Cupressus sempervirens. The sequence goes on along the minus strand of CM053793.1, from coordinate 654,194,019 downwards.
GGAATGACAATTGACACTATCTCAGCTCCCCTAATTGCTTTTGTAGTGAGGACTATAGAACATAAATTCTATCAATCCAGTAGGCTCAATAGTGTACCTTTTATTGTTGTTGACATGGGCTACAAGATAGTTAAGAAGGATCATACCTATGACCTTTCTAAGTTTCAGATGCAATAACTGTCAAAAAAATTGGGAGCAATAAGGAAGACCAAGAGTGCACAATATAAATTTGGTTCAATTCTTGTATGTATAGAATACATTTCCTACTTTTGGTAAATTTGCATGGAAAAAAAATAGATCTATTGTAGTGAAAATAGGTGAATTAATTGAGAAACTTGGAAACAATTTTGAGTCTATAATGACTAGCTACTTTGAACATTTCATGCAGTGAATGAAGAAAAGACTGCAGATACCAGTTTCACTAGTTCAGAAACATTTCGATGATGTTTTCTTTCTAGTTGACACTAATTTTACATATGTTTAAGTTGTTGCTCCAATGGTAAGGTGGCTAAGGCCACTAGGCTATGAGATCAATGTGGATGAAGCCTTTGTAGCAATTATAGCATCACTTGCAAAAGATGTAGATGCTAAGGCTATTGCCTTTAGGAATTATGTTGTGGCTAAATCTAAGATAACAATGGATTTGAAGATTGCCTCAGTCATAAGAAAGAAAAAAAAGATTATCAAGAAGCTTAAGGAGAAATTTGGTTAAGGAGCAAATGAAAATGAAGAAGAAGATGATGAAGAAGAAGAAAAAGAAGATATTCCAGCTCAAGCACCACTAACCTTAACTCAAGGTCAAGAGGAAGATCAAGAAAAAGAGGCATGAATTGAAGAAGGTGTTGAGGGAGAAGAACCTAGTGAAGCACCTAAGAAAAAGAAGAGGAAAGCTAAAGCCCTAGTAGTTAGCAAACCAAGGAAGGTTGTAAAACCTAAGCTTATAGGTCAAGCAACTTGAACCAACATAAGAGCTACTACCAAAAAGGCTCAAGAGGTAGATAAGCCAAAAGAGAAGAGAGCTAGATTAGCTAGTAAAGAAGAAGAGCCTGAGAAGAGACCAAAGAGAAAGTATATAGCTCCAGCTAAATTTGATGAAGAGAGGATAAAATCTAATGACAACAACCAATTCAAAATGGTAAGTCACCATCCTTCCTTAGATTTAGACAATATATGTGAGAACATAAAGAATAATGCCGATTCATCTGGTCTCACACATATTGAGTTTTATAAACTTGGAAAAGTTGAGATGAATAAAGTAGGGGAGTCAATATATGCCATGATGAAAACATTCAAACAAACTCCAACTAAGATTTCCAACTCATTACCAAAAGATCTATGTGAAAGAGTTGAGCAAAAGTGGCAATATAGTCTCAATAGAGAAAGACAAATAAAAAAGACTACACTTGCACAAGTGATGTTAGAATTAGATAGGGAAGAAATGGAAAAGGAAATAAAGAAGCACACTAGGAAATTTACACCTAAAAATAAGGCATTTAGCATATTGTAGAATAATATTGAGGATGTTGTACAGAAGACCACCCAATTGTTGAAGTCATTATATGGTTTGACAGCACCCAAGGTAATAATGCAGACACCTATTGAGGTAGGTAAGGAAAAAGATGAAAAACAAGTAACTAAGGTTACCAAAGAAGACACTAAAAAAGAGATAGTTGCACATGAGGAAGGCACTAAGATACATTAAGAAACATAGGCACCAACTAAGGATGAGTAGTAGACAAAATAGAGTGTATTAGATACACTACTGCTGAGTACGAGTCTTCAACATGAGTTTAATACAGACACTAATATTGTAAAGATAAAGGATTTTTCCAATATTGTCACTTAGAATGTCAATATCCTTATAGAGGAAGACTTGAAGAAGATACTCGTAGAATCCACTACCCAAACAAAACTTTATGAAAATCCTGTACTAGTAAGTATTGATGAGATTGAGAAGGAAGACAAGACATCTACACGAGAGAAAATTTAGATAAAAGAGACATCTATAGCCCCTCCTCAATTCACCATGGTACAAACTACATTACCTATTGTGGTATATCAAAGGCAGGAGATAGAACCTTCTACTATTAGTAAATTGGTGCAAAGTACTCCAATATTAATACATGAAAAGGTCAAAGAAAATGACAAGGGTAAGACAATTGGAGAGAAAAAAGATGAAATAGAAGAGAATAAAGGAACACAAGCACAAACATGAAAAGATGCAACTCCTACACCTATAGCACAAGATCAAGGTGTAACTAAGAATGTAGAAAAAAGATAGGATAGGATGGAAGAGCTACATTTGACTACAAAACCTAAGAAGCAACTTGTAATACAAACACTGGTAACCTTGCCAAAAACTACTACTCCTCCAAGTCAAGCTCTTCATAGGCTAAGTATAGAAGCTATACCATTATAATCATCAAAGCTGAGACCAAGCACATCCAAGGTAGTTAAAGTTACATTATTTGGTGATGTGAAATTTTATAAAGTGATTGAGTTACCAAAGTTTAATCTTGAAACCATCACTATTGAATAGATGGGCATAATACAGGATGCTATTGCAAGGAAAAAGGAACAAGAACTACTCCAAGTCAAGCTCTACATAGGCCGAGTATAGAAGCTATGCCTTTACAATCATCAAGGCCGAGTCCAAGAACATCCAAGGTAGCTGAAATTACATCATTTGGTGATGTGAACTTTGATAAAGTGATTGAGTTACCACATTTTAATCTTAAAACCATAACTATTGAATAGATGGGCATATTATAGGATGCTCTTGCAAGGAAAAAGGAACAAGAACCAATTAGAAGGGAGAATAGATAGAACCAAGATTTTCTAGATATCAAGGAATTTTTCTTGATGCATTTGACCTACCAGTACTAGAAGAAACCAAGCTATCATAGAGTAGCTAACTAGCTTAGTTGAGAAGGTTAATGATACAGACCTAGATTCAAATGTAAAATTACTTGAATGGTCTGAAAGAAAGTTTTAGAATAAGGTCAATGAAAAGGTATCAAGTTTTATTACACTATCACCAGTTGAGTTAGCAACCAAAATTGACAATGGGAAGAAGGTACTAGAGAACATTTTCTCTTTATACACCAAAGTGTACAATCCAAAAATCTTCACATAGGAAATCAAGAACCACATAATGAGTTTGGAAAGTCAATTATAACTCTACTAAGGTCTCCACTCTAGAGTGAGAAAAAATTTAGGAATCTCCTAAACTCCTAGATTCAATTAGTAGTGCTACATGCAGATGAGTCAAACATAAAGGCTAAACTAATCAGCATCCAATCTATCCCAACTCCACATATGGAGATATTTCATAAGGAAGTAACCATTTCTAAAACACACATGAAGAAAGATTTGTATATTTCTACTCATGAAGGCTCAGTACACCTTGTTGCCAGGTTGGTCATCCAAATCAAATCATTAGAGGTAGCTTGTGACAATTGGGATGTTACTTTGAAAATTATGCTTGAGATCCACAAATTTTTTTAGGACAAACACATTATAAGTGTATAAACCTTTGATATAAGTGTCAAAAAGGGGGAGAAATAAGTATGGGCGTGATAATGGAGGAGATAATATTTTTGGAAGAGCTATTATTTTTGAGAAAAGAGGAATAAATGATAAAAATAGAGTACACAAATCAACTTATGCACATCTACTCAGTGGGAGGAATGATTTTGGTTCAAATTTAGAACAACACAATTAACTCAGGAGGGGTTATTGAATTTTGAGGTATGACTAATGAGTAATAATTTTTTTGCAAAATTTTGAATTTTTGAAATTTAGTATGTAAATCGATATTATCTGAGTTATTCTTAAATTGCTTAGAGTTATTCATGCATGACCAAGTATTTTTTTCCACTCATGTCAAAGGAAGAGATTGGTAATCTCAGATTGGTTTTGACATATGAGTGACAATACTTAAGTCATTTACTTAGTTCATGATGAACAAGTAATACATGTTGAGCATAAAATGTTAGATAGTATATGCCAACCAAAGGATATTTAGTATTTTCCAAGTAACTAGTAAGTGCCGAGTCACTCAAGTGCCAAGAATATATTATATGTCAAGTTATTTAGATGTCAAGTGATCAATGGATGCCAACTCATTTAGCAGTCAAGTTACAAAATTGAAGTTGTAGTTGATGTTGAGCATCGGGGACTTCAAGTATGGAGTTATACAATTTTGTCATAGTTGTTTTTAATGGTATAAACTTGTATTTAAACTTTTTTTTTGGCCTACATAAGGATTGTTTTATGATCTTAAATGATAAGGATGAATCTTAATTGTGAATTCCTATGCATTACATGCATCCAATCAGAAAAAAGGGAAGGATTAAATAGCAATATGGTTGAATCGAAATTTTTGATTCATACCTAACCCTAAGTCATCTACATCTTCTTAAGGAGGACAAATCCTAAACTTTTTATGAATGTTTTAAGGAGAAAGGAGAGAATTTTGCATACACAAATAGAGCATTTATGGTGACTAAGGAGTTATAATTTGAGTTACATAGTAGAATCATTTAGAGGATAATAGAGTAAAGGAACTAGAAGATTGCAAATATACATCAAATTAGAAAGGATCAAGTCTACACCATGAAAGAGGTGATCTGACATCAAGAAATAGAGTGCTAACCAAAGGACCACTGCTAAGACATTCTAACAAGTGAATTAGTTAAATCTCTTAACTAAGTAGTCTTGACAAGATGTTGTAAATCCTTTAACATGGTGCTTAATTCATTGTAAGTTAAAGTCTTTTTACCAAGCACACTTCTAATAGGGTTTTGAAATCCTTTAATAGTGTAATATTTTGACAATCTTGTAAGTTGTTAATAGGGTAGACCTTTCACATGGTAGATCATGTTTCATGATCAAAACATTATAACCTTCATTGGATACACTTTATTACTATAGTAGTGGATATTTGTGGGTGTCATCCCCACCCCAGTTTTACCTTCTCCTTGGTAACCAAATATCTTGTGTCATACATGTGTTGAATGTTTTACTTTCATGCTATGGATGCATATACTTAATTTGGTATTTTAGTTTATATGCATAGATTGCAAGATGGATGTGTGGTGAATTTTTTTGAGGTTGAAAGTTTTAAGTGTTGATTCACCCACCCCCCCACCCCCTGCATCTCAGAGTTTATTTCCCTATTGTATTTCCAATAGTAAGATGGGCAAGACAAGTTTCAAAAGCAAGAACTATCACTCTGAAGAAGCCTTGGAGTTGGTTCATACATACCTTTGTGGACCTATTGGCATAGAGAGCTAAAGTGAAGATAAATATTTTATTTTATTTTTTGATGATTACACTAGTATGATGATGGTAATGTGTCTGAAAGATAAGTTTGAAGACTTTCAAAAATTAAAGTGGTATATAGATAGAGTAGAGAAGGAAACAAGAAAGAAGCTAAAAATTTTGAGATTAGAAAGAGGGGGAGAATTCATTTGTAATGAATTCAATGAATTCTATACTGAGAAAGGAATCAAAAGACAAGTATCAACCCCAAGTACACCTTAGCAGAATGATAAATAGCCTATACATCAAAGAATGACCAGATAAGAAGATTGTGTTTGCAGAAATCTTTATGGATGATACATTGTTTACTAGAAATGATGATTTATGTAAAAAAAAATTTGAGGAAATGAGTAAGTAATTTGAGATGTCAATGTTTGGAAAAATCAAATTCTTTGTCAGCTTGTAGATTCAACAAAAGAAAGATGGTATCTACATTACTCAATCTAAGTATATCAAGGAGATACTAAAGAAGTTTGGAATGGAGGATTCAAGACTAGTTGGAATAGCTATGTCTATAGGACATAAGCTTTCCAAAAATTATGATTATAAGGAGGTATATTAGTCCACATATAGATCTATGATGAGAAAACTTTAGTATGTAGTACATACTAGGCTTGATATTACTCTTGCAATTGGTATGGTGGCAAGATTCTTAGCTAATCCTAAAGAAAATTAGACGATGGAAATAAAGAGAATCATGAGATATCTTAAGGGTACTAAATATTATGGATTATGGTAGAATAAAGGAGGAAACCTAGATTTAAAAGCCTTCACTAATGCAGATTGGGTTGGAAGTGTTGATGATAGGAAGAGCACAAGTGGTGGAGCATTCTTTCTTGGTAAGAGACTACTGTCTTGGACAAGTAAGAAGAAAAATTACATTTCTTAGTCTACAACAGAGGAAAAATATGTTGTAGCAGTAGTAAATTGTTCCAATATTATTTGGTCCAAACAACTATTGGAAGTATGAAGGTAGAAATCAAGGATCTAGTGGTTATCTTCTATGATAACACTAGTGCAATCAATATATTAAAGAATCATGCGCTGCATACCAAGACCAAGCATATTGCAATAAAATATAATTTTCTAAGACAATTAGTGCAAGAAAAAGAGGTGAGATTGGAATATGTGAATACTTAAAAAAAAATTGTAGACATATTCATAAAGTCATTACATAAGAATGTATTTTTGTATCTAAGAGGTAAGCTAGGGGTTATTCCCCTATCTAAAGCTCACTAAAAGTATTTAGTGATGCATCAACTGAGCATTCTTGAAAATTAGTCAAATTGATGTAGTAATGAAAGGGAAGATTGCATATGAATCAATACATCACATGCATTTAAATTCACTTAATACTATCTTTGTCAAAAGATGTCAAAGAGGGAGAAGTTTTTTTTCATATCATAGAAATTTTGTAAAGAAAGAGTTTTCTATATCAGTGAAAGTTTTCTTAATGTTTGAAGATGTCAAAGAGGAAGAGTTTGATGAAGAATAAACTTGGAGAGTTTTTTGACAGAGGGAGAAACTAAAGTCAGAGGAAGAGATTGAAATCAAACGGAGCTCACACCAATAAAGGGAGTTCTCATGGATGAGAATCAGAATGAAACTAAGGATATGTAATGCCCTGCTTGGGAACCCAAAAGAAATAAACCTAATATGTTAAAAAGTTTACTAAACTATTTTTATAAAAAAATTAAACAACATCAAAGTAACAATAATGTGGAAACAATATATACATACACATCAAATACACATATGCAATTACAAATACAGTTTCAATTCCTAAAGGGTTCCTTCATGTTGAGTCACATTTAAGAAAGTTTTATTAATAAGTTTAAGTCTCAATTACAATGTCCATAATCATAAAATGAATATACACATACATAATCATATAAGAAAATATATAAGTAAAACTAATAATATAAAAGAACTTCTAACAAATAACATCGATTGCACATGTTACAGTGTATGTGAAAATAGATACAAGTACATCAATATACAATACAATATCTTATTACATCTCAAAATTCATGATACATAGATACATCAAATAAATAGAATTCTTCAAGATAAGAGGAAGAATGATAATGGTACCACTATATCAAGGAGCATCCAACATTTGCCAATCTAAGGGGGACCCAAATGGTAAGTGTAAGAATTTTCCTTAAGCAAAAATTCACCCAAGACCAAGGAACTCAAGCACAGGAACAATAGTAGACCAAAAGAGTATGACTAGAATGACAATATGATATTCATTAAATATATTGATATGAAAGTACACTACGAGTGCCTATATATAAAGGCTTCTAGAATGCTTCTAGAATGCTTAGAAATCAGCATACTGATAAGTCATAAAACCAAGCACATGTCCACCAAAAGTGGATTATCCTCCATTAAGCACATGAGTAAGTGTGATGATGAGAGGATAAGCCTATAAAGGTGTAGCACACAAAATTATGTTGTAGACACCATGTGCTAAATTAGGAGTGTGAATAATTGTGTTGTCTACATGACAACTCAGTTAATTATGCAAACTCTTTAGTGTCTCACTTAAAAAATAATAAAATAATGCATAATAATAAAATAATGATTAACCTAAGTAAACTTAAGTAAAGTGTAATAAGTAAATACTTATTTACACCAACACCCCCCCTTAAGTGCAACTTAGGGGAATGCATTTAAGCTTATGAAAGCTAGGATGAAATACATGGTGGGTCCTAGCTACTAGGCCATGTTAGGTATACATAATGAAATGCAGAATACATAATGCAATGTAATCTCTCTGCAAATGATGAAAGAGGGAAAACCACATGGAAAAAACCCTCCCCCCAAAAGAGAGATATGTACAATAGAGCAATGAGAGAAGGACAAAACCCCATTCAAGGAAAAAATTCCTCCCATAAAAGAGAAGAAGAAGGATACAAGGAAGTCCCCCACTCTAAATATAGTGTGTCGATCAGTAAAAGCTACTCCAATGTATAAGTTGATCCATGACCATTGAATGATGTTCCTCCCCTTTGGAAAAAACAATATCATAGGTATAGAAGAGATGATTCCCCTGTGTGTAGAAAGAATCCTGATGATCAATGATGCCTTTGAAACCTACTCAACTATCCCTGTGTCGATACTAATTGTCACCCCTTCCAATGTTGCTAAAAAGAACAATGTCAAATATTGCAAGGATGGATGTAGAACTTGTCCCAAAGAATCTACTATCTCCTCAAAGATAAATAGACCTCCTACAACTATTGTACATAAGTATCTACAATCACATCAACCTGTAAAGATCGATCATGTAGAGAATGGACATGAGGATCAGAGTGAGCCTTCACAACAATTGAAGAAGGATCTTCTCCATCAAAGAGAAGATGTATATCATCAATGATATCTTCCGAATCTACTATGTATGACTCCACAAACAAACCTAAAATGTCTACCAACAAGTCATCCTTTGATGCTCAAATTGGAAGACTAGGTGTACCCTATTGTGCTAGACCTATCATAGTGGCAATATATGCATGTGGAGTATGTTGATGTCATGACCTCTCACTATAACTATCAATAGAACCCCATGTATCTAAATCTGTTGAAGCACCATCACTAGTGTCACTATCAGTTTCCATAATGTATGAAGTGCAGAGAAGAGTAGAGGATAAGCTGGGTGAACTTTCCTTGAAGTGTACATTCCTCTCTATGAAAATCTAATGAGTCTAAGGATCCATAAGTCTATATGCCTTCACAACATCTTCATATCCAATGAAAGTACAAGGCCTAGGTGGTGGTGCCTTACATCCCCTAGAAGATATGTTTGCCCATGCTAGACAACTGAAGATTCTAAAATGTGTCACAACTGGTTTTCTACCACACCATGCCTCAAAAGGTGTCTTTCCATCTAAGACATTATGATGAGACCTGTTAAGTATGTGATTAACATTACTGATTACTTCGACTCCAAGTGATGGATCTAGAGACTTGGCTTGTATCATGTAGCTTACCATTGAATTAAGAGTTTAGATCCTCAGTGCTACAACATCTATCTTGTATGAACAAAATATTGGTGGATTCTAAAGATCAATTCCCTCAAGTTTGCAAAAATCTTTAAGTCTTTTTCACATATATGCTTTCATTTTCCATCCTTAGAACTTTGATGGCTTTCCTTTATTTCTATTCAACAAGAGTCTTGAAGGCTAGAAACTTATCCAACACTTAATTCTTGTGATGAAGAAAGTAGATCCATGTGTAGCATGAAAATTCATCAATGAAAGTAAGTATGTAGTGACTATGGTTGATTGATGTCACTGAAAAAGGACCTGATAGTACCATGTGAACCAACTGAAGAACAACTGGTACTCTTGAAGACTTCACTTTATTAAACTTCTCCTCTAGATGCATATCCACTAAGCATGTCAAACATTCACTTTTGGAAAATTTGATTATAGGTAGACCTTTGACCATAAAGTTTGAGAAAAGTTGCTAAAGATAGTGGAAGGCTAGATGATCATACCACTCATGCCACAATTTGATTTTTGAATTGGATTGAGTCAACAAGGCTTGTGAAGGAGACTTGGGCACAAAGTGGGAGAAAGAATACAACCTTTTGTCATGACTAACTTTCCTCACTATAAACATTGAATCATCTTTTGGACTACGTACCTATACTGAGTTAGGAAGGAACTCAACTTTGTGGCCATCTCCAAGGTGAGTGATTTGGTAAATTGATAGGAGATTAGAACTTAGGTTAGGAACATAGAGAACATCTTTGAGTTCTCCATTTTCCATCTCCACATTTCCTTTCCCTTCAACTTTCACTTTTGTATCATCTTCCATAAAGATGTGCAGTGCCTTGGACTACTTCAATGAAGAAAAATCTCTGTTTGAAAAACCCATATGATATGAAGCACCTGAGTCAAGAATCCATTCCACTGAAGAACTTGAATTTTCCATGAGTGCTTGCCCTTTGCCCTTTGAATAAGAAGAAGAGGATCCTTTATAAGCATTAGGCAATGGAACATTATGTTTCTTTATGATGTTCGTTAACTCATCGATCTTTTTATGATAACACTCATGTTCATCATGACCCAACTTCTTACAATAGGCACACTTTTTCATCTCCTTATTAGTGTCCCCCTTCTTGTTTGAATTTGAGGAAGACTTGCCTTGTTGATTTGATTATGGTGTTTTCTTTTTTGCATCCTCTAATTTTTTATTCTTCCACTTCTTATTCTTGCCCTTTCCTTTATTTGAAGATTGACTAGCTAAATTTTGAGAACCCTCATTATTTTCCACCAATGCCTTAGACTTTGGAAAATTGAGAATCCCCACTAATTTCAACTTCTTTTCTTCTTCATCCAACAATATAGTATAGCGATCAAAAGAGACTTTCTGATAGACAGACCTTAATGAAATCTTTGAGGTATTATAAGAAGAAACAAATGTGGAGTAGTCAGATGGTAGCTTACTATGAATGAGATAGATCAACTTGTCATCTTTAATAGGACTCCCACATTCATCAAGTTTCATTCTTAATTCATTCACCTTTATGATAAAATCTTGTATGGAATCAATTGCCTTAGGATCTAAGGAGACAAGCTCATCTTCAATTTTGAAAACATCTTCCTCAGGCACTTTACCATATAGGTTTTGGAGGGTATCCCAAGCTTCCTTGGATGTGTGAGACATCTAGATCTGATATATGATCTTTTCTTCAACCTCCAAACATATATCACCTAGGGCTTTCATATCCATTATTTCTGAAGTAGAGATGTCACTTGTAGATACTTGATCACCTATTGGTTTAGGAAGGGTACTATCTACATATTGAGAAACTACTTTATGCATTAAATGATACCACATTTTAATGGACTGTGTACCATAGTTATGTGGAGTTAATTTTGGAAATTTAAAATGTCCCATGATGTAGAAAATGAAATAACACAATAGAAAAAGAGGAACACAACACCAAGACTACCACCCCCCTTTTTCACTCAATCAAGAAACTCCCCCACCCCCAAAAAAAGATGCTTTTGGAACATTATATGTAGTGTGTTTATAATGGCAACTTTCCAATTTTGGCCTTAGTGGACCTCTTATTTTTCCTTTTTACAACCTCCTTATGAAGTTCAAAATTGGAACATTACAATGCATCTCAAATATACAACAATTCTGAAGATATATCAAAGCATTACAATGCAGAAAAGGACCTAATTCTAAAAGTGACACTTTTTTCCATAGAACCTTATAATTTTATTAGAGATCTAGAAAGTAGACAAAAAATAACACACTCAAAAAAAAATGGAACCTATTTTCGAGTCCAGATGAGCCCGTACAGAGCATTTGAAGTTGCAAAATGTAGGGTTGGATAGGTACAATGGCCAAAAGATGTATTTTTGACAAATACATGTACCAAATCTAGAAAATAACTACACCATTGAAAATTTTAGGAAATTCTAGCCAAAATCAAAAAAATTGCACCTAATTTGGAGTCTGGATGACTGAGATATGGCCTTCCAAAGTAAGATTATCAAATCAAAAAATCAATCTAGAGAGGGGTTGAATCAGCAAAAGATGGGGTTAAATTTGATGATCAAATATCTATCACAACAATTCTATTATTCTCCTAAATTATCTTGAAACAACTGTCAAATTTAGTATAATGAACTGCTGACATTGGCATACTAGGGCCCTTGGATGACATCATGCTAACGTAATGATGACATCAAAACTATAAAAAATAGTATTGACAATACAAAAAATGACATGTCTTGATTTTGTAGAAAAATTACAATGATTAGGTAGTAAAAATTTGTTGATGTGTCCTCTGACGTAGCTGACAGTTGTCAAAGGATGTGGCAATCTTTTTGACACAGACTTGACTCTATTGATCTGAAGTGTGGTAGAGGTTTGAGCTCCACATGGCTATGTGGAGTCCAAGTAGGTGGGAGATGTTCCATGTGGGCTCCTATTAGGAAATATATTGTTTGCTAGAGGAACTCTACCACCAGGTTTAAAACTATTTGTGCCAGGATTGTTCCAAGGGAGCCATAGTTTGAGTAGCACTAGCCAGTAGGACAAGGACGATGGCTATTTTAATTAGTGCTAAAAAAATTGTAAATGTTAGAACCAGAAACCTTGCCAAGTTCTATTAACACCAGTGCATGCAATTATGGCATCAAAGTTTATTGAAAATAATCCCACATTGATGGGAAAGACGCCCACACAGGCTATTAAAAACAAAGCCGCTAGGATTATGGTAGACTTGGCCACTAATTATGTGTTGAGGAGGGTTGGCCAGAAATATGTGAAATGGTTCAATATTTTTGAAAAAGTTCACTTGAAAATGTAACATGCCCACCAAATTGGAATATTATGTATTCAAAGGGAATATTCTCTATGGGAGCTGGGGTTTCATTGCCCGATTCCTGCACAAAAAAAATTCTCTATAGGGGCTTGTAGGACTGAAAAATTCTGAAAATATCCAATTCAAAAATAATGCAAAGAATAAATAAAATTCAAATCTAAACAATAAATTAGGAAATCAAATAAATCATACCAGATTTGCAAATGGGCCCTTTGGGTGCTGGTTTACAAAAAAAAATTGCCTCAAAATTGAATTTAGCCCAGCATAGGCAAATTTATAGCCAATTCTCACCAAATCAACATTTTGGATGCAATGGTGAGGTCTATTTTAGCTTTGGATGCTCCCAATTTTTGCAAATTCTCCAAATTTGGGTCGAGGTGCTAAAGCAAGAATGGTCTCAAATGGCTATGTGAAGAGAATCTCCCTGAGCTCTAATACCATACCAAAATTTGGTATAGCTCTGATACCATGTAAGAATTTACCTTAGGAAAAAATCACCCAAGACCAAGGAACTCAAGTGCAAGCACAATAGTATACCAAAAGAGTATGATTAGAATGACAATATGATATTCATTCAATATATTCATATGAATTGATACGAAAGTACACTAGGAGTGCCTATACATAAAGGCTTCTGGAATGCTTCTATAATACCTAGAAATCAGCATACTAATAAGTCATACAACCAAGCACATGTCCACCAAAAGTGGATTATCCTCCATTAAGCACATGAGTAAGTACAATGATGAGAGGATAAGCCTACAAAGGTGTAGCACAAAAAATTATGTTGTAGACACCATGTGCTAAATTAGGAGTGCGAATAACTATGTTAAGTAAGTGCACCGAGTTGTGGTGCCAAAAGGGGGGTATAAGTGGACACCTTTTTTCTAAAATCAAAAATTTATGAATTTCAAAAAGAATTTGAAGATAGTTACTCTCAAAATTTTAAGATATGATAAAAACAAAAGCAGTAGTCCTTTGAATCTAGTTTCTAAACTACAATTTATTTTCAAAATGGTTTAGTTTTAGGTCCTCAAAAAAGGGAGCCACAAAAAGTGGTACTATTTATTGCAAAAAAATATAATACAATACAAAGTGTGGCCCCTTAAAATTTTAACTTATTTTTTGAAATTCTTTAATTGCTCTAGTCAAAAGTTACTTAACATTGTGTAGTTTATCCCATATTTTTTGGGTAATTTTATAATGTGTATTTTTTTTTAATGAATTTTTTAACTAGACATATCCTAAAAATGTGAAATATCTATGTGCTCCCCCTAGAAATGATTGAAATCTAATCTAAAATCAAAACTTCTTTTTTTCAAAGTGTGTAGAATATAGTCTAGTTTCTAAAAAACTAGGTTGTTACAAAATTTGATGAATGAGCTAAAATCTACAACCCAATTAGCACATGTTGGTTTTTGACAAAAAACGGATATACATTCAAAAGAAATTATAGATGAAAGACTTGAAATAGTTCAGATTAAAAATAAAATATATGGTTATATTGCTAACACAAAGACCTATAATGTCATGTAACCTGATCTTATTGATGCTCAACCACAAGGAATTTTCAAGGAGAGCACACAAGCAAAATCAATTATTTTTTGTATGTTTATAGAAAAACATGTCTCAGACCAATTTATAGACTCCAAACCTTTGGGTTGGATCTCCAAGGCAAAACCAAACCTTAGGCTTGGTAGAATGCAAAGGTTTGATTAGTGTGTATATCCTATAGCACGAGTGCACTATAGTTTACACACACTATTTAAAGCTTTTTTAAATTTGGGTCTCAATAGCACGTACATGGTATAGTGCGCACACACTATTGAGACCTAAATATTGCATAGAGAGGGAAGAAGAGATGCAAAGCAAGAGAGAGAGAGAGAGAGGGGGGGATGGTTGTGTGTGTGTGTGTGTCTGTGTGTGTGTGTGAGAGAGAGAGAGAGAGTAGGAGATGGGAGAGCAGAGAGAGAGGAAGTGAGAGAGAGTAGGGGTGGTAGAGATAGTATGAGATGGGAGAGAGAGGAAGTGTGAGAGAGAGTAGGGGTGGCAAGGAGAGAGCACAAGATGGGAGAGAGACAAAGTGTGAGAGAGTGAGTAGGGGTGGTAGAGAGAGTAAGGGATGGGAGAGAGATATTGGATTAGGGAATGGAAAAGAGAGAGTAGGCAATGGGAAAGGGAGCAAGAGAGGTAGATAGAGAGAGAGGAGGATGGGAATGTGTGTGAGAGAGAGTAGGGCATGGTAGAGATTGTGAGAGTGTGAGCGAAAGTAGGGGTGGCAGAGAGAGAAGGTAGGGGATGGGAGAGGGGAGAGAGAGAGTAGGGGGTGGGGGAAAGAGAGTAGAGAGGGAGAGAATGAGAAAGAGAGATAGTAGGCAGTGGAAGAGGGAGTGGGAGAGGTAGAGAGAGGGGGATAGGAGTGTGTGGGTGTGTGAAAGAGAGTGAGTAGGAGAGGGGAGAGGGGAGAGAGAGAGTAGGTGGTGGGAGTGGGAGAAAGAGGGGGAATTAGAATGTGTGTAAGAGAGAGAGTAGGGGATGGGAGAGAGAGGAAGTGTGAGAGAGAGAGTAGGGGTGGCAAAGAGAGAATACAAGATGGGAGAGAGAGATTGAGAGTAGGAAATGGGGAGAGAGTATAGGATGGGAGAGAGAGATTGATAGTAGGAGAGAGAGAGAGAGAGAGGGGGGGGGGGGGGAGGGAGAGCAAGATAGAGAGAGGAGGATGGGAGTGCATGTGTGTGAAAGAGAGAGAGTAGGGAATGGAAGAGGGAGGAGAGAGAGTAGGGGATGGGAGAGGGAGGAGAGAGAGTAGGGGATGGGAGAGAGAGAGTAGGTAGTGGGAGAGGGAGAGAGAGAGGGAATGGAAATGTGTGTGTGTCTCTAAGAGAGAGAGTAGTGGATGGGAGAGAGTGTGAAAATGTGAGAGAGAGTAGGGGGTGGTAAAGCGAGAGTAGAGAGGGAGAGAGTGAGAGTGAGAGAGTAAGAATGAGAGTGAGAGAGAGAGAGAGTAGGTGGTGGGAGAGGGACTGAGAGACAGAGTAGGGGATGGGCGAGGAGAGAAAGGGGGATGTGTGTGTGTGTGTGTGTGTGTGAAAGAGAGAGAGTAGGGGATGGGAGAGAGAGAGTAGGTGGTGGGAGAGGGAGTGGGAGAAGGAGAGGGAGAGAGAGGGGTATGGGTTTGTGTGTAGGAGAGAGAGTAGGGGATGGGAGGGAGTGTGAGAGCATGAGAGAGAGTAGGGGTGGTAGAGAGAGTAGGGGATGAGAGAGAGTGAGAGTAGGGGATGGGAGAGAGAGTAGAGAGGGAGATAGATAGTAGGTGGTGGGAGAGGGAGTAGGATGGAGAGAGAGGGGGATGGGAGTGTGTGTGAGAGATCTAGAGAGTAGGGGACAGGAGAGGAGAGAGAGAGGGGGGATGGGAGTGTGTGGTTGTGTGAAATAGAGAGAGTACGGGATGGGAGAGGGGAGAGAGAGAGAGAGAGAGAGAGAGAGAGAGAGTAGGGGATGAGAGAGAGAGAGAGAGAGTAGGGGATGGGAGAGGGGCTGGGAGAGGGAGAGAGAGGGGGAATGAGAATGTGTCTAAGAGAGAGAGAGAGAGAGTAGGGGATGGGAGAGGGGCTGGGAGAGGGAGAGAGAGGGGGAATGAGAATGTGTGTAAGAGAGAGAGAGAGAGAGAGAGAGAGAGAATAGGGGATGAGAGAGAGTGTGAGAGAGAGTAGGGAGTGGTAGAGAGAGCTTGTATAGGATGGGGGAGAGAGAGAGAGAGAGAGAGAGAGTAGAGAGGTAGAGAGAGTGAGAGAGAGATAGTAGGCAGTGGGAGAGGGAGAGATAAGGGAGATGGAAGTGTGTGTGATAGATCTAGATAGTAGGGGATGGGAGAGGAGAGAGGGGGGGGATGTAGTGTGTGTGTGTGTGTTTATGAAAGAGAGAAAGGGATGGGGGAGAGAGTAGGCATTGGGAGAGAGAGTGGGAGAGGGAAAGAGAGAGGGGGAATGGGAATGTTTAAGAGAGAGAGAGAGAGAGAGAGAGAGAGAGTAGGGGATGGGAGAGAGTGTGTGAGAGAGTAGGGGGTGGCAAAGAGAGAGTACAAGATGGGAGAGAGAGTGAGAGTAGGGGATGGAAGAGAGTGTGAGAGATAGTAGGGGATAGGAGAGAGTGTGAGAGAGTATTGGGGATGGGAGAGAGAGTAAGAGTAGGGGATGGGAGAGAAAGAGAGAGAGATAGTAGGCAGTGGGAGGAGTGGGAGAGGGAGAGAGAAAGGGGGGATGGGAGTGTGTGAGAGAGATCTACAGAGGAGAGAGAGAGGGGCATGGGAGTGTGTATCTGTGAAAAAGAGAGTTTAGGGGATGGGAGAGGGGAGAGAGAGTAGCCCGAGAGAGAGAGAGACAGAGAGAGAGAGAGAGAGAGCAGTGGATGGGAGAGAGATATTAGGTGGTGGGAGAGGGAGAGGGAGAGGGAGAGGGAGAGGGAGAGAGGGGCGGATGGGAGTATGTGTAAGAGAGAGAGTAGGGGATGGATGAGAGTGTGAGAGAGTGAGAGAGAGTAGGGGGTGGAAAAGAGACAAAATGAGATGGGAGAGAGAGAGTGAGAGTAGGGGAAGGGAGAGAGTGTGAGAGAGAGTAGGAGGTTGGGAGAGAGAGTAAGAGTAGGGGATGGGAAAGAGAGTAGAGAGGGAGAGTGTGAGTGAGAGAGAGAGATAGTAGGTAGTGGGAGAGGGAGTGGGAGAGAGAGAGAGAGAGGGGATGAGAGTCTTTGAGAGATCTAGATAGTAGGGGATGGGAGAGGAGAGAGAGTGAGAGAGTAGGGGATGCAAGAGAGAGAGAGTGAGAGAGAGAGAGAGTGGGTGGTGGGAGAGGGAGTAGGAGAGGGAGAGTGAGAGAGAGTAGGGGATGGGAGAGAGAAAGTAGGTGGTGGGAGAGGGAGAGAGGGGGGATGCAAATGTGAGAGAGAGTAGGGGATGGGAGAGGAGAGAGGGCGAGAGAGAGAATAGGGGATGGGAGAGAGAGTAGGTAGTGAGAGAGAGAGAGTGAGAGATAGTAGGGGATGGGAGAGGGGAGAGAGAGAGAGAGAGAGAGTAGGGGATGGGATAGGGGAGAGAGAGTAGGGGATGGGATAGGGGAGAGAGAGTAGGGGATGGGAGAGAGAGAGTAGCCTGAGAGAGAGGGGGGATGGGAGTGTGTGAGATAGAGAGAGTAGGGTATGAGAGAGGAGAGAGGGTGAGAGAGAGTAGGTGGTTGGAGAGGGAGAGAGAGTAGGCAGTTAGAGAGGGAGAGAGAGCATAGGGGATGAAAGAGGAGAGAGAGCAAGAGAGAGAGTAGGGGATGGGAGAGGATAGAGAGTGAGAGAGTAGGGGATGGGAGAGAGAGAGAGAATGAGAGAGAGTAGGTGATGGGAGAGGGAGTAGGAGAGGGAGAGTGAGAGAGAGTCAAGGATGGGAGAGGAGAGAGAGACTCAGAGAGAGTAGGGGATGGGAGAGGAGAGAGAGTAGGAGATGGGGGATGGTGGGATAGGGAGAGATGTTTTTTGACATATTTAGTACACACTATAGTGCGTACGCACTCTATAATGCATATGCACTGTGTCAAATCACCAAAAAATGGTCACAAAGAAAGTTTGGGTCCCTTTTGATCCATATTCTACTTTTTTCTATTGTGCATTCTATTGTTCCAATAGAAAACACAGGTCTTAAGATTTTGGAAGTTAGAAAACACTATTTGAAGACTTTTTGAAGCTAGCAAACACCAAATTCAAACATTGGATATGCTATTTGAAGGCTTTTTGAATATTCTTTCTATAGAAAAGGTTAATGCAATCCTTTTTAAGTATTGCTTGTTGATGTATAGAGACAAATTTGATTATAATTTGACATTTAGTTTAATAGATAGTGAATTTAATGAAACTTGTATGTTTGAATGAAATGCTATTTTGAAATGGTCAAAAATTTTGCAAGTTGTTTGATATATATTGTGCATTCATTGAAATAATTCAAATTTTAATATTTTTTTGAATGATTTTTAATTTACAAATTGTAAGTAATTCAGATGTTTGAATAATTTGACATGTAGAAATCATCATCATGCCAAGGAAGAAACCAAAAATTCAAATGAATGAAGATAGGCAGAGAGATTTGGTAATTAAAAAAGATAAAATGAAACTACTATGTGTACAAAGAAAATTGGAAAGCAATAATGAATAATTGACTTTTAAAGAGGATCAAGAACCACCGATACAAAGAAACAAACAGGAAGAATTGGAAAGACAAAGAGAATGAATGAGATTGTTACACTCAAGAAGCCAATTGAATTGTGAAGCTGCAACATCTTCCAATGTTGGAGTCATATCATCCTCTCATGTTGAAGACACTAATTTTTAGATCTGACGATGTACACACTCCATCATGTCATGTTGAAGGCACAACATCAAAATATCAAGTAGGTGATATTCCATCTTTTGCATCTTATTGCTAAGGCACATCATCTTTAGTTCAAGGTACACAATACACTAAACCTTATGTTGATGTTCAAAATGTTGAGGCAATAGAAGAGATTATAACACCTTCTAGAATTCATTTTAGAAGATCAAAATATTTGATTGATATTGATATTAACATTTTAAAATCAATGCCAGACAAGATTAGCAAGCATACTTGTCAAAGAAAAGTTAACAGTATGTGGAAATTTTTTTTGAAGAATTAAATATTACAGGTCAATGCCAATTATTTGTTGAAATGATGAGGAATTTTAAATTTAGGCCTATCATGAAGATTCAAGAGCTAAGAATGATGGACAATTCAAATGAAAAAAATATTGTAAAGAATCTAATGAGTGCTTATGAAAAAGTGGGTTCTAAATCATGCACCAAAGTTAGTAATATCACAAGATGAGTACTTACATCGACAATAATAAGTACTTAAATGAAGAAAGTTTGACTCATGAGAAAGACAAGTAAAATATTGAAAATTGGTACAGGTACTCTAAGGAGAACCATGCTAAGGTGTAAGAGATTGGAAGATCCAACAAAAAATGAGTCATGGACATTTAGTGATAGACTACCATGAAAGGATAAAGAAATTAGTGAAGCTTTGAAATCATTAATCAAAGATTTTTGGAATAATAACACGTGTTTCCCCTAATCAAAGAGATTTTGTAAGAAGGAGGATTGGTAGCCAAAATCATAACCCACATGCGAAACATTTTTTGGACTCAACTCAAACATAATTTTTTGCAAAATTTATTGGTATGCATCCTCAAATTTGAATAAGTCAAAGATTTTTTTAGGTGGGTAAACCATTTTATGTGAAGATAAATCACACATGCACAACTTCTTGTTGTAGGATACATATTATATTTTTTAACCATTTTGATGTTTTTAAGCATATATGTTTTTTTTTCTGCATTTTGAGTTTGTTTTGCAAGATTGTGACATGAATGGGCCACCAAGATCTTCA
The DNA here is from genome assembly GCA_028749045.1 of Cupressus sempervirens. Taxonomy (NCBI): domain Eukaryota; kingdom Viridiplantae; phylum Streptophyta; class Pinopsida; order Cupressales; family Cupressaceae; genus Cupressus; species Cupressus sempervirens. The sequence continues at coordinate 654,173,896 of CM053793.1, read as the reverse complement.
GGGAAATTCATATCCAACATTTTATGTGAAATAGGGGATGACCAAAAATTTTACAAGATATCATGCTTGGATGGTACATGCTTATTTTGTGGTTCTTTGCAACTTTTATCAACTTGTCAACATATGAATAGTACACATGCAATTGAAAATGAAATAGTAGATTATGAAAAATTTAAGACAGTGATATATGCTCTAAAAGATGGAAAATGGGGTAAAAGATGTGATTTAGTCATTGAAAACATTCCAATGTATGAATTCATAAAGATTTTCATGAAAAGATTATTTATGAGTATGCAAGGCATACACATAAAGCTTGATGCCTGGATTTGCAATTCAAGTTGTGCAAGGATACATTTCCACTAGATACCATTGTTTCAGTTGTAGACTTCGCAAAGAACTACACACTACAACCACAAAATGTGGTTCAAGAAAAGTATTATACTTCTAAACAGGTTTCCATATTTGTTCACATAACATTCATGCATTCACCTACAAGTACAGAGGATGACAGAAAGATTTTGAGGGATTACCATTTTTACATCAGCGATGATCGATCACATTCTACAGAGTTTGTACATGGTTGTTTTCAACTATTTTATGGATATTTGGCTAACAGGGACATAACATATCATCATCACATTATTTGGTCAAACAATTGCTCATCTCAATTCAAGAATGCATGGATGTTCTATTGGTTGATCAGGATGCAAAGGTTGTGTAGAATTCAATATATGTAGAATTTCACAAATACTGATCATGGAAAGGGAGAGCACAATGGTGTAGGTGCATGCATCAAAAGAGCCTTAGCTCATGAAGAACTATAGTACAAAGATGGAGCATTATTGACAGATGCAAAATCCATCATCTGGTGGTGTAACACTACAATGGGTCTAGGTAAGGAAGGTGAGTCTACAGTTTGTATATTTTTTTGGTTGATAGATAATACTAACATTGCACCATATGAGGATTGATGCACACTAATAGGATCTAGTGAATTGCACTCTTTTAGAAGCTCTAATGCAAGTTCATAGAGTATTCACACACAAAAATTGGCATGCTATTGTCCATCATGTGCAAAGGAAAATTGGGATGATTGTGAGTCAACTGAATGGGTGGACAAATGGGATATACGAGTTTTGGACCCAATTGACACCTATCATCCCTCACAAGCACTGGAAATGGTAGAGATGGATTTTTCTATTGACTTTGACCACTTGTTTGATCTAGTTCAACCTAGTAATATATATATATATATATATATATATATATATATCTTTGTAATTTCAATATGTAACTTTATAACTTTTACCTAAATATTTTTTGAATTAATGACCGTATTTTGTACATTTGTCATTACAGGCCATTTTTTTGTTGTTATTGCACCTGAAAACAATGAAGAAGGGACATATTATTATTTTTGTTATTTTTTCCAAGCCAAAAAAAAATTGGATCACTTGATTATAGATGGTGAAGGTTTAGAGTACCATATCAGTGCAGTGGTTGTAATTAGCACACGGCTTAGACAATATTCTATGAAAAACTCTAACTTGTGGTTATTCAAGGATTGGCAAATAGAGAGGAAGATTCTTCATTATTCAAATCTTTTTGTCGCATCAAATATCCACTTGATAAAATATGGTGGAAAACTACATAATAATATTTTTTGGAAAGTTCGCAAGTTAGACCATGAGGCAATACTTGAGACATTAAAATGTAGAGCAGATCCAATTGGTTCATTAGATTGAATAGGGAGAGAGGGAGAGAGAGAAAGAGTGATTAATTGGATCCAAATACAATGTTGCAACCTCTCCCCCAAGACTGTCCACATGACAAGGTAGGTATTGTCATTTCTAAGTGATGAGATAAGTTTGAATCACAAATTTTATGTTTTGATTTGTTTAGAATCTAGATACATTATTTGAATTTATATTAGATTCTTTAATAGGACCCATTTTTAGATTAATCATTTGAATAAGTGAAAGCTTAGAATTTGATGTTTAGATCAAAATGTAATGAAAGAACATGAAAATTTTTAGGATGTGAATGCTTTGTGATGTAAATTCATGATTGTGTTCATGTAACTAGAAACTTCAAACTAGAGAAAACAAGGATACAATGGGAGAAGTTTCCAAAACTCATCAAGCCATTTAGTAAGTTGCTTGATCATTGCTAGAAGCTCAAACAAATAATTCTTTGAATTTGGAACATTGTTACCAATAATAATATTATGACTAACATGTTTTCATCTTTTATTTGTTTTGTCATCTATAATTATTTTAGATAAACTTCAAAATAAATTTATATCCAAATCATAAACTTACAAAACCCATCTTATAAATTTTTTAGATGTTGTCTATTTGGAAGCATTAAGACCAAAGTGTATGATCTTTGGTTCACGCGTACTCACAAGATTCATGTTTTTAGCATATGTATAGGTTTAGGGGTCAAATCCTTTAAGGATGACCATAGGTTATGTTTGTTTGCTCTTAGTCTCAAGATTGCAAGGTTGTGATTGTGTGGAAGAATCCACACCCTCAAGGATAATCATAGGTGGTTCATCAATATTTGGTTTGTAGCCTTCCTTTTTCCCATTAGACCTAATCATGTTTATGTTCTTACAAGTTGGCTCAATCATATGTAATTGATCTTTGCATCCTATTTTTCTTCCTAGAACTTTCTTCTTGTTCATGCTTGGGTACCTGGGTTTATTGAAAACCCTATGATCAGTATTAGTCATGAGTCCATCTACCTGAACTTTCTTATCATCAATGAGATCTTGAATGAGGTATTTAATTTTCATATAATTTGATGCAGAGCACAACAATGGAAGTACAACCTTAAGACCCAACCCCAAAACCAACACTCAAGATGTTCAAAGGATTGAACAATTGGCTTGTTTCATTTCAACAAGTGTATACCTCTACAAGGAGCCACTATGAGGGTTTTAAGACTCACCATACACAAGTATGACACAAAGCAATTTGAACCAAATCAAGCCTTTAAGGAAAAGTTCCCTTAGTTTTGGTAAAATAGGGATTTTATGGTTGTAGGCCTCACAACTTCCAATAGGCTAGAATCTACTTAGTCACAACCCATAAAAGCAAAATCCACCACTGGTTGCACTCCCAACAACACACAACACAAATTGCAAGGAAGGACCTAGAATCCTATTAGGTCTCTAATCCCTGATTTTTGCCACTAACTTGAAAACTTCCCAAAAAACTTAAGGAAAAAATCACACTTTCAAATACCCTTTTTTAAGTTCTCTCAAACCTCAAAGTTATAGAGATTGACTCCACTCTAGCATATCATAACCCTAACTAAGTCCACAAGCCTAATTAGCTAGGTTAGGTTTGGGTTTCAAAGCAAGAGGTTAGGAATGGGTGCATAGAACCAAAACTCCACTTCTAGGGTGTTCTACTAAATCAAAAAAAGACAATTTGTTTGATCACCAAGTCCTTAAAGTCTCTTCATCCCTTTATCTAATCTGGTCTCCTTAAAACTAGTCAAATACATGGTGATATTTGACCTAGGGCTTCCTTCCAAAATTAAATGCCTTCAATTCCTATTCCAAAACTACAAAAATCTTATAGTACACATCCCTAACTTACTTCATACAAGTGGAGAAGAAATTCTACTGGTGGATCAGCAAGTTAGGGCCATTTCAATGTCAAAACCCTAAAATTGAGGGTTTCTCAAACCAGAAAGCTTATAAATTCAATTACTTTTGAAAGGAAAAGGATAAAAACTTCAAACCACTGCCAAAAGCCTTCAGACACTTAGCATCAACTTTCAAATCAAAAAGGTCATCATCCACCCCTTATTCTTTCTACTGTACTTGCAAAATGTCAAGAAATTACACTGAAATAGGTATATTTTATTGATTTGAAAGTAATTTTACAATTGGATCTTCCCTATTTATCTGTTTTCAAATGTCTCAAGCCTAAATAGGTTTTTCCCAACTGTTCCACTCAACCATCAAATGGTTTGAGCCATTGGGACTCCTAAACCAAAAAGTTGCTCAGCAAATTGTAAAAGTTGTTGACAACGTTTAAGCAACTTTTGTTACTATAGCAAGAAATATTACATTTAAACTTGATTAAAACTTAGAAACCTTGTTAGGATTCCAAACCCATAAGACACACCTAGTAAAACATTAAATGAATAAAATATCATCCATTAAGATCAAATGATGCCTAAGGTTTATAAACACACCAAGGGGTCTTGTGTCCTTAACAAAATGGATGGGTCATAGGGAGATCATGAGATCTATCCCCTAACCTTATTAAAAACATATTGATGAATGAAATTTAGGTACTCTACACCATTATTTTTAGTCTTACGACCTTTATTCCTATCATAGATGCAATAGTGATTTTCATTCCAAAATTTAGGCTTAACCTCGAGTTCATAAGGTTTATAGTTATATGGTAGTGTAATGATCTTATTCGATATCAAAGTATTCAACACCAGTTCAAATGAGTCTCCTAGAGGTGTACAGGTGTGCTTAGATTTGAAAACCCATGATAGTTTACCTCTACTAGAGTCATTAGATTTGTTTGAGTCAATATTCAAATGGAGAAGTATATTTTTTGTAGTTTGAATGTCATTGGTCATTGGTCAATTTGATGTCATTGGTCAAGTTGATCGCATTAGGCTCCTTCCTCATTTCTTCCATTTGTTTCATAACAAATTCTAAAGGTGAAGGTTCCTCCTTTTGAATCAAGTTGTTAACATTGAGGTTGTGTGAAAATTTTACTCCTTGAGAGAATAAATGCATAAAGCATTTATCTTTTTCTTGATCTAAGTTCAATTTCATGAGCTTTTGTTAATATTTATCTTGTTGAAGTTGTAATATCTCTTCCTTAGTGATATCTGGATCTAGATCATTATCTTGTGAACCATGTCTAGTATGTTTTGACCTTTGGGATGAAAGTGAACAATGTCTAGAAATTTAATTGGTAAATCTTTGAGAAAATTGTCATGCTTCTTCCATATTGCCTTAGGTCACTTTCCTTGGTGAATCTTATATATAGTTGTAATTGGCATGAAAGAAGATACAATAATTCAATAGGATAACTAGAATAGACTTGATTTTCAAACTAGGTTAGTAATATTTCTACGTTTCTAAAGTGATGATGTAAAAAGAGAAAAAAATACATAAAATATTGTTCTCTTGCATTTTTGTCCACATTTTTAATAACATCAATAAAATAAATTGAATATTGGGATACCCATTTTGATTCTCTATAACATATCAAAATATGAGGTATGGTTGTTTTGGACCAAGTCTCTACTATTACACTATAGGCCACTTTTTAAGCATAAAAACCTCTCCATTTACAAAGGAACTATATGAAATAATTATCCCTCAACCATAAAACTTGATAAAGTATTTTAATATTATCCTAAAGTGAGGATTCTTCAATTGGATTGAACCCATAAACTCTCTATATGTGCTTTTTATGAAACTCTCACCAAACAAGGACAAAAACTAGGGCCTCTTCAAATTTGACTAAGAAATCACTTCCAAGACATGTTAGTTGATCCTACACCATGTTATAATGATTAATTTGACTATTTTACATAAAATTAATGCCTCCTTTAGGCAGATCTCATGCTGCTATACCTATGGCATCAAATTTAATGTATTTTCATACACCTAAGCACTCCAAACTTGTCCAGTTGGATTTGCATTGGTGCAAGGCACCAAGGTGAATAGATAGGTGTCATCCTAGTTATGAATTAGGAATAAGGATTTAAAAAGATGTAATAAGACCCAAGATGTAAGGTCAATTAGACTCTAGGTGTCATTATAAGGCAAAGTGCCAAATTGAACCAAGGGGTCAAAAATGACCAATATAGGTGGTTTTTTAAGAAAAAAATATTTTTTATGTTTCTTAGAAGGTTATAAAAGTCCTTAGGGTCATTAGGTTAAGTTTTAGGTGTCTAGGAGTTAAGATGTCAAAAATTGCAAAAGTTGTGAAAGCAAAATTGCAAAAATGCTGACAACTTTGCAAGAGTTTGGGAATTGGTGACGGGTTGAGCATTTAAAAATAAGTTATTTTAGTGTTTCCAAACCTTTTCCAAATCCTAGAAGTGGAATCAAGTGAAAAATGTAAAAATTGCACTTTTTTTTGCAAAGTTGCATTGTTGAAAGTTGTAAAAGTTGCTCAAATTTTTAACTTAGTGGAAAAAAGGTTGTGGGATCAAACTGTCTATTCTATTGGCTCTAGGTGGCTGAATAAACCCTAGTCCCAAGATTGTCACATCCTGTTGAGCACTCAAACATTCTCGAGCATGCCAAACTAAAATGTCCCAAAGGGTCACTAAATGCCATAGGATAGTGATCTTTGATGGGGCATATCTTGGATACAATTCTAAGTCCTATAGGACCATGTTGGAGAGACCTACAATAACCTCTCTTACTTTTTGGAGATCTTACTCCATTTTGATTTTGCAGTGCCATCTTGGGTGATGCTGAAACTTGTAGTGTTGGCCAGTACAAAGTTGCCAAGTGCCAAATCTCTCTCACCTTTTATCGTGGGATCAAACTATCTATTCTATTAGCTCCAAGTAGGTGGGTAAACCCTAGCCCCAAGCTCATCCTATCTCATTGAGCACTTGAACATTCTCGGGCATGTTGAACTGAAATGTCCCTAAGAGTCACTAAATGCCAGAGGGTAGTGATCTTTGACAAGTCATATCTCAGAGCTCGTACAAGGTATGGATGTGATTCTAGTTCCTATAGGACTATGTTTTATAGACCTACAATAACCTCTCTCACTTTTTGGAGATCTTGCTCTGTTTTGATTTTGCTATGCCATCTTGAGTGATGCTAAAACTTGTAGCATTGGCCAGTACAAAGTTGCCAACTACCAAATCTCTCACCTTTCATCATGGGATCAAACTGTCTATTATGTTAGCTTTGAGTGGCTAGGTAAACCCTAGCCCCAAGCTCATCCCATCCCGTTGAGTGCTCAAACATTCTCGAGCACATCAGACTGAAATGTCTCTAAGGGTCACTAAATGCCATAGGGTAACAAAATCTGATGCAGCATATCTTGGAGCTTGTGCCAGGTATGGATATGATTCTAGTTCCTATAGGACCATGTTGTGGATACCTACAATAACCTCTCTCACTTTTTGGAGATCTTACTCCATTTTGATTTTGCAATTCCATCTCAAGTGTTGGCTAGTATAAAGTTGCCAATTGCCAAATCTCTCTCACATTTCATCCCAGGATCAAACTATCTATTCTATTAGCTCTAGGTGGCTGGGTTACCCTATCCCTAAGCTCGTCGCATCCTATTGAGCACTTGAACTTTCTTGGGTATGCTAAACTGAAACATCCCTAAGGGTCACTAAATGCCATGGGGCAGTGATATTTGATAGGACATATCTCGAAGCTTGTGCAAGGTATGGATGCAATTCTAGTTCCTATAGGACTCTATTGTGGAGACCTACAATAACCTCCCTCACTTTTTAGATATCTTACTCTGTTTTGATTTTGCAATGCCATCATGGGTGATGCTGAAACTTATAATGTTGACCTGTACAAAGTTGCCAACTACCAAATCTCTCTCACCTTTCATCATGGAATCAAACTATTTGTTCTGTTAGCTCCAGGTGGCTAGGTAAGCACTAGCCTCAACCTCATCCCATCTTGTTGAGGGCTTGAACATTCTCAGGCATGCCAAATTGAAACATCCCTAAGAAAGACTATGGAAAGTGTTACATTCCAAGTAATGATTGCTTGGGATGTATGTCATAGACTAAGGTAGATGATATTCATGAAGGGTTTTAGATAAAAGGCTCCTATAATTGTCAAAACAATAATAATGATAATCAATGCATAAGGTAAAGGCATTACAAAGGAATGAGATCAAAGGAAAATATTCAAGCAACAATAGTGAGTGTGATGAACAACATTTTAAACCTTTGTAGTAGTGTAACTATCAAAATCTCTAGAAAAACTCTTAAATCTTTATCAAAATGCTAATTTCCATGAAAAAAATGACATGGTATTAAACTTAATGTTCATGTTTATTTCTAGGGCTTTGTGGTAGGGTTAAAAAAAGTGGAATCATTTCCTATGTATATGGAATAAGTAAAAGAATGTCAAGTGGCAAACTATGATCATGACAATCATTAAAATCATTCTAACTTTTCTTTCAACTAAGCACAACAATAGTGCTCAGTCCAAACAAGTGAAAAAGTACATGTGAGAAGCCTATGTAGTAGTTATGTGCAAATGGAATAGAGGTGTCCGATTGAGATCAATGATTGATTAAAGTATAATGAAAAACCTCTTAAAAGCTAGTTTACTACTATATCACATAGATTATAGTCATATGGTAGAAAGCATAGAGAACCTTTATGGTAGAGGTATATAAGAACTAATTTAATGGATCATATGATAGTGAATTTAACAAATAATAAGACATAGTGAGACAACAATCTTAATAAATCTAGTAATCATGTGTAATAGAATTGAAAACATTTAGTACTATTTATAGTAGGAGTAATGAATTAAAATGTTTCAAGGATCTTTTAACAAAACACCTAGTTATGTACGTGCAAGATGACTCACAATCAAATACTACAATGAGTTGTAAAGTTTTGAGTTAGTTCATAAGGGGATAACCACAAAGGAACAATCACAGTTCTAAAGCTATGAAGAGGAGCTCAGAATGCCATTTAGGTGGGTAGGTTGGTAGTTTGAGGAAACTTATTATCTACTCCTATTTTTCAATGTTGAACTCTATTAGAATAAATTTACAAGTTTTACCCAGCATGAACTGAGAATTCAACAAAGGCTTTCAAATATTTTAGCATGCATGTTAGTGCACTAGTGATATATGGTGATTTTAGGGCTACACTATATCAATATATTATTATATTGTTATGATGAATGGTGATCTAATGAATAAGAACCTAACAAATCTAGAGGTCCAAAGATGTGAAATTGTCATAGCATTATGGATAAGACCTTGAAATAGTGAGGTTTTCCCTATGGAGAATGTGACGTTTATAGCATTATGATAATAGTAGTATTAAAGAAGATGACAATAGGCGCTCCAAAATTTAGGGCCTAAATGAGCAAAGGGATTCCAAACAATGTCAAAACAATGAAGTTCATGGTTGTCTTGCTGGTTATGTGAAAGATGATTTGTATAGTAGACAAAGCATCAAATTCAAGAAGTTAAAGAACAAAAAGTTTTAGGAAAGTAGTTTGTCACATATGAACATGGGAAATGCATCACATTATCATAAAGCACTATCATATTACACTTTTAAGGATATTAATGTCATGAAAGTAGAGCCTTAAGCCAGGAGACATGGATTGAATGAGGTCAAGCAATAGATATGTGAAATTTCTTTGTAATAGCTTAAAAACATTAGATACTTGTAGCCCATATATTCACCATGCATTAGTTATAGTTTGTAACCAAGTTTTGAAAGGTTTTGTAAATTTCTTCAAAGAAACCTGTCTGTTGCTAGTTTTGGAGTTGTTTATCATGAAAGGGTTGTGAGTCTTGTCTCCACTATGGAAATTCCATGGTTTTCTAGATTTCAAGGCTACAAACCCTAATGTATTATATTATGCAAGAAAGGGCCCTAAAAGTGAGTGCAAATAATTCTTTGACCAAGCCCTAGGCGAGCTAGGCAATGCTCGGCTAGGGATTGTCTACAAAGAAAGAGCTCTCGAGAGCAAAGCTTGAAGAATGAAGACTTGCCTTTCTAAGGGATTGAAGAGGGGTATGAGGAACTTCTAACTTTTGGAGGAGGATTCTTGATAATGTTTGAAAGGTTTCTTAAAAGTGGGGATAGCAGGAAGCCAAGAAAATCCTACCAAACCTTCAATTTTGCTATTTTTGTTGTATAGCCTGTACACACCTTGAGACCCTAAAAATCCTTGAGCATGGATCCTATGTATCAATTTTTCTTAAGGATAGAGGTGTTAAAACTCTAAGATAAATGAGCTATTGGCCCTAGAAATCTGGGAGAAGGCCTAATTAGGGGCTCTCCTTGTAGCCCTTTTGTGAAGAAATCTTGAAATTAGGTATAAACCCATTTTTGTTATCCATTCAAGCATAGTACAAGTGTTCCAATAACACCTTAGGACATCATGGAAACCTTGGTTGGACTAGGGAGTGCTATGGTACCCTTGTAGACCTATAAAACCTTTGGAGGGATACTATTCCTAGAAGAGTAAGGGAGTGATGTTGCAAGTTTAGATTAGTTAACTTGGTGAAGAGGTTGGGCAAGGTCAGGGAATGTTTTAAGTAGAAAGAGATCTTATAGACCACATAGGTATATAGAAAACACCAAGATCCACATATAATATACAAGGTTGCATAGGGATGGAGGTACTTGGGGTACTTAGGATACGAGTATGGGTATGGGTATGGGTACAGCTATTTTTTATAATAAGGGATGGGGTACTTGGGTATGTCAAACTCTATTTTTAATTATACTTTTATATTTATAGAAAACCTAAATTTATGAGTCATGACAATGATTTTTAAAATCAAGAACAGTGATAAAGTTTGCAAATGTAATGCATTGTTTTTAGTTTCAAATTTGTTATATGTTTGTAATAATAATTTATGATAAATGTTTAGATGCATAACATAGAAGTTAGGTTTAAACATGAACAATAATATCATAAATCATATGACAATGACATATTGCAAATGATAAATTTCTAGCTTTAACACTGACAAAGTTTATTGTTGATCAATATTGTATCAAAGTTTCAAACTGATTAGGTATTGAATTAAGCTTGATAAACAAATAACAGAGAAGGAAAACTTTAAACATGAACAAGATCATAAATCATATAATGATGATATATTAGAAATGATAAACTTATGCTTAAATAGTGATACATTTTATTGTTAATCAATATTCTATCAAATTTTTGAATTGATTAGGTATTGAATTAAGCTTGATAAACAATGAGATGATACACAAACAAAAACTCGAAAAAAAATAATCCAAAATCTCAATCAAGGTCCTTAGCTATGATGCTCTCCACCAAGTTCCTGGTACTTGGGATATATGTACCCAGTACTTGGGTATGTGGGTACGAGTACCAAGGGTGTCATACATGAAGGAACATATAATATATTATGATAACCAATAATGTCATACATGAACAAGCATATAATATAAAATGATAAACAATAATGTCATACATTAACAAACACATAATATATTATGATAACCAATAATATCATACATGAACAAACATATCATAAATTAACCAATAATGTCATAAGCCTAATAATGTCATGCATCAAATAAATGTCATACATCAAATGTAAATTCTCATATATACATCAAATTATATCAAATATGTCCACTAATATAAAATCCAACATATATGTCCACTGATACATATACATGTATGTCTATCAACTATATCTTCTCCTTCCCATAAGGGGAAGGAAACAAATCTCTAGAGGTCTTCAATCATCATGTAGAGGGAGATGATGGGGTCTTCCTTACGCGCTTTCTCATCCTCTTATTGAGGCTCTTCTCTAACTCGAGCTGATACAAAAAAAATAGTGGATATGAATCAATAATTATTATACATTGAAATCAAATATATGTACACACAAAATTAATTATTTTCTTACTACCATCATATAGTCACTCTACAAGTCCACCTCAAAGGCTTGTGGATGATCGGGTGTAATAAGACCCTACAACAATTCAATCAATATAATCACTTATAAATAACATTAGAAATTTTTATACTAACTATTATAAACAATAAATAAAACCAAGAAAGTTCTTTCATACCTTAGTCAATGGTTGTGAACTAGCCATAGTTGCAGCCACTCTACAATCGACAGACTTTAAAAGATGAGGAGTCTCAGATGTCAAGAGCTGCATGTCATACAATACATGTTACATGTAACATGAAACATGAAATAAATATAATCAAATGAATTGAATTAACATGAAACAATTGTACCTCTACAAAGCTTGTATCACATCTAGGCTCAGAGTTCGTAGTGAATGTCGACGATCCTGTAGAGAACTAATGCACATGCATAAATTTTTTGTCAATCCTTCATATGATTATTTAATAAATATATGTATTAATTTAAATGATTAAATTGATACATACCTCTGGACTCATTGATGGGATGAAAAAATAGGGTTAGGGGATCGCTACTAAGGCCGCCAACACTCTGACCCTAAATTTTGAACAATGTCAATACATGCTTATTAATTAGTCCTTCACTATACATATGAAATGTGATAAAATTAGTTTATTATAATTGTAATTTACTTATGTGTCAATGCCAAATGTCTCATTCAAGAACTGATCAGTGACTAGCCCATCATCTGCACCATCTCTAGCATGACTAGCAAATGTGTATAAGGATCTGCATGATGTGCACATGTGACTACGATGCACAAAAGGCTCCTCCTCAACTAATGGACTCATGCAATGAATGAGGGTCTGAATCAAACTATTAATAGTCCCTAAAGTGTTGGCCTCTATATGTTCTTTCACAACCAAAGGAATAGTCACATGTTCACCCTATGGCTTGACCATAGGTGCCCTAACTACATTAGGCCACAAGGAAAAACTCACAATACAATTTCCTTAAGAAATGCATTGAGACCTCATAATTATTGTAAGGAAGAGCATCAAAAACCATCCACCATCTATCACAAAAATTATTTCTAATACCATCGTGTATGCACCAATAGATGGGGAACCATTTCATTGTCTCTCTGATAGTATCTTGTTCACCAAGCTTTCTAAATAATGCACAAATCCTACCTTTTGGTATATCTTTTTTTTAACATCTTGATATGATAATTTATTTGCATAATATTTTTTTTTTTCATCCCTCTTAACCTGTCAAATATCTAACTGACCACTAATTGAAGTTGTGTGGGTCTTAATGGACTCGAGGGAGGATACCAATTGAGCTCTCATTAGATTAGTTTGTCCACAAGCTTTCAACCTACCAATGAGTGCTTCTAATTCATTTTTTCCTCTTTCTATTATATTTATTATGTTTTATTGTGTGTCAAGAGGAGGTCTTCCAATTGGTGCAGGTTGCAGAATTTGTTTTTCTTTTTGTGGAGGGTTTTGATTCTCATCTTATTAAGGGTTTTCGTTTGGATCTTGTTGAGGGTTTTGGTTTTGATCTTGTTGGAGATTTGTCATTTCATTATTTATAATTCCTAATAAGAAATCAATTGAAATCTAAATAAATAAACAAATTTAAAGGAAAATTGAAAAAACCTACAAAACAATACAAAATATATATAAAACAATGTAAAAAAAAGGTTAGACAACATACAGCATGCTCGTGATCTCAAACTTCGATGGCAAGGAGGCATATTGAAAAGGCAGGTGGTGAAAACCTTGAATTTTCTCAATTTGCATACGTATTGTGAGGAGGGAAAGTTGCTAAATGAAGAAAAAATAAATGGGGTGTGGGTTTGCAACCCATTTATAATAATTTGAGTTTTTAAAGTGCATACGCACTATAGCGCGTACATGCTATGACTCAAGATACCCAAGCCATAGCACATGGGTGCTATTGAATGTTTAAAAAAAAGGGTGTCACCTTTTTGGCACCACAACTTGGTGCACTTACCCTATTGTCTACATAACAACTCAGTTAATTATGCAAACTCTAGTGTTGTAGACACCATGTGTTGAATTAGAGTTGCTTACTCTAGCGTTGTCAACATGATAACTTATAAGAGTACACAAACTCCTAAGTGTCTCACTTAAGAAATAATAAAATAATAAAATAATACATTAACCTAATTAAATTTAAGTAAATACTTATTTACACCAATAGTAAGAATACACTACCTCCCGATTGTGTGGTCACCTAATCAGGCTCCTACTCCCATCGTGCAGGAGAGATAATGTACGATCCATACACAAATAATCAAATCATAAAAATATCCTAGGCAAGGAATCCTGATAGCCAAAACTACCTCAAGGGTAACACAAACTACTCAAGAAGAAGAGATAATCAAAATCAAAATGACACTCTTCCAATACAAACACCACATACCATGTCAACATACAAATATAAAGACCAAAAATATACAACCACCTCAAAATCAATGTCAAGTGTCACAAGCACAATGACCAACAGATAACAATTGTCATCAATAAAAGTAAACTATTAATCACTAACTCCAACAATAAAAATACTACCAATGAATAACTAATCATTCATTAATAAAAGTCAACTATCAAAAATAAATGACATCCAATCAATGATAACAACTCACAATAAAAATATCATCAAAAGCAATATTCAACAAGTATATCACTAGAGGCAAATATTAAAAAAAATCATAAAGAAGGCTCAGGCTACATACTATGGAGTGTCATCACATGAGCCAACTCTAAAGTTACCTTGGTAGTCTCTCAGGACCTCAGCCCCCTAGTGACTCTATGCAGAACCAAAATGCTCTCTCATGATGAAGAGAAAACTAGTCATACCTCTCAAGGTCTCATCTCCATCTCATCCTTAGTCTATACAAGCACTCTAGGCATGGACGAGGAAAAATTTCTAATTTATCTTTTTAATGTATCTCAAGGAAAAGGGCTAGGCAAGATATTTTAATTACTATGTTATCACTTGTTACATAACTTACAATGAGTTACCCTGGCAGCCACTTTGGACCAATGCCCCCAGTGCAAGCCACTCTCATAGACATGCACCTAGACTACCTTCTCAAAATTCACAAACCACAATAGTGTCCCATACCACAAAAAGTAATATTGGTCAAATTTGGTTCTTTAATAGGCAACCCAAAAAATAACATTGATTCTCAAAACCCAAATTCTCAAAATTGTTCAATAGCATAAAACCCATAAAACATAAATCTCAATTCAAAAAATAAAGTTCATCATGACATCTAGTCAAATAATGATAAAAGAAATCTCAAAATCTACCTACAATTCACATCCTAACATGGCCAACTAAACAACTCATAAAGAAAAACCATCATGAAAATAAACATCACAAGACTATAAATAGAATGCTAGAAAACACATAGTTCTTAGCTACATGGTTTAAATCCACAAATTTCTCTTGTTTAGTTTGGGTCATAAGGATGTGTTTAGAGATAAAGTAAGAATGTATATATTAATATAAATTGTTATGTTTATATGCTTATTTAAAATAATAAGTATTTTAAATATCCAATCTTTTTGTGCATATAAAATATCATACAATATTATCATGTTTTTAATTTAAATAATCTTAAATCATAAATAATTTAATTAATAACATAAATGTATATTTTTATATTTAAATATTGATATTAATTTCAATTTTTAAAATATTAATGACTTATATTTAAGTCTAATATTAATATTTACTTTTTCTTTAATTCATAATGCAACTAGAGACAAAATTATAAATTTAATTTAATTATTTATAGTTTCTCTCATAAAGTCAAATAGTTATTAACTAAACGATTACAAAGTGAACTCTACCACAAGTTCTCTTAAAATATAATAAAATTATAAATATTTAGTTATTAACTTCCCTCTTGCATTAATAAATATTAAATTATTTATATGCAACTAAGAGTTTAATTATACTTAAAGAATCACTAATATTACTAACATTCACTTTAACCAAATGAATTATATTTATTTATATTTTTAGAAATTAATAAATAATTTGAAAATTTTATTTTTAATTAACTAATTTACCTTTAATTTATTTTATTTATTTTTAAATAAATAAATCTAAAAATTATATTATATTAAATAAAAATACACATGCAATTAGTATTTTTACATGTCTCTGATCTCTCAAATCATGCAACCATACTATACTTATTTTTCTATTTTTAGCATATTTGTTTTCACATGCAACCCTACTATACTTAGCTTTCTATTTTTAGCATATTTATTTTGACATGCATGTAACCATATTATGCTTAGCTTTCTATTTTTAACATATTTATTTTCACATGTGTGTAACCATATTATACTTAGCTTTCTATTTTTGAGCATATTTATTTTCACATGCATGTAACCTTACTATACTTAGTTTCTATTTTTAACATGTTTGTTTTCACATGCATGCATAAGTTTAATTACAACATGTTTTCCTCTCAATAAATATTTTTTCTTTTGCTAATAAATTTTGCAATTAAATTATTTTAGATATAAGAATAATATTTATCTATATATAGAAAATTCATGATAATCTCATGGTTCTAAAGACAAATTTAAAGTTGAAACTTTAACTATTTAATTTATTATTTTTCTTCCAATTTTTAATATTGAAATTTTCATTATATTAGAAAGGGGTTTATAAGAATACAGTCACAATTATTTTCTATAAATTTTTTATAGTTCTTTTCAATCAAGTTTTCTTGATTAATAAATATATATTTTTTAAATCTACAACATAATTCTTTATTCAACAATCAATACAGTAAATTAATAAGCAATATGCAAACACCCAAGAAGACACAAAGTAGATAGATCTTTCAATAAAATTCTACAATAGATTTTAAAATCCTACCTCAAAACTACAGCTAAAATCTAAGACAATCTGTAAATACATGCAAATCCAAACCCTCTGAAACTTTCAACAATTCTTTTGATCCAATTCTAAATTTTGCTCCCCAAAACCTATGTATCTAGAAATGAGCTCTAATTTCTATAATAAAGAGATTTCCCCCGAATCAAAGCTTTGATCATGCAATCATGCAAAAACCCTTTGTCTTTAGGTACTATATTTTAATTGTCATGCACACACTTTATGTAATTTAATTAAAATAAACTTTATTAAATTGAAGTTTTCTCTCCCTTATTAAATCATGCAACATTTTTAATATAATATTTATTAATTTAACTAATATATTTAGAGTTTATTAAAAATAAAACTCCTAAATAAATTATTATTAAATTAAATAAATATAAATATGCTTAAATTATAACTTTAATCAAATCTTTTAAATTTAATTCTTTTATGCATATTTAAAAAAAAAAAATTAATTAAAATATTCTTTTTATATTTTCTTTTCGTCCACTTATTAATTAGTGCAAGCTCTAATTAAAGCATGGTTTATTATTTAAATTAATAATAATAATCAAAGCTCGTTGTTTAAATACAACTCTAATTTAATTACTATTAAATAAATAATTATAATAAAGCAATATTAAATCTTTAATATTTTAATATTTTAATAATTTCTTTTTGTCCAACTTCTTAAATTAAACTTTTAAATTAAATCTTGTGAACTGAAGTACATATTTAATTAATTATCATCATATTATAATTTCTCTTTAACCAATTTTCTAAATTTAGACTTTTAAATTAAAATATATATTTAATTAATTAAATATTCTCATGCTTTAATATTTTATTTTTTTAATCATATAATATTTAATAATTCTTAATATTATATGATTAACTTAAATATTATAATTAAATCATTTACCAAATAAATCACATAGAGAAATCCACATAAAAGCAACATTACCAAAACAAACCAAAACTCAAAATCAAACAACACAGACAAAGATAAACTCACAAGTTTAAAAAGGGTGGAAAGTGAGTTACAAGTCCTTCTTGCAAGACAAGTATGGCTAGGATTGGACCTGAACATTATCTTCCCATTCTTACCATTGAGTTATTGTGATAGGGCATGCCCATCCTGGTAATTCAGGGAAGTTGATGCCTGGTATCCGCAATCCTATATAAAAGACGAGCATGTACATGTATATAAATATATCTAAACTAAATAGGCAATGACAGGGAGTGGTATATCGTGTAGATACTGACTAGCAGATGACTACAACTCCATCCCTTAACCATATCAAACATGGCAAATAGGAAGATAAAATAGACACATGCACTATACACATGCAAGTATGGGGTAGGTACCCTAATAAATCTTGGGTATAAATCATCATATATTCAAACATGAAAACTCATCATTTGACATCATCATGAAATCAACCACAATTATTACGTAAGAACCATTAAAGCATTATTAATGTGCTAGTAATCATAATCAACAATCAACATGTGAAATATAATCAACTAAGTAATTCATCATTGAAATATCTTTAGTCCAAGTTAAAAAATAATATTCTTCAAACTAACACATCCATGAAATAGGCATAAAAGAGTTTGGTAAATAAAATGAAAAAGAAAACTATAGGTGGACACTACAGGATATTATCTTTACTTTTATTTTTCTATAAAAATTTCATCGTATTATGACATGTTGTATTTCCATCAATGCCAACGACGGAGATTGTTGAAAATAATTGATCAATTGTTTATTGTCTTTGATGCTACACAAAATTTCATATCTTTACTAGTTAGTGTATGTCAAACTCACTCAGAAAATGAAGACAGTTTCCTATGTTTGCCAAGCATTTTAGTATTTGCCACGTTCACAAGACAGTGTCTGCCAAGTTCACTCGGGTGCTTAAGAGAAGTCCGCAAAAGTTTAGTGTTACTTAAGCCCACTCAATTAGCAAAGGAAAAGTTGGATGCAACCAGTGTTAATTGAGCTCACTCAGTTACCAAAAAAAATTTATGAATCTGCAGTGTTAAATGAGTTCACTTGGTTAATACAGGAAAATCATTTTAGTATTAATGTCTACCGAGCAGGTTCGGGTAACAAAGGATTTTTATTTTTGGCATATTAAGTTTAATAGATTTTTTTTTTGGTTCTAGCTAACTAGAGAGATGAAGTATTATTATTCTAAGTTGTACTCAAGCTAACTTGACAGTGTATATGATATAAGTATAAGGTCAAGTTGAGGATTGAAGAGAAGAGAATATATAGAAGAAAAGAAGATGTTTAGAGGAAGTGAGTTGGAAGGATAAGAAGAATATCTATATTAGGCTACAAAGATTAATCTAATCAAGAAGGATCAAGTATTCAAGCTAGAATTGAGATCTAAAATCAACAATATAGGTGCATTAGCAATCAACTCATTTCATTGTTACTATCTAACCATTGTAGTAGTGAACTAAATCTCTTAACAGAGTTAGACTAACAATTATTTGTCAAATCTTCTAACAAGGTGGTATTTCTAGATTGAGTGTCTAAAGACCTCTAAAAAGGCCACTCCTAATAGGGTGATTAAATCATCTAATAGGGTCACACCTAATAATGTGTTTTGTAACCTTTAATAGGGCTCACTTCAGAAGAGTAAAAATCAATAACTAGTTGTAATTGTTTGTTTTTCCCAAATTAGGTTTCCAAGTTAAACCTTGGTGTCACTTGTATTCATGCTATTTATTTTATGTATATGCAACTAAGTTAATAAGGTTAATCATACTTAATATATTAAGATCTTCATGTTCAATATTTTTTGAGTAACTGTTGATATTATAGTTCTTCTTTGATGTATTTTCTAGGTAGATTGTGTTACCATTTTTTGCATGAATATTTCGGATCACACTCTATGATCCATCATCAAGATGAAAGAGATAAAGGAAAAGTTACAACATATTGGTAATGTTAACCGAGTGCATGTGTGTTAACCAAGTAATAGCAATTTCAACAGAGTCTATGTTTTGTACTCACATCTTACAAATCTAGAATTTATTTTAGTGGTAACTGATTCACCCATCCCCTCTCAGTTACTCCTCTTATATTTCCAACATCTATTTCATATTCCACTTGTATCTTTATTCTCACAACTTGACCTTTCTTATATATCATAAGCTAGGAAAAGTCAGCTTGAATACTCTTCCAAATAATTAATAAGCATCCAAATAGTTGGCCTCAATCAATTAATTATTAGACAATCATATTTTTTTGTCACTCGGTCAATACTAGGATTGAATGCTCAGTTAATACTATGAGTCTTTTGATGCCTAAGCACTCAGTTAATAATACAAGAAAGTTACCCTTCATTAACCAACTACTTACTTAATACTAAAATTTCTTCTTTACTCGACTGCTCGGTCAATACTAAAATATGTAAGATTAGTATTGCAAACTCTCCATTTCTCGATTAATACTGACATTTGTGTAACATCAATGACAATATACAATTGAAGAATTATTTCCAACAAGAAGAGTTGATGAAATGAGAGATGTTGAAATCATTAAACCTATCAGGCATTCCACTTGGGTATTTAGTCATGTCCCAGTAAGAAAGAAGACCAAAGGTATAAGGTTATAGGTTGATTTTAGAAATTTGAATATATAATCCTTCAAAGATGACTATGCACTACCTAACATGGAAGCATTATCACATAAATTCACAATAAATTAATCACTCTCCCTAATGGATAGATTTTCAAGATATTATCAAGTAAAGGTTATGGAATCAAAATAATATAAAATAGTATTCACCACTCCATGGGGCACTTATGTATATGCTAGAATACCTTTCAAATTGACCAATGCAAGTGTCACTTTTCAAAGAGCTATGGATGTTCCTTTTGAAGTCTTGATTCATTTCATCTTGGTTGTTTATCAAGATGACTTTACTTCTTACTCTAAGAAGGAAGAGGTCATTGTAATGATTTTTAAATATTTTTAAAAGGGCTCTTGAATATGGGATTTCAGTAAATCCTAAGAAATTTCATTCTAAGGTCACTAAGGGAAAGCTTTTAGGACATATCCAAAGAGGGAGTAAGAATTTATCTTGAAAGTACTAGAAACTAACAACATCAAAGTTTCCAAGGCAGTGAAAGTTATCCAATCATTTATGGGTCAGATTAACTTTGTAAATAAATTCATTTCCAATTTTACAAAAATAACTAAACCTATTGCTAAAATGATGAAATGGGTGAGAAAAGCTACTATGGGGTGAATAATCTTTACAAGCATTTGAAAATATAAAAATAGAAATTAAAGAGGCACCAGTACTTAAGGCTCCATAATTTAAGAAGTCATTCCAAATTTTCCCTTTTGCATCTTATCACACTATTGTTGCATTTATGTTGCAAAAGAATAATGCATGGCATGAACAACCTATTTCTTTCTTTATCAAAAGTTTGAAAACTATTGAGCTTAATTATGATATCAATGAAATACAAGCTTATGCATTGATAAAGGTAGTGCATTAATTTATACCCTATTTGGTTGGTGTAGAAATAGTTGCATATGTGCCAAATGAAGTTGTCAAAGATATTTCAAGGAAAACAGAGTCTACTGGAAGGAGATGTAGGTGGATAAACCAGATCTAGGAATCTAATATTAATATCCAAATGAAAAAATTAGTAAGAATTTGGGATTGGAGAAGCGCATGGCTAATACAAACCTAGAAGCAACTTAGGTAAATCAAGTAGATCTTGAGCACATAGAGGTCAGCATTGAGAGATGCCCATGGTATAGTGATATAGTCTATTATTTAAGGCATATAAAATTTCATTATTATCTAGATGAAATTCAAAAGAGAATTGTAAAACTTCAAGCATCGAAATACATCTTGATTCAAGGTGGCCTCTATTGGAAGAATAGAGATGGAGTATTAATTTTATGTTTAGATGCCTACCAAGAAAAATCTATCCACAAGGATCTCCATGAACAGGTTTGTGGTGGTCATTTTTCAACAAAAACTATAACACATAAGATTTTGCATTCAGGATATTATTGGTCCCAAATATTCAAGGATTGTCATGCTTATATATAAAAGTATGAAACATGTCAAAATTTTCAAGAAAACTAAAATATAATGGAGCTCTTCCCTTAAGGACTCTAGATACTAAATAACCTTGTCAAATGTATTGGATATATTTTATAAGAGTGGTAACTGATAAGTCAAGTGGGGGATACAGTTGGATCTTGGTAGTCATTGACTATTTTACCAAATGAGTAGAAGTCATTCCTTATAGACAATCTGCTAGTAAAGTTGTGATCAATTCTAAATGGAAAATATATTACCCAAGATTGGAGTTCCTTGGAGGATTTTTGCAGATAATGGTATACGCTTTAGATCAAAATAATTCTTTAAATTTTTCGAAGAGTATGGAATAGTCATCTCCTACTCTTACCCATATCATCCACATTGAAATGAATAGGAAAAATTTAGTAACACAAACACATTGAAAATCATTAGAAGAATGTTTTTAAAAAAAAAGGCTTGGGACTCAAAATTGAATTTAGCATTGTGGGAAAATTGAATCATAGTGAAGAAATGTGTAGGTTTCCCTCATTTCAATCTAGTCTCTGGTAAGTAAGCTAGACTCTTTGAATAAATTAATACCAAAATACAAATTCATGACTAAGGATCAACAACTAGAATATGTAGATTTTATGGAAGAAAGGGAAAATTTGCACTTGTTGAATTGGATGAGAATAGGAGATGGGCACCAGAACATAACATTCAAAGATAGAGATAGGTTAAGTTTCTCCATGATAAGAAGTCATAATATAGATAGTTTAAATGTAGGAGATTCGGTTTTGAAGTGGAATATTAAAGACTAAGACAAGGTAAAGCACAAAAAATTTGATGCTTTATGGTTGAGCCCCTTCATCATCTTAAAGAAAGCAAGAGAATGGTCTTATCATTTACATGATAGTAAGGGAGATATTCAAGATTTTCTTGCATATAATCAATATCTCAAACCTTTTTTATCCTAAATTAAGTGGGATATGATCTGTGTGTGTGTGTGTGTGTGTGTGTGTGTGTGTGTGTGTGTGTGTGTGTGTGTGTGTGTGTGTGTGTGTGTGTGTGTGTGTGTGTGTGTGTGTGTGTGTGTGTGTGTGTGTGTGAGGTAGGTGTTTTTCATTTGATGTTTCATTTTGTTTCCTAGAGATAGTTGGATTCTCATCATATTTGTAGAAAATATGTATCCCTAGAAAGAGTCATTGATGGAGAACCCAAAATATTTTAATCTTTATTAAGGAACCTATTTTTAAAATTTTGGGGATAGAGAATTATATGCCTGCAAAATAGCAATTTTATGTTATTTCTCAATTATCCACAGAAGACTACAAAATTGTGATTTTGCAAGTAAGTTCATGCACCTTAAAAAGTGGAGAAGTTTTGCAAAATTAGTAGAAGGAAATATAAGGACTCCAAATTGGTTTTCTTGGGTAGAAAATGTATAGATCATCAATTCATAACATATGGATTTTGAGGGATGCAAAATAATGAAATAATGATCTATCAGAATGTCTTGGAAATTAAATCAAGAATTCAATGTCTAATAAGATGTGATAATATTGGATCATGAATAAATGTTAAATATATCTTGAATTCTTTTGAAGGGATTTGAATTAAATGATCAACAAATGCATCTATTATATTCAGGGTAAACTTTAAGAAAGCCACCTCCAAAAAAAGATATAAAATATTGGCAAATATTTCATTATTTTGAAAAAACAAAATTATTTATATTGGAGAAACTCTCAATTTTTTATTCTAAATATGATTATTTTTGGTGATTATTTTTGAATCATAATTTTTTTTGTATAAAATATCGACGAATCTCAATAACAATAGGAAGTTCATTAATCACCATGGAATATTACAAATCAAAATTGAACATTTTTTTACCTTGTGGAATGTTATGAGAATCGTTACATATACTTTAAATCAATAGTGAATAATAAATATTGGTGATATATCCCTAAATTAACTAATAATTATGATAGTTATTGGTCAGTTCAATTTAATTTCTCCAATAATATATTATATTTAGGTTACTCAAATCTATTCATGTAACGAATATTGTGGCGAATATTTGAGTTTAAATTTTTTAATAAAATAAATTATTGAGCGATTTTAAATATTCTAGAATTGAATTTTATAAAACTATGGCGATTTAGGTTGTATCAAATCTTAAATTATTAGCCAAAATACTAGCCAAAAAATTCTAAAATTAGCCAATTTACGAATATTAGCCACTAAATTATACCCTAATTATATTACACTAACAATCTAGGCTAATATCACTATGAAATTTTGAAGCATAGAAATCAAAGATCTGCCATCACCAAGTCATATTTTTGGTTGGAAAATTTATATCGAGATTACCAATTTAAGAAAATTCAATAGGGGAAGTGCCAAAATTAGTTGCACAACCTAATCTAACCTTGGAGAAAGAAGATCAATTAGAGATCATTCATTATATTGATGCAGTTGCATGGGATCTGAGGATTAAATATGCAAGTTATTCCAGTGATTTTCATGGACTGGAGTTAGAGGAGGACAAGGTTGAGTTGTAGTAGATACTGGTACAATGTCAAGGAAAACATGGAAATAATCAGCACATGGATAACCTTCTTGAGATGCTTTGAGAAATTTGACTAGTTTGAATATGGAAACAGTAAAATTTTTGTTTTTAGTATATTATTGTACATATTTATGTCTAGTTACATTTAGTTTTGAGTTAGTTTCAAAATGAAGAGATCTTAAGCGTTTTTACACCCATTCATTTTATATAAGAAAAGTACCAAGACCTTGTAGCTATAGAAAAAATAATCTCCAATAGATTAGATATCAAGAAATGACAATTTTTGTGGGCTTTGAATAGGTATTTTGACTAGACATGTTGGAATGAGTCTATGGGAAACAAGATACGAAGAGGAGAGTGAATCGAGATCTTAAACTTTTGACTTCAAAATCAATTTCATAAATCCACACCTAATTGATCTCATGTAATACATCTACCATTAAAACTATAATGTTGAAACATAAATGAAGTACATCACATCCACAAATATTTTGACACATAATGCAATGATTTGGTAACCCAGTAACACTTCAAGATGAAGCTAAAACTGGGGTGGGGATGAAACCCACAAATCTTCACTATTGCAATAATAAAGTTAGCATGTTAGGGTTACAATGTTTGATCATAAGATATGATCTACCCCGTTAGGGGTCTTCCCTATTAAAATATTAAGAGATTATTAGGTCTCACCTTGTTAAAGGATTTTACACTCACAATGAAGTAAGGACTCTATTAGGAGGTTTAAATAGGTTTGTTAAAACCACTCTATTAAGAATTTTAACATGTCTCAATTAACAATAATTGATTCAGTACCTAAACCTTGATTTTCTTTGTAAGCTAATCTTGGGTCTTCTCTTTCCTATATTAGATCAATCTAATAACTCTATTTAGTCCTTCACTACTCTAATTTCTCTCTATCTGATCTATCTTCAAACTTAGTCTTACCCCCTTTACATGCACATACATCTAGCCAATCCTTCCTTCATACTTGCATAAGGATACTCCATGTGATTTTAGGTTTAGAATCCTCCTTAAATAGATGTCCTATGAAGGATCTAGGTCTTGATCGATGGTTTACATTTCATCATCTTTTATCATTTCTATCCCATTTTTTGATTGGTTGAATTGCATACCTTGGGATCATTACCTTTTGAACTAATTCATGATCATCTTCTTAGTTGGCTAAAAAAATATTAAATTTCATATAAAAGTTGGCCAAAATGGTTTACGTATATGTTTGTGCCATTACAAACTTTTATGTCGAAACTAAACTGCTCGACACTTGAATTCTCTAATGCTCAGTCATGTAGACTTCTTTATGTTGTGACTCAACTTCTATATACCTTCTTTCTTGGTAATCAATAAATTTCCAATTTTCTTGATCTCAACTATATTTCTTGGTGAGTACATCTGCTCAGTCACTACTAAATACTCAGCAATCACTATCCTACTCAGTATAAACATTGCATGCTTGACCTTTACCAGATAACTCGGTTGCAGTGATGACCTTGTAATCTTGCCTAGTAAATTACCAAGTGTTTGGACACTAATTGACAACATAGGCTTAGAGATCAACAATCTCCTCCTTTGACATTAGTGGCAAAAACACTTTATCATGAATAATCATTTCTTTCAAAAATGAGTACTCCCCTTGAGACCATAGTTTGAACCTATAAAATTTGATATATGATCTTTAATCTACTCAATGCTTCTCCTTGTCTTACTCCCTTATATCCCCTTTCTTATCCTTTTCATATTTATCCCCTTTTTTTGTCACTTATGGAACTTGGGGTTGTTGGGACTAATTGATACTTATCAAAGAAGTACTGATGACTTGCCACAATATTGGCATAGCCTTCTCTTGGTACCCATATAGACCTAGTAATTAAAACTTTCAGTCAAGGGTCTTGAATATTTTTGAACTAAGACTAAAGTAGTTTAAAGTATTTTGAATTGGTCTAGTTTTCTCATAAAGATTCAATGTTTCATTCTAAGAAGTTTAGAGGTATAATCTAATGGCTTGGGGTCTAGTGATTCCTTTTCAGTTCAAAAATGTAGTTTGTCAGTTCACAAATTTGAAGGCCAATTTTAGAGGTTCTCCCTGATACCATTAATGCAATTAGGTGCAGAAAAAGGTTTAGAATTTTCCACACTTTTTTTTGACTCAATTTAGATTTCTTTAAAGGTGTCAAAATATCATAGTCCATAGATCTAGAGCCGAGTTTCAAAGATCAAATCTGATTCAATGCACACGATGCAGTTCAACTAGTTTATATATGATTCAAAGGTCCATGAGTTTAGGCAAGTTTAAGAATTCTTCATTATGGTTTATAATAATTCAAATATGATCTACAAGTTAGAAAGCTCAAAGATCAAAGATCATAATGTTTGGGTTCAATGGTGGTATTGTCATGATAATCAACTTCAACATAGTTGGGTCAACAATTTTTGAATTTTCCATTCTACATGTTATTTTAGTCATAATCCTTGACACTTCATCTCAAAAAAAAGAGGTTTACCCAGATGAATTTCTTCAATTATCATAACTCACAATTCAAAATAATGTTCAATGAGTCAAAAATTGCTCATTAAAAGCTAGAAACAGATACATGTAGAAGCAACTATAGTGGTATTGAAAAAGAGACCCATGTATAGCCTTGACCCTTTGAGAGCTTGGATTATACCTTCATCCAAAACATAGTTGACTTTTATTTAATAAAAATAATGAAGTAAAAAAAAATCCACCAGTAGAAAGGCTGGTGAATTCCAAATCCAACTTGGCCATTGTTGGGGATTTCTAAAAGTACACAAGAACAATTTTACTCAAGATTGTCCTCTAACTCTAATTTGAATGAATGGAACATATAGGTTTCTAGGGTTCATTGTTCAAACTCTTGATTATTTTGGCATTTATTAAACATGGGATCCCCACAGTCGATTCCCATGAACATACAAGTGTGAAAATAGTGTTAAACATATGCTTGAGTCATTGTGTCATGGTAACACATGAATCTAAAGGGTTTTGTAAACTATTTAATGAATTGTCAGTATGGTATTGAGGCCTGAGTGCACACTTGCCTTGAGGAAGACCAAATACCTAAAAAATGGAGAGGTAAATGATTTTCTTTTACCCTAGTTTGGATGCAACATGTAGGAGAAGAGAAAATCATGGTAGCATGCTTGATACTCATATTAATAGACTGTGGTTTGCTTCTTTCTTTCCCACAATTCATTTGACTAAATGTTGACATAAAGAAAAGCTATCAAATCGACATCAAAGGTGGTTGGTTACTCAAGATTATAACATGTTCAATTTGGGGACCATGGTGGCTATGGATACATGTGTCAACTTTGTGGGTGAGTTGTGGACCTTCATTCGAGAAACATGTTAGATCACCCAAAGTTATCAAGAGTGGTGGGAGTGTGGTCAACCTAACATGGAGATGCACACTAACTATTTGAAAAAATTCTTTAGGAAGGGACCTAATGATAGTTGAAGGAGATCAATGTGTAAAAGCCATAGACCAATGCAAGGGATCAATAGACACCGTGTCAATAGTTCAATAGAATATACAATTCAGAAGGATGTCAATCTTCAAGTCCACAAAAGGAGACCATTAGCAACAGTTTGACTAGAAACAATCACCAATACCCTACATATTCCTAGCTTGGGATGCCATAACATTCAAAATAGTTACAAGGATAGACAAAGATGTGTGTTATACATCTACATCAATGGAAGGAATGTCACTCAGTGTAAATATAGAGAATGAATTATCTCTGGTAGTGGTAATAATTGAATACCTAATTACCCAAATATCCTGACTAATCAAGTATATAGGTCTCCATTTTGATACAAGGTATTCAAGGAATTACATACATGTTTTTCTATTTTAGATGATGATCAAATCACAATGAATGTGAAAGAATCAACATGAAAAATGGTTAAGTTTGAAGGTCTAATGCTACAAAGTTTTTATAAATGTAGCCCAAGCATGACCTCATCCATGATGGAAAGAGACACATTGTGAATTGTTTGAAAGTCCAATATGGTCATAAATCCAATATGTTGGAGTGTAGATGATCGAATCACAACCCAAAATGTTGATGAGAGATGTTGTCTCAACATATCACCCCAAAGACACCCTTGTGAGCTTGTCAATTATTTATGGGGTCCTACAAGATCATTGATCCAACACTTTGTAGATACATTTCATATATGCATGATGCGAGAGCCCAAGCTACAAAATGGGAATCCCATGAAAATGATGAGGCAAAAGTGGTAAACCAAGAATGCACACCCTCATTGAAATCAACTTGCATTTGATGGACTAGACCATAGGCTATTTGGAGAGAAAGGTTGTAAACCATCTAATATTCTTTGACAATAGATTATATCAAAGTAATAAAGACCTCCACGTGCCAGAATATCTACATTCCTCACTTATGATGTGGTGGCACATTTCATGCATGGGGTCTCAAGAATTCTAAATAATGTTTTATTTAAAAGAACAAGACATTGCATTATATACACATCTTTATGATGATTTATAATAGATTTCACAAAATTTATAGATAGATATACATCACCAAGATAGAGCTATAAAAAGTTGAAAGACATTTTAGGGGAAAGAATCTCCAAGAAGCAGTTATCATAACTAATTAACCTCGTTGAGATTGAAGGAATTCATATAATCTTTGAGAACAAAGAGAAGAAGGTTCCAATTTTGCTAAATTTTGCTAGGAAGACTTTGAGCAATAACAAAATAAGGGACTGTGAATATAGGGAGAGAACGGAGACATTTTTCCAGATAGTGATTTTTGTGTTTATTAAACAAAACAAAAAAAATTATTTTGTGGTGTTCAAAGAAGGATTAATTTAGTACATCAAAACTTTGAGTTTTTTTATTAAATTACTGATCAATGATGATCTTTCCATTATCTTAGTTACCTCTAAATGTAGTTTCGTATTTATGATTACTATCACAGTTATATTTTGGACTTTGTGCTTTACTTGTTCATGTTTTTTGGAAAAGACCATTCTTCTTTATCTCTATGTTCATTTTGTAATGTAGTATTTGAGTAAATTAAAATTATGTTATTCATTTTTTATTTCCTTTTAGTCAGTTAATCTTTTTACATCTAGGTCATGTTTATGGATAGATGTTTGTAAACCTTTCTTTCTTTCAGGTTAAAAACATTACCAATCATAGTATAGTTGATTCATTGTAAATCTCATACGGGGATCTTTACCTAGATAAATTCAAAGGGCACTTATGCTTTTTAATAGCAAAGTGACACAACTATTAGTGTTGATTTAGTCTTCCTATTTGGGCATTTTGGAGTTAATTTGTGTATATTTCTTTGGAGGACAATTTGTTCACTAACAAATTTTTGGCAACTCTATTGGGGATTTCGAAATGAAGATCAATGTCTATAATTTTTTCCTCAATTTTATGATTATCTCCATGTATAGAAATTGGTGACTCTATATAAAGACCATTCCAAATAATAAATTCATGAGAAGGCCAAATCTCACTCTCATGGGACTTTATCCGATGGAGAATGAAGTGGTGTGCAAATTTGTGCAGAGATATAAAGAAATCATGTCCTGAGTTGTTAGGAATAATATAAGCTTGGAAGATGGTGCCACATCTTGGCTATTGTGGAGGAGCCTTTGCCTCAGATTTCACAAGTTGAAAGAGTTAGAAGAAAGGAGCAAAGTGTTGCAAGTATATCAAAAAAATGTATCACAGCTAAATGAATAGTTGAAAGTTGATGAAGAAGAAGCTTTGGTTATCTTATTTTCATCTATTTATCTTGTTAGAAATTCTTTAGAATAACTGAGAGGGGGGGTGAATCAATTATTCAAGGTCCAACATGTCCAATTCAAACATTTTTACTAAGTAAAGTGTGCCCATATAACTATTTGTTCATCCAAGCTTTAACTTTCCTATTCAGCAAGTTACTATAAATCAACATGCAAGCATAACACAAGCAAAATCAGCACATAACACAGTGATTTACATGGAAACCCAATTTGGGAAAAACCACCAATAACATGCTACTCAATTCTCACTCTTCTGAAGCGATGCCCTGTTAAAGGCTTACAACACACTATTAAATGTGACCTAGTTAAGGGATTTAACCACCCTATTAGAAGTGGGCCTAGTTAGAGGACTTTAGAACATTCACTTGGAATGCCACCCTATTAAAGGATTTACAAATGGCTTTTAGGCCAACCTAAGTCCATAGGATTTTCCATATCTAATACAATTGCTAAAGAGTATTAGAAAGTCTTTGATTTGATTATAGAATACAACTCAACTTGCAGATCTTAGATCACCATTTAGCTCATATCATTGTCTAGCTTTTAGTCTCTACAACTCTGACAACTTGCCCTCCTTTCAAGATTAGTCTCCTTAAGTCTCCATGCTCACTGTACTAGTGCAATCATCTCTTCTTAATCACTTGTAGAAGTAGAGCCTCTATGCTCTATTCCTCCTTCTCCTAGATGTCTTCTCCTTGACACCCTTCTAACCACTTTGCAATTTTGGCACTCCAGGAGCTCTTGCTTCTTAGTTTGTGACTTCTTAAATAGAAGTCTTGGAGTTCCTTTCTTTCTCGATTCTTTCCTCTTTTAATTTTAATTTGTATGGATTAGGTAGGATTCATTGTATCTAAACCATATTATGTTTCTTCTAGAAACATCATGAAGAATCCACTTGAATTCACTCAAAAATGGTTTACATAGAATTCTATGCCACTAGCTCATCATCCTTATCCTACAAATAGTTCACAAAATTCTACGTAACAAATTTGTCAGCTCAGATTTGGTGAATCTTCATCATTTCCAATAATATAGCAGCTCGACACTATTGAAATCCTAAAGCTCAGCACATACTATGTTACTCAACGTCGACTACATTTTTATTGGTGCTCGGTAGCTAAAGTTCACTCGGTACCAATTAAGATTTTCTGATGCTTAGCACCTATTACTTTTCTTAACACTTGAACTTCACTCGACACTTGAAGTTTACTTGGAAAACACTAGATTTTTCATTTTCTTGGCTTCAACTAGCTTACTTGACACCCACTAATGAAATTAGTTTAAGCTTTGTAGTCAACCTTGTTCTAACTTATACTTCTAATTTTTCTAAGTGTGGCCAACCTCTGTATCTTTGAGCTTGTTATCAATACAACTTTTAGCCATTCTCTTAGTTGATCCTTGCACTTCATTACAATATCATAACTCAACATTTCCCTTAGGTGCTATTGTTACATCTTTTTGATCAAATCCTCTTCATCAATCAACTAAGTGATAGAACTTGTATCTTATAAGCAATTTTCATTCCTAAAAATAGCAGGCTTGACATCAATGACAAAACAATGATTGACAACATTCTTTATCAACCAATCTCCCTCTTTGATCTTCAACAATGATCTTTTCAATCAAATTTACAACAATCTCCCTCTTTGGCATTGATGGCAAACCAAACTGATCAACCATTAGGCTAAACTATTCAACCACATTATCAACATGCTAACTAGGTTAGAACTATAAGTCAAATGCCAAAAAGTAATTGTGTTACCATTAGTTTTCACATTTACATGTTTTGATCTACTATCCTGATTTCTTCATTTCTGCTTCTCCCTCTTAGTTGGTGTATCCTCTTTCTTTTCTTCTCTCCCTCTGTATGCATTGCTCATCTTCTACTATTCTCTGTTCTAACCAGCTTCTTCATCTTCTCCCTCAACTATTGATCAAAGGTTGTTATTTCTCCCTTAATATTTATTTGATTAGTTTCTATATTTTCTCCCTCTTTCTTCATTCTTTATCTTCTCAACAATTGTTGATCGGTTTCTTTGACATTTCTCCCTCTTTGACAACAATGCCAAAGACATATACAACAATGCCAAAGACATATTATTTTAGCATCTTATCATGCAAGTGTAACATTTGCAGGTTCATTCAATTTCTCCCTCTTTCACCTTTCTTGTGACTGATTTGGAACTTCATCACCTCAATTACCTTAGGCATGAATCCCAAAGTAAGTATTCTCTACATCAGTGTGTAATATTTCAATAATCAGCTCATGATTTGATGCATGGCAGTCTTTTTTTTTCTTCAAGTAGCCTTGGCTAGGGGTATCACCCCTAACTTACCTCTAAGATACTCAAAAGCATCTTTAGGTAGTGCTTTTGTGAAGATGTCAGCAATCTATTCATTTGAGCTAACATATTCCATCCTCACTTATTTGTCTTCCACCAATTCTCTTACATAGTGATACTTGATTGCAATGTGCTTGGTTTTAGCATGCATTATAGTGTTCTTTGATATATAAATAGTGCTTATGTTATCACAATAAAGTATCAAAGGCTCATTCACTTCTTCTTTCATACCTTGTAACAAATGCTTGATCCATACTATATTGGTGCAATTTATAGTAGCTACAACATATTTAGCTTCTGCAATGGACTATAAGGTACAACTTTTCTTTTTGATGGTCCATGTAATCAATCTTTTTTCCAAGAAAAGTGATCCTCCACTGGTGCTTTTTATGTCATTTATATTACCTCCCAATCTGCATCAGTATAGGCTTTTAACTCAAACTTTTCTCTCCTCTTGTAATACAAACCAAAGTCATCAGTTCCTTTTAGGTACCTTAGTATTCTCTTTACTGCCATTAGATGATTTTCTCTTGGATTTGCAAAAAATCTTGCCACTATGCCAATAGCTAATGCAATGTTTGGCCTACTATGTACAATATATTGCAATTTTTCAATCATTTATCTATACAATGTCTGATTCACTTCAGCTGATTCATCATTCTTTGATAACTTATATCCTATTTTTATTGGTGTGTTAACTAGTTTTAAGTCTTTCAATCCAAATGTTTTGAGTATCTCCTTGATGTATTTTGATTGAGTCACAAGTATGCCATATTTCAATTGATTTACTTATAATCCAACAAAGAATTTGATTTTTCCAAACATTGACATCTTAAACTCATGCTTCATTTGATCAACAAAATCTTTGCATAGATCATCTTTTCCTCCAAATATTATATCATCTACAAAGATTTTAGATATCAAAATGTATTTACCATTTTAAGCCTTGATATATAGATTGTTGGTGTCATTTGTTCTCTCAAATCCTATCTTCACCAGATATTTGTGCAGTCTCTCATACCATGCTCTAGGCACTTCCTTCAAACCATAAAGTGTTTTATGTAGTTTGCAAACCATATCCTTGTTTTTGTCATCAACAAATCCATCTAGTTTTTCTATGTAGACTTCCTCTTCTAGTATACCATTCAAAAAAGCTGACTTCACATCCATTTGGTAAACTTTGAAACCTTTTTAAGTAGCATATGCAAGCAATGTTCTTACTCCTTCCATTCTTGTAATAGGGGCAAATGTTTCCCCATAATCCATTCCTTCTTCTTGTGCATAGCCTTTGCAAACTAGTCTGGCTTTGTTTCTTGTTATCTTACCATTCTCATCAAGTTTGTTCCTAAACACCCATTTTGTACCAATTACATTCTTATCAATTGGTCTAGGAATAAGGGTCTAGGTTTTGTTTTTCTCAATCAGGTCAATCTGGTCTATCATCTTGTAGTGCATCTTTCACTATTTTGGGCTCAACCTTGCTCAGTAAGCATGATTCATTCCTAAGTATGTTCCTTGTCATTGGTCTAGCATCCATGTCACCAATGATTTGATTTGCAGGGTGATGTCTTCTTACATACTTAGCTAGCCTTGGTTCTGTCCTTCTTTCCATGTTTGATCCTTTAGCTTCAAAGTCATTTTTCTCTTCTTCATTTGGTACTTCATCATTTCTTTCATGTGTACTATTTTTAGAGTCAAAATGTGCATTTCATACATTCTACAACTTAGCTTCTGAATGCAGCTTGGCATTCATTGGCTGTGACTTGACTGATTCTAAATTTTTTTGTTGATTCCCAACTTGATTGGCAACATTTTCTTCAATAGGCATTCCTTCATAGAAGTATACAAAGGATCTATAATCCTTTGACTTCCTAGAATCATCAACTTGGACTTCTAAATGTTCATCAAAATTTACATTTGCACTCTCCACAATCTTGTTAGTGTTAATATTCAAACACTTATATGTTTTTCTTCTAGTAGAGTATCTAAGGAATATGCCTTCATCACTCTTTGCATCAAACTTACCATTTCTAGTATCTTTAAGAATATAGCATCTACAACCAAGACTTTGAAATATTTTACATTGGGTGAGTGACCATACCATAGTTCAAAAGGTGTTGCATTTGTTCCTTTCTTGACTTGGACTCTATTCAGGGTGTAAACAATAGTGCTTACAGCTTCTCTCCAATACTTTAGAGCAACATTTTTCTCCATCATCAAGGTTCTAACACAATCTATTACTGATCTATTCCTTCTTTTAGTAATGTCATTCTGAGGTGGAGTCCTTGGTGCTGATGTTTGCCTTTTGATACCTTTGTCATTGCAGAATATATCAAATTCTTTTGATGTAAACTCACCTCCTCTGTCTGATCTTAGGCATTTCAGACTCTTACCTATTTCCTTTTCAACTCTACCCAAATACAACTTAAACCTTTGAAATGCATCAGATTTTTGCTTCAAAAACATAGCAGTCATCATCTTGGAATAGTCATCTACAAATAGCATTATGTATCTGTCTCCTAGGTAGCTTTGCACTTCTATTGGACTACATAAGTCTGTATGGAATAACTCTAGTACTTTTTTGTATGTGTATGTTTTTCTTTTGAAACTAGACTTAGTCATCTTCCCTAGTTGACATTGTTTGCACATTGTATTTTCAGGCTTCTTCAGTTTAGGCAATCCTCTGACTTTCTTCTTTTTGTTGATGCTAATCAAATTGTCAAAGTTAACATGACACAACCTTTTATGCCATAACCACACATCATCAAGTCTAACAACAAGAAAAATTTCATCTTCCATATCTAGGTAAAATAGATTACTCTTAGTTTGTTCACCTTTTTTTATCAGATTTCTATCAATGTCATAGATCTTGGAAAATTTGTTTCCAAATTCTACTTTGCAACTTGCATTGCCTAACTATGATACACTAAAAAATTGTAGTTCAATCCTTCAAGATAGTATGCATTATCACATGAAATTTTCCCTATAAGTTTAATTGAGCCTTTTCCTTTGATTTGACATGGAGCATCATTACCAAATCTAACACTATTTCCATTGTATTGAGTAAAGGTAATGAACTTACTTTTATCCCCTATCATGTGATGTGAGCAACCACTATCTATGATCCACTTATCATTCTTGTTCCCACAAGTCACCAGTGTTGTTGTTTCATCTTCATCTGATTCATCCTTCATGGCCACATAGACTACTCCATCATCATTCTCATCAGAATCTTCTTCAACAATATAGCATCTTTTTCCTTTGTCCTTGTAATCTCTGTTATCATCTTCTCTCTTGTACTTGTACTTGTTTCCTTCTTTGTCGTTCTTCTTCTGTGTACACCTTGTGGCAATATGACCTACTTTATTGCAATTGAGACAAATGATAGGCAGCTTACCTTTGAATTTAACTTTGCCTCCATGGAGTCTCCTAGCCAGTAGTGCTTCTAATTGTTCCACATCTTCCTCATTTGTGCTGCTATCATTGGATGCATGTTTTCCTTTTCTCCTCTTCTTGTTTGATTTCATCTTCTTAGTGTCTTTTATTGTCATCTTAACCTTGAAATTAGATTCAAGGTTCTCAAGTCTATAGTTGTCAAAGTTGGACAATTCAAATATAGTAAGTCTTCCCACAATTCCTTCAAAGGTTAGTGTGTTTCCTTGTACACACCTTAGCTTTTTGATGGCTGAAACTCTCATAGCATAGATGGGGAGAAGAGTTCTTAAGTGTTTTCTATTGATAGTCTCTTCTTCCAATTGACCACCCAAACTTCTTATTGCACTTACCACTTCTTTCATTCTAGTAGCATATTGAGCAGTATTCTCACCTTCCTCCATTTTCATATCATCAAAATTTCCTCTGAGGCTTTCTCTCTTTTCTCTTTGAAAATTTTAATCTCCTCCATAGATATCTATTAGGGCTTTCCACATCTTGAATACAGTATCATATTCCTTGATGTCATCAAATTCAGCATAACAGAGTGCAGAGGCAATCTCCAGTATTGCCCGATTGTGCTCCTTCCTTTTGTTAAAATCATCTATAGTAAGAGGTCTAGTTGGGTCTATATACTCTATTCCAATTGAGGTTTTTGCATAATCACCTATTGATCCAAGGTGCAATTTAATTAGAATTTTCCA
The DNA here is from genome assembly GCA_028749045.1 of Cupressus sempervirens. NCBI lineage: Eukaryota > Viridiplantae > Streptophyta > Pinopsida > Cupressales > Cupressaceae > Cupressus > Cupressus sempervirens. Next base: position 654,137,391 of record CM053793.1, on the reverse strand, counting down.
TGCAATGAAGTTGTCTTTGTTGAGCTTGGGAACTTCTCTCTTGGACATCTTGATCTTCCTACTTCTAGTACCTTGAAACTAAATAAGTAGATGGCTTTGATACCAATTGTTATAAATGGTTTAGAATAACTAAGAGGGGGGTTGAATTAGTTATTCAAGGTCCAAGGTGTCAAATTCAAACCTTTTTACTAAGTAAAGTGTGCCCATATAACTATTTTTTCATCAAAGCTTTAACTTTCCTATTCAGCAAGTTACTATAAATCAACATGCAAGCATAACACAAGCAAATCAACACATAACACAGTGATTTACATGGAAAACTAATTTTAAAAAAACCACCACTAACATGCTACTCAATTCTCACTCTTCTAAAGTGATGCCCTATGAAAGGCATGCCCTTTTAAAGGCTTACAACACACTATTAAATGTGACCTAGTTAAAGGATTTAACCACCTGGTTAGAAGTGGGCCTAGTTAGAGGACTTTAGAACATTCACTTGGAATGCCACCCTATTAAAGGATTTACATATGGTTGTTAAGCCAACCTAATTCCATAGGATTTTCCATATCTAATACAATTGTTAGAGAGTATTATAAAGCCTTTGACCTAATTATAGAATACAACTCAACTTGCAAATCTCAGATCACCATTCAGCCCATATCATTGACTATGTTTTAGTCCCTACAACTCTAATAGCATGCCCTCCTTTCAAGCTTAGTCTCCTTGAGTCACCATGCTCACTGTACCAGTGTAATCATCTCTTCTTGACCACTTGTAGAAGCAGAGCCTCTATGCTTTATTCTTCCTTCTCCCAAATGTCTTCTCCTTGACACCCTTCTAACCACTTTGCAATTTTGGCACTCTAGTAGCTCTTGCTTCTTGGTTTGTGACTCCTTAAATAGAAGTCTTGGAGTTCCTTTCTCACTCAATTCTTCCCTCTTTTAATTTCAATTCATATGGATTAGGTAGGATTCATTGTATCTAACCCATATTATGTTTCTTCTAGAAACATCATGAAGAATCCACTTGAATTCGCTCAAAAATGTTTTACATAGAATTCTTTGCCACCAGCTCATCATCCTTATCCTCCAAGCGGTTCACAAAATTCTAGGTAAAAACTTTGTCAGCTTAGATTTGGTGAATCTTTGTCATTTCCAATAACGCAATAGCTCGGCACTATTGAAATCCTAATGCTCGGCACATACTATGTTACTCGATATCAACTATGTTTTTATTGATGCTCGACACCTGAAGTTCACTCAGCACCAAGATTTCTTGATGCTCAGTAGCTGTTACTTTGCTTGGCACTTGAACTTCACTCAGCATCTAAAGTTTACTCGACACAGACTAGATTTTTCATTTTCTTGGCTTCAACTGAGAATTTTCTCGGCTTCAACTAGCTTGCTTGGCACCCACTAATGAACTTAGTTTAAGCTTTGTAGTCAACCTTGTTCTATCTTATACTTCTAATGTTTCTAAGTGTGGCCAGCCTCTATACCTTTGAGTACGTTATCAATACAAGATTTAACCATTGCCTTAGCTGATCCTTGTACTTTATTACAATATCATAACTCAACCTTTCTCTAGGTGCTCTTGTTACATCTTGTTGATCAAATCTTCTTCATCAATCAACTAAGTGATAGTACTTAGATCTTATAAGAAATTTTCATTCCTACAAATAGAAAGTTTGATATCAATGACAAAAAAATGATTTAAAATATTCTTTATCAACCAATCTCCCTCTCTAATCTTCAACAATAATCTTTTCAATTAGATTTCCAACATATCTCAACCATCTCATCATGAGTGAGCAAGAAATCCAAATAGTCATAACTCAGCCATAAGAAAATTGGGTAAATGAGAACACTCAAGCTAAAACTAAAAACCATGGTGATAGTAACAAAAAAGATAAAGAAGAGTTTATAGTCAAAGAGGAAGAACCTCTAGTGACATTATCTTACTTCACCTCTTTCAACTATGCAATCCTTGTTGATCATGATGGCACTCAAGGAAACATCGATAAAGGTGCCACTAAATTTCTTGTTTCTCTGGTTTTAAAAAGCTTGGAATTTGAAATTAATGATACTCATCTTGCTGTGAAAGTTCCTATTTGTGAAAAAAATGCCAATGACATGTTATTAGAATTTGAATCTTTTTCTTTTAATGAGAAAGTTGAAAAAAATTTGTCCTATTATGAAATCAGTGGTTAGCCCATATAAGAATATTGTCAATATGAAAATAGAAGTGATGTTTATGATAAGGTAAAGATGTCTTTTGCTAAAGGTTCTCATGATAAAATTATTTTTGAGAAAAGAGGGTATGAAGCCAAATTTTAAGCCATTGATGACTCAGTTGGGATGCAGAAGGATAATCTTCTTAATGAAGAAGAATAAATCATATATGAATTATTATCATCACTCAAACTGGATCATCTCTTCCATAATGACATAGGTATTTATTCAAATCAAATTGAAAATGAAACACACATTGATAACCTTTCTTTTCATCCTTCTATATGTGACTTTGTTGATTTGGATTGTGGAAGTGATGACACTTTGGGAAAGAGAAAAGACAAAATACATTGCATGCTTGATAACAGTCTAATTCTTGAAAGGGATGAGGAGAACATATACTCTAGAATTTATCCTATGTTGGATGAGGAATCTCTTTGCCTGCAAGTTGATCATGATATCAAATTCCATATGCAAGGGATGAGTCTTGGTGACAACATTTTCAGATATTCTGCATCTTTTCTTGAAAAGGTTTCTCCATTTTATTTTTTTCAGTTTGAAGTGAAACCTAGCCCAATAAATGTTGAAAATCAATTCTTAAGGGAAAAGGAGTCCTATGATGAGTTATGGTAGTTTGGGAAGAAGTGCTTGGTCAAAACATTTATATGTTCCTTTAGCTTGAGGTTTGGCATTGAAGAATTTTCTAGGAGGCAATGGTGTGGAGTTGCTCCATTAAGACATGATTTGTTGTGGTGGAAAGGCCCCTACTTCTCCCAGTTGGTAAATGGATTCACATGACTCTTTCTTACTTTTGGGTCTTGTGGTAGGCTCTCTTCCTACCTTTTTATATGTTGTAAATATTCTTTTTCTATGAGTAGTGTTTGTTTGAATAATTCACAAGCTTTGTACTTGCTGTTAGATTGATCAAATCCTGGTTGGTTTTTCCCTACTCCCCTCCACCCTCTTTGCAAACAACTCCATATTCTTCTTCTTTCTAACTCTATTCACCCAATGGATAAGGAACTTTTCTTTTGCTAGATATTGTTGGAGTTCTCTATTTTTAAGTCAAAAATAGTCCCACAATTAGAGCCCATATTGGTACCCATAAAGACCCAGTAATTAAAACTTTCAATCAATGATCTTGAATCTCTTTGAACTAAGTTAAAAGTAGTTTGAAGTAGTTCAAAGTGGTTGAGTTTTCTCACACAGGTTCAATGTTTCATTCTACGAATTTTAGAGGTATAATCCATTGGCTTGGGTCCATTATTCCTTTCTAGTTCAAAAATATAGTTTGTCAATTCACAAATTTGATGGCTCAGTGATGCAAAGTTCATGTTTAAGGCCAAGTCTCCCTAATACTATTAATACAATCAGGTGTAGAAGAAATTCTCAAAAATTTCCACACTTTTTGTGACTCAATTCAGATTAGTTCAAAGGTCAAAATATCATAGTCTAGAGATCTAGAGCTTGGTTTTGAAGATTAAATCTGATTTAATGGGTACAATGCAGTTCACCTAGTTCATATATGATTCAAAGGTGCACAAGTTTGGGAAATTTTAAGAATGATTCATTACGGTTCATAATAAATCAAAGATGATCTACAAGATAGAAAGCTTAAAGATCAAAGATCATAATGTTTGGGTTCAATGGTGGTAATTTCATGATAATCAACTTCAACATAGTTGGATCAATAATTGTTTAAGTTTCCATTCTACATATTATTTTAGTCATAATTCTTGACACTTCATCTCAAAAAAAGAGATTCACCTAGATGAAGTTCTTCAATCATCATAACTCACAGTTCAAAATAATGTTGAATGAGTCAAAAATTGCTCATTTAAAGCTAGAAATAGATACATGTCGAAGTAGCTATGGTGGTATTGACAAAGAGACCCATGTATAGCCTTGACCATTTGAGATCTTAGATTCTACCTTCATCTAAAAGTTGACTTTTATTTAATTGAAAGAATGAAGCCAAAACAAAAATCCACTGGTAGAAAGGTTGATGAATTCCAAATCCAATTTTCTAAAAGTACACAAGAATAATTTTACACAAGATTGTCCTCTAACTCTAATTTGAATGAATTGGGCATATAGGTTTCTTAGGTTCATTGTTCAAACTCTTGATTATTTTGGCATTAAGTAAACATAGGATCCCCATAGTCGGTTTCCATGAACATAAAAATTGAAAATAGTGTTAAAATTATGTCCAAAACATTGTGTCATGGTAGCACATGAATCTGAAGGATTTTACAAACTATTTGATAAATTTTCAATATGATATTAGGGCCCAAGTGTGCCCTTGCCTTGAGGAAGACCAAATATCCAAACAATAAAGAGGTAAATGATTTGTTTTTTACTGTAGTTTGGATGAAATAGGTAGGATAAGAGAAAAATCATGGTAGCCTACTTGATACTCATATCAATAGACTGTGGTGTGCTTCTTTCTTTCCCCAAAATCATTCAACTAAATCTTGACATAAAGGAGAGTTGTCAGACTAAAATCAAAGGTGGACAATTACTCAAGATTGTAACATGTTCATTCTAGAGACTATGGTGGCTATGGATACATGTGTCAACCTCATTGATGAGTTGTGGACCTCCATTCGAGAGACACCTTAGATCACCCAAAGTTATCAAGAGTAATGGGAGTGTGGTCAACCTAACATGGAGATGCACACCAACTTTTCAACAAAATTCTTTAGGATGCGACATGATGATAGTTGAAGGAGATCAATGTGTGAAAGTCATGGACCAATATAGGAGGGATCAATAGACACTACATGTCAATAGTTTGACAAAATATCTAATTCAGAAGCATGCCAATCTTCACTTCCATGAAGGGAGACCACTAGCAATGACTTGAGGAGAAACTATCACCAATGCCCTACATATTTCTAGCCTAACATGCCATAACATTCAAAACCATCACAAGGATAGACAAAGATGTGTGTTATACATTAGCATCAATAGAAGCAATGTTTCTCAGTGTAAATATAGAGAATGAATTATCTTTGGCAAAAGTAATAATTGTATACCCAATTACCCAAAAATCTCGACTAGTCAAGCATATGGGTCACTATTTTGATATGAGGTAGTCAAGCCATCATAAACATATTTCTATATTTTAGATGATGATCAAATCATAGTGAATGTGAAAGCATTGGCATGAAAGATGGTTAAGTTCCACAGTCTAATGCAACAAGGCCTATATAAATGCATCCAAAGGACAAGCTCAGCCATTATGAAAAGAGACACATTATGAATTGTTTTAAAAATCTAATATGGTCATAAACTTGATATTTTGGAGCATAGACAAGCGAGTCACAACCCAAAATATTGATGAGAGATGCGATCTCAACATATCACCCTGAAGACACCCTTGAGTGCTTGTCAATTTCTTTATTGGGTCCTGCAAGTTCACTAATCTAGCATCTTGTAGATACATCTGGCATATGCATAATGTGAGAGCCCAAGCTATAGAATGGTAATCCCATGAAAATGGTGAGGCAAAAGTGGTGAATCAAGAATGTGCACCCTCATTGAAATCAACTTGCATTTGATGGACCAGACCATAGGCTATTTGGAGAGAAAGGTTGTGAACTGTCTAACAAAAATCTTTGAGTGTAGATTATATCAAAGAAATAAAGATCTCCACATGCCAAAATATCTACATTCCTCACTTACAATGTGGTCACTCATTTCATGCATGGGATCTTGAGAATTCTAAATAATGTTTGATTTAAAAGAATAAGACATTGCATTATATACATATCTTTATGATGATTTAAAATAGACTTCACAAACTTTATAAATAGATATTTGTCATCAAGAAAGAATTATAAAAAGTTGAAAGACATTTCAAGTGAAAGAATCTCCAAGAAGAAATTATCATAACTAATTAACCTCATTGGGATTTAAGGAAATTATATAATCTTTGAGAATGAAGAGAAGACTAATCTATTTTTTCCTAAATTTTTTTGGGAAGACTTTGAGAAATAACAAAATAAGGGATTGTGAATATAGGGAGAGAATGGAGACATTTTTCCAAATAGTGATTTATGTGTGTATCAAACAACAAAGTTTGTTTTACTTTGTGGTGTTCAGAGAATGATTATTTTAGTGCATCAAAACTTTGAGTTTGTGTATTAAATTACTGATCAATTATGATCATTGCATTATCTTGGTTACCTCTAAATGCAGTTTGGTATATATGATTACTATCACAGTTATATTTTGGACTTTTTGTTTTAGTTGTTTGTGTTTTTGGAAAAGACCATTCTTCTTTATCTCTACATTGATTTTATAATGCAATATTTGAGAAAATGAACTTTGTATTATTTACTATTTATTTCCTTTCAATCAATTTGTCTTTCTACATCTATTCCATGTTTACAAATATATGTTTGTAAACCTTTCTTTCTTTTAGGTTAAAAGCATTATCAATCATAGTATATTTGGTTCATTATCGATCTCATATGGGGAGTTGTGCCTAGATAAATGAAATGTCCCTTTTCTGATTTTACATGATATTTCCAACCTTTAATCAGATCTTTAAGATCAAACAACTAATATCCCAAAAATCCACCAAATTCCTCAAGAAACCCCAAATCGGGTATGCTGAAAATAGTGCTAAAAGCTTCACAACTTCACAAAATATTAATAAATCTGAAAATGGAAATTTTTACAGAACTTTCAGCAGCATAACAGCCTAAAAATTGACATTTCCAGATCTGTATAGCCTTTACACAATAGCTCGAAAATGTAGGACCAAAACTATGCTCATCGGGCTCCCGAAATAGCACAAAATATGCCCGGAAACACCACAAAAACACTAATAATCTATCTCAGAAGTTTAATCACGTCCCAATATATATATTCAGCTCTATTTTAACATTTAAAAGTCTGATATACAGCAGCAATCCAAACTGATATGAAATACTCAACTGTAAACACCAAACTCATACAAAAACACACCCGAAAACTCACAAATCTGCACTGTTCAGCACAAAGGCAAACTCTGTATGAGCATGCACATGGAATGGCTTCAAACTCCCGTCTTTAGCCTTCCTGGAAACCTGCAAACTCCCGTTCTTGGGTCTCCCTGGAAACCTGCAAACTCCCGTTCTTGGGTCTCCTTCTCCACAGGTTTGGCAGCCTCTGAAGAATAGCAAAGAATGAGCAAAAATCAAGTTCTAGAATGAGCCCCAAAATGCCTCCAAACCCTTTAAAAGAGGGCATAACTGTAACTCACGACCAAGAGAGGTTAATGAAACTTATTTTAATAATAATTTTCATTTATTAGTCCAACAGTTTCCAAAGATTAACCCCCTTTTTCTGAAACTTCACTTTCTTGGGCCCGCCTGCCTTAGCAAAGATTTTCTTTTTTAATTATTTGAAAAGGGGACATGACAAGTCCTCCCCTCCCAATCATTGCTTGTCCTCAAGCAATGGCTGAACAATAAACCAATCAATCCACCTGGATCCCAAATGTAGTCATGAACTATACTACTACCAATTAACACAGGCTCCTGTAATATCCTCTGCTATATGACCAAGAGGAATCCATAATCAAATTGACAATTATAGCTCAACCAAACTCTGAAATCACCACTACCACAATCAAAAACCCATGAGGCACAAACTCTTAGAACATCAGAACCCAAGTAAAGTGGACAAATCAAACTACCAACACAGTAAATACCATCAACGCATCCCACTGGCCTATATGGAATGTACAATCCAACTCTGCAACAATGGTGAACCCTCTCGAATGAAACTGTACCAAGTATGGAGAATCCACACACTGTACAACTCCTGCAGTCAACACAACTCTGCAAATCATCGGCCACTATCTCATAACCATAACTCCCATACAGTGCTAATGGTGAAAAGACATTACAAGATAAAGAGTAAGAAATGGAATCCAAACCAAATTTGTCTGCCATCAACTCCTCAGCACAAGGATCAAATACTAAATGATGTACATACCCTGCAATATAATGTTGATAAAAAAAAACCAACCTCAGTCAACAGCTCACCATGAAGAAGTGATACAACCCACTGTGACTGATCACCAGCTAAGTCAAGAGATGTCATAGCCAAAGGAGTAGAATCAATAACAACACCTGCTAAAGCATCACTCCAAAACTCCTGCTCTAAGTCATGTATTATCAACCTGTCAATTGCAGGACCTATCACCATGTCATGCCCATCACAACTCTCATCCCGAGGCATCAAACTATCCCATAACTGATGATAAGCACTAGGAACCAAAGTACATCTCTGTATCATCATCTCATCAACATGGTCATCAAAGGTAGATAGATGAGCATACCTCACAGTGTAATGCCGATAGAATGCACCAATCTCAGTCAGTGGCTCAGACTGCAATCCAGATGTAACTAATTGCAATCGATCATTAACCAAGTTGGAACTGACTACTACCTCTGAAGACATTGCGAAGGGAGTAGTATTACTAGTAGGAACCATGCCAACTATCAGCTCACCAACGTCACACATGGTCTTTGATACAACATCTCTAGTCTTCGTGCCATTAGTACTAGAGGTCACCACCATGTCAGGCACACCACAAAAATCTGCTACAGCACCCAACTCAATTGAACCTGACTCTAGTGGGAATGAACCTGATATGCCAATGTTAGTATCAAGGATGGATGCATCCCCATCTCCACTGTCTCTAACAATCTCGGCCATGGACATCCTCGGATCACCAAACACCACAGCTTGTGACTGTATAGAATTAGGTAAAGACTGTAGTCGCTCTAACTCCATGGTCACCTTAGCCAAATGAAACTGTGACTCCTTGAGAGCCAACTGTGTACTCTCAAGAATCTCAGAAGTCACCTCAAGCTGCTCAGTAAGCTCACTCACCTCATCTTCCTTGGCCAACAATGCATCATATGCTGTACTGCCCCACTCCATAAGATAATCTCTGTCGGCTACCAACTGCATATAATTTTGTCTCAAAATCCGAATAGCCTCCCATAAAGAGTGGATCTCTGTCAAGGAAAGATAACTTCCTCCCTGCTCATCACTAGTAGGAGAACCCCATCCATAAACTGCTAACAACTGATGAGCAGCATCGAAATGTTGGCAAGTGATAGCAATGTCTTGGTCACTAACTCTCAACTGATTAGACACATGATGGCACTGGCTTGACTGTCTCCTACAAACCTCCTCTGATGCACTGTCCGAAGGAGTGTCCTCAAAGTTACTAGTCTCTAGAGTATTACCATCCATATCCTGTGAATCAAATCTAAAGCTCATATCAACATACGAAGTATCAAAAACATTAGCATTGCTGTCCAACTCCTCTGTACCCAAGGAAACTAAGTCTTCAAAATTGCCCACTGCATCCTCCTGGATGTCATCAATGCCAATATGATCCTGGGACTCATCTATACACACTGCCAAATATGAAATATCATCAACACATTCCAGCAAGTATGGTCGACTGGATATATGAACAAAGCCCAACATTGGTGTATAAAAACTAATACCAACATCAAACAAGATACTGGCACAAGAAAAGACAACACCGTGTAATCTGCTAATCAAATCCATGATAGCACCCAAACAAACACTGCTACCAAAAAGTGTTAAAGATCTCCAGTCAACTGAATCCCAAATGCCAATAGAACAATCTCGAGTCCATATCCGTAAACTAGAATCAACTGGTAACTCAAGCAAACTCCTCACCTGAGTAATATGACCAACACCAACTAACTCCACATACCTGTCATGATGAGATAATGAAGTCACAATACTATCTTGGTTCACCTTCAGCTGGCTGGACAAATCATGTGAAGTACTACCAGCCTCAACCTCATGTGATGAAGCATCTAACTGTGCCTGGTACTCTTTCTCAGCAAGGTCATGAATTCTCAATGTCTGCTCATCTCTACCAGGTATCTCACCATCTTGCACAACAACATCCTCATAATCATCATCTGAACCCACTACACTGTAGTCACTGCCTGTTGTAACTATACCATCTTGAATACCTGTGGCATCACCCTTTGACGACCTGTAAACAATTGTCTCAATTTGAGTATCAAGTTGACTGTTACTATCAATCTGTGTGATATCCTTTCCCACCACCTCCTGTGGAAGAGTAGAATCTGAGACCTCTACCTGGCTATCAGCTAGTTTCTCAAACTCCTCATGCAAGTTCTTGGGAATTGTGTTATCTGTCCTGTGAGAAAATCTGCCAAATAGAAATCCAGTCAACTTATCCACCTTAGCTGGGTCAGATAACATGTCATTTATACGGTGGTGCTCAACCAACTGTTTAGACATGTCATGGCTTATTTTCATAAGTTTATCTCGAATGTCTAAATAACCATCCTTTCTACTATTTTGACTCTGGCTATCAATTGTCCAAGGTCGTTCCCTCTGAGACTCTGTACTATACCTATCCATTCTGGATAAAGTAGAGTGTAACCCCAATAGGATATAACTTCTTCAAGCACCAAGAACTAACATGCAAATGATTAGAAGTAGCATGCAACCATAGATTTGGACATGCAACTGATTAGAAGCAACATGCAACCACCAAATTATGACATGCAAGATCTGGGTAGTTGTCAAAACTGACATGCAAGATCTGGGTACTTGTCAAAACTGAAATGCAAACTTCTACAACCACCAAATTCACCAAGAACTAACATGAAAATGATTAGAAGTATAATGTAACCATAAATTTTAACATGCATCTAATTAGAAGAAACATGCAACCATAAATTATGACATGCAAAATCTGGGTAGTTGTCAAAACTGACATGCAAGATCTGGGTAGTTGTCAAAACTGACCTGCAACTTCTACAAACCCTCAGGCTGGCAAGATCATGGCTCTGATACCACTGAAATGTCCCTTTTCTGATTTTACATGATATTTCCAACCTTTAATCAGATCTTTAAGATCAAACAACTAATATCCCAAAAATCCACCAAATTCCTCAAGAAACCCCAAATCGGGTATGCTGAAAATAGTGCTAAAAGCTTCACAACTTCACAAAATATTAATAAATCTGAAAATGGAAATTTTTACAGAACTTTCAGCAGCATAACAGCCTAAAAATTGACATTTCCAGATCTGTATAGCCTTTACACAACAGCTCAAAAATGTAGGACCAAAACTATGCTCATCGGGCTCCCGAAATAGCACAAAATATGCCCGGAAACACCACAAAAACACTAATAATCTATCTCAGAAGTTTAATCACGTCCCAATATATATATTCAGCTCTATTTTAACATTTAAAAGTCTGATATACAGCAGCAATCCAAACTGATATGAAATACTCAACTGTAAACACCAAACTCATACAAAAACACACCCGAAAACTCACAAATCTGCACTGTTCAGCACAAAGGCAAACTCTGTATGAGCATGCACATGGAATGGCTTCAAACTCCCGTCTTTAGCCTTCCTGGAAACCTGCAAACTCCCATTCTTGGGTCTCCCTGGAAACCTGCAAACTCCCGTTCTTGGGTCTCCTTCTCCACAGGTTTGGCAGCCTCTGAAGAATAGCAAAGAATGAGCAAAAATCAAGTTCTAGAATGAGCCCCAAAATGCCTCCAAACCCTTTAAAAGAGGGCATAACTGTAACTCACGACCAAGAGAGGTTAATGAAACTTATTTTAATAATAATTTTCATTTATTAGTCCAACAGTTTCCAAAGATTAACCCCCTTTTTCTGAAACTTCACTTTCTTGGGCCCGCCTGCCTTAGCAAAGATTTTCTTTTTTAATTATTTGAAAAGGGGACATGACAATAAATTCAAAGGGCACTTATGCTTTTCAATATCAAAGTGGCCCAATTATTAGTGTTGATTTTGTCTTCCTATCTAGGTATTTTGTAGTTAATTTGTGTATATTTATTTGGAGGACAATCTGTTCACTAACACCTTTATTCCATCTCTCCTTAATTTGATCCAAAATTTGAAACTGAGATCTATCTCAGCAACTAGATCAATGAATACTACAATATGATAAAATTTTGTATCTTTCTTCAAAATTTCTTTGGAAATAGATACCATCTACTGAATAATCTCTATATGTGGCAAACACTATAGTTGAATCAATGTCAACTTATGCCTAATCTCTGTATCTTTATCCATGAGATCAGCTTACCTCTTTTGACTAAATATCAATTTATTATATGATGATGAGCTTGAACTTGCATTCTTGTCCAATATAATTACATTTTCTCGAATGTCTACATGCAATAGCTCTAATAAATGTGTAGTATCCACTATAAAGAAATCAATATCACACAATTTTATATACAATGAACTAATGGTTTGTAAAATTGTTTCCAATTGTGTGACTAATGTACAAAGCTTAGCTTGTCTATGTACAAGTTCCTATGAAATTTTCTCTAATAGTTTATGTTTCACTCCATGTTTAGACCACTTTAATAATTTCTCATTAGTGTCTATGTCTTCTATTTGAATCTTATCAACTAAATATAGTATCTAGAATCCAAATTTGTATATTGATTATTAAAATCTAGGATTCCAAATGCATCTACAAAAATATCTTTGATAGTGTGTATACTTGCCTTCTCTTATGCTCTCTTTCAGTTGTTCTTTCTTTTCCTTGTGGCTCAACAAGGTTTGTAGCTCTTGCTTTTTCTCAAGTGTAAGATTATTCAAATCATACATAAGTAATGTGATTACCTCATCAAGGTTGACTAACTCATCATCCTTACCTAAATGAGTCACAGCTTGAGATTGTGGGGGTGTATCACTTGGTAGCGATAAGTGTAGTTGTTTCCCCTTTTCACTTGATCTTGATCTTGGTTCTTGCACTTGTGTAGAAATCACTTGTTGCATGGGTGTCATAGTTTTTATTCTACAGCCTTTGCACTTAGAAATTAAATAAGATCTTAAGTAGCCTCTTAATCTTTTTGTCTTAATTCTTCTTCTATTGATTCAATGCATGTGTCTTTTTCAAAATTTACCTCCTTTTGCAAAATATGCATAATAGTGTATATACAATTAAAACTTTACTATGTTTCTTGGCACTTGTATCCCATGTAACTGATGTCACATCAATATCATCAATCTTCTTATTTTCAAGCTTTGGATAATCTATAATCTATAAGAAAATTGGGTTAGTACATATTTTCCTTGAATCTTTCATTAAGCCTTTAATTTTTTCTTCTATCAGTATATTTAGATTTCATGGAGGGATGTCAGTGTCATCTTCTATTGTGATGGTATCTTTCTATTCATAATGAATGACTAGCTATTGAATCTCCTTGGTCAACTTGGCCACTTCTTGTTTGTATTCATCTTCAAATTCTATTATGTCTCATCCTTCCCTCACTTCCACAAATAGAGCAAGCAACCCAAATGCTTCTTTCCATATCTGAATATTGTCTTGCTCAAATTTGCGAGCTTTATTTTTCAAATTCTTATATGCCCTATCTCTTGGCATAAAATTTTGTACAAAATCTTTAAGGGCTATAGAAATATGAGTCTTCCCCAAATCTAGCATAACTTGTGCCAGTATTGTCTCTCTTATTTGTTTCTCAGTGGACAATGCCCACTTCCACTTTGCATCTACTCAATTATATAATCCAACTAAAAATCTAGCTCCCAATTCCAAGGGTGTGCATCTAAACTTGATCATCATATCAATCAAAGCTCCTTCAAGCTTATCTTGATCAATATTATTCAAAGAATCATAATAAATATCTTTGAATCCCATAACACTTCCATAATCTCTTAAATTTCCACATACATGATCCATAATCATTGGAGGGAGTCTCTTCACTACTTGAAGTCTTTTGGGTTCATCAGACTCCGTCTTTTCATTGTCTTCTTCCTCCTCTTGTTCTATGATCAATTTTCTCCTTGACTTTGGTTGTGTTGGATTTTTTCAGTCAGTTTCATCTTCTTTGATGAGCTTCCTATTGCTTTCTCGAAAAGACCTAAGATGCCTTTCTCTTGGTGATGATCACCTTTCCCTTTGGCTTCTGAGGTGTCACTATTTCTTGCATATTCTTCCTCAAGTCAGCCTTTATCTTAGGTTTAATGTGATGTAGGAGCATCCTAGGTGTAAGAGCAATCTTACATCACACAAAAATATTTCCTTTTAGTTGTTTCAATAAGGGTTCTCTTAATACAGAGTTGTTATCTATGAAGGCTCGCTACTTAGTAAGTTTGTCCATCATAGAAGCTTAGAATGTTTTAACTTCAGTGGTGAAGATTTGTTTTAGTTATATCAATTTGTCAGTGGAGGTCCAAGGATAGATTATATGTATTTGTAAAGTTATTACATATTTTCAGTGCATAATTTTGGCATAAAATCTCCAAGCTCAATTTTGAAGGCCTTAAAGGCCCCAGATGAGGCTTGAAAACTTGATGGATAGGCACTTGCACCAATTCAAGCCTGTAGATCAAGAGTTGAGGTTTCCAAAAAGTGGTTATAAAAGCCAATCAGAGTAATAGTTTGAGAGTTATGGTCTTCCAAAGTTGGGCTACATGAAAATTTCTAAAATAAATGTCAAAAGTGTATTTGGACTCTATGTGTATTGTTAGGGTTTGTTTGCCTTAGGTATTAAGTTTGAGTGTCTAGAACCTTCTTAAGTGGCATTAAATTGTTGGAGTTGATGAAATCCAACTCCGAAGATGCCCAAGATCACATACATGTAAAAAATTGTCAAAGGGAAGCCTAGGAAGGAAGAGCGTGGAGTAAGGGAAAAGCCCTAAATGGACATGAGAGAGAAAATATATTGCAACACAAGAAAATATGTATTTAAAATATGCTAAATGTCTTGTTATATACAATTAGGGAGAGACCACTTATAAAGGCCTCAAGGAATCTCCTAGAACAAGCTAGAAGATGCTAGGAGATAAGTGTGACAATTAAGCATACATCCACATAAGGTGGAAAGTCCTCGAACAAAGTGAGAAGATAAGTATGACTTAGGAGAGAAAAAACTCCTGTATTGTCAACCACTTATAACAGACTCCTAGACTAAAACTAATAAATAAAATGCATTTACCTAAGTAAGCTTAACTAAATAGAATAAATAATTAGTAAACTAATTATTTACTCTAACACCCCCCCCCCCCCCTTTAAGTGAAACTTAGGGAAATGCATTAAGCTCACAAAACTAAGAAATGCAGAAATGCAGAAATGTAGAATGGGTCCTAGCAACAAGGCCATGTTAGGTACCCATGTACAAATGCAAAAGATGCAACCTCTAAAAATGGGGAAAGAGAGAAAACCATGTGGGAAAAACCCTCCCCCAAAAAGAAGTAAGAACCTAGTGAAGAACTAAAGAAGCCTCCAACTAGGGGAATGTCCCCTAAAATAGGAACAAGGAGTGATCATGAAGAGCATCAATGAAGCATGAAGAAGCTGCAAAATCTATCATCAGAAAGAAAATTGCAACTTTTGATCTAAAGAACAACCAAGGAAGAAGAAGGCACAAACTAAGCGTGTCTATATGGTAGATGATCCATCTCACCCAAATGCATAGGTAGCCAGCCATTGCAATCACCTTGTATATAGGATCAACCATTGAATACATAGCTCACACTATCAAACCATCAAACCAAGGATGCATTAGAACAATAGCATAACCCCCCTTTAATGTAGATGGGGTGAGATGATAGGAAACTAAAAAGGTGGGCCAAAAATCTCCTCAGATGAACCAAGAACAATGAGAGAGGAAGAGGTACAAACACCTATAAAGACACGGTCACACTGATGCTACATAGGGCTAATGTCATGGAAGGGACACTCACTTGACAAAGGGAGAATGCCTAAAATACCAAACAACTATCCCTACCATGGTGCTTTATAAAAATAGTGCATGTACAATTGACTCAAAAACAACGTTCATGACCCCCAGAATGCAAGAGTGGCACTTTATCTTAGTGCGATACATAAAAGTGCTTCAAAATGATGTCTACAATGATCAAAACAAGGAAAAAGCTAACACAAAAGATAGGACAGCCCCAAAAAAAAGAAACCATGCCAAGAAAATGATCCTCAGACCTAAAACACCTAAGATATCCACCATAGAGCAAAAATGCCAAAAATATGATAGAAAGAGCATGGGACAAAATCTAAGGAAAAGGACCACATTTCTAAAAAGATGATAGAACTAGCTTTCCAAAAATAGAACATTTTCAAAAAATTGACATGGGATGCAAAAGATAGGCATGCTGGAGTGAAAAACATAACTTTAGACTTCAACTAAAAAAATGAGCAACAAAAAAGCATCAAAACCTAAAAATAGCTACATTAATGTCTTTGTCTCAAAACTAGCTTTCCGGTGCTTCTTTTGGATCGGAAAAATACCTCTGTATGCTCAAGTTATGGCCAAAAAAATGAAGGTAGGTCAAAAACTAACCCTAGAGATGTGCAAGCAAGGTATGTTGATGTAGTGCTAATGTCATGCTGATGTCAACAAATAACAAGCTTAAAATTGATGGCTTGCAGCTTGTCACAGCAAAAAAGGGTGCCACATGGTAGTCCACATGGCAACCACATGGAAAATGGTTGATGTGGCAGGGGCCACGTGGCTAGCCTACCACGTGTCACACGTAGACTATGTAAAATTTTTTGACACAGGCAACTATCACTACTGATGTGGAGTCCCTACTACCACTAACATAGAATGGGACTAAGCAAAAAAATTGCCATGCAGTGCTAAAGTGTCCCTGAGTGGTAAGCTAGTGTGGTGCTATTAGAAGCGGAGCCTCTGGTGGAGCGGCGCTATTAGAAGTGGAGCCTTTACAGGAGAAGTGTAGTCGAGCAGTGGGCCAACTGAGTGGCGGTGGCTGCAGAGTGGTAGCCGCACAATGGCTGCCCTACATCTGCACTGTCGGCGATGGCAGTGCCTGGGTGGTACGTAGGCGGGGCTACGGTGGTGTGACAATGACCCTACATTTTTTTTTAAATCACAATAAATTCCCAAAAATCATCTGTACAGTTTGTACGGTAGCCTTGGAATGAAATTTTTTTTGCCTCCCAAAGCTCTGTCTCCAAAAAAAAAAAATTTTATATGAATCCTGATTGCGAACGGCCTTCCGAATCCAATGGCAACATTTGTTTGGGCTGAAAGTGCTTTGAAAAAATTTTGTTCCCTCAATTTGAAGAAAAATGCATAAACAAACTAGGGTTTATGACTTCAAATCATGGCTTCAAAAATCCTTCAACAAAGCAACAGTAGGGAGGCTCTGATACCATTTTGGAGTTGATGAAATCCAACTCTGAAGATACCCAAGATCACCTGCATGCAAAAACCTGTCAAAAGGAAGCCAAGGAAGGAAGAGCGTGGAGCAAGGGAAAAACCCTAAATAGACATGAGAGAGAAAAGATATTGCAACACAAGAAAATATGTATTTACAATATGCTAAATGTCTTGTTATATACAATGAGGGAGAGACTACTTATAAAAGCCTCAAGGAATCTCCTAGAACAAGCTAGAAGATGCTAGGAGATAAGTGTGACAACTAAGCATACATCCACATGATGTGGAAAGTCCTTGAACAAGGTGAGAGGATAAGTATGATTTAAGAGAGAACAAACTCCCGTATTGTCAACAACTTATAACAAACTCCTAGACTACAACTAATAAATGAAATGCATTTACCTAAGTAAGCTTAAGTAAATAGAATAAATAATTAATAAATTAATTATTTACTCTAACATAAATTGCCTATTTAAGAAAGGCTCAAACATTATCTAGGACAGCTCTGGGTGGTAGTTCATAGCTTTGTCTTGCAGATTACTATAGTGAAGGCACCCATTTGGGTTAGCATATTGTAATTTTGAATTTTGTAATTGTGCATTTTCAACAATAATAAGAAGGCCATATTTTGTTCTCACAAATTGGCATTGTTTCTTTTTTTTTTTATGTGTTTGTGGTATTATAGGGAGCACCCTTCATCACAATGACAACAAAAATTTTCTATTTGGTGGCCTAACACTTTATAACAAAAATTTCTTTCCCTTTGCCTTCCTTGGCCCCTATAGGTTGTGCATGCCCTTCTCCTTGTTTTTTATTCCCACTCTCAGCAATCTTTCTTTTTCTTTTCTTTTCTACTTTGGGTGTGCTAGATTCAGTAGTCAGCTTGAAAATTATAGTTCCATATGTGCCAACTTTATTAGCACTAGCATCTATGTCCTTTTCCAAAAGTGTAGTGACTGTAATAGTGACCTCATCTAGATTTACTTCATAGGGTATTGGCCTTAGCCATGATATCCTTGGAAAAAATGCTTGAGCATACAAAATATTTGTGTCTACAATAAAACATACTTCATCATGGTACTTGTCCTCAACTAACTTAGGAATCCTCAATATATTCCTCATCTTTACTTTGAATTCTTCAAAGTAGTTCTCCATTATTGCTTCAAAAATTTATCCCAATCTATTGATTAAATCATTAATCCATTACATAGTTGTTCTATTTCTATCCCAAGAAAATGTACCAATAATAGGAAAAGATTGTGTACATAGAAAAATATACAAACTAATAAAGATCCAAAATTACAAGAGGTATTATTCTCTTTCCTCACTGCCCTTAAATTCTTTATGAGTTGGTGAAGGTATAGCATGGCAAGATCATAGGAATGATCCTTCTTTACAATTTTGTAGTCCAAATCCACTACTACACAAGGTACACTATTCAACCTACTTGATAAAATTTGTGTGCAATTACACAAATACGAAATTCAATTAATGGGTCCTCAATCCCATTAGTTGACACACCATGACCATTCCAATTTGCCTTGGTCAAATTTTCAATTTCATTAAATTTGTTGTTCTTCTTGTACTCTTCAGTTGATCCAAGGTAGGGTACCCAGTTACCCTACGAGTGATAGCTTTGTTTATATTGATTGGC